>CM017565.1:12494617-12946925 GCA_007844125.1 Sinonovacula constricta
CATAATGTGAGAAGGTCTTCTGCGGTGTGCCGGTGGTTCTACCCAGACATTTGTCTGGGGGTCTTTCTCCACCAAAAAGGTGGATGTTGCCACAATGATCATAACTGGTTGCTGCAATGTATTTCAAGTACAAAACAAAAAGAAATAGCTTACACTATTTTTTTTACCCAAGTTAACTTATGTACATTTCTGCTCCATGTTTAGTATTATGTAAGATGTTTTTGGCATGAACTCATCATGAAAGTAGCACTATATCTTCAGACTGTTGTATGAAAAACAGCTTGTTTGTGGGATTTACCCAACAAACAGGTTCTTCATTATATATAACAATTGTTTTCTCTCATCAGTCTGCAAGATGAGATGCAAGCAAAGGAGAATATGATTTCTATGATGAACGAGAAGTATCAACAGCTCATGTCAAGGTATTTATGATTTATTCTTATTGATACATCTGTTGGAATTAGAATGTTTAAAGTTACTCCTCACTTTATTTCATTTACCATTTTTTTGGTATTTGAACTTACAAATTATGATTGATGTCAAAATGTGTATATAAATCATCTGAGGATAAAATTGTGTTCATGTCCATGTTATAATAAATCTTTCAATTAAGTTTTCTTTCATAAAAAATATATCCAAGCAATGCATCTATACAGCACATGGGAAATGTACTTCAGCCTTTAACCCCTTTTAAGAATAGTAACTAAAGAAATAAATAAAATTTATGCAAGAAGTAACTAACAATTTTGTCTTTGAAATTTGGAACAATGCAATAATGTATGATGGTATTGCTGTCCTCAGTGCTACAAGAATGAGACTAGACTTGGACGAAGCCATCAGGGAGTCAGTAATGAATGCCAGTGAGAATGAGAGGTCAGTCACACTGGTGGTACTCTACACAATATACAGGGGGCCATTGTAACTTAATTGGATAGCAATTATTTATAATTTATAGTTCTCAAGACAACCAAATGTTTATAGGTCACACTATGTGTAAATATATTATTTGTTTAATCAAAATTTTTCTGTTTATAATCAATAGTGAAACAAATTCTCTTTTAGCAAGCTGTATCTTAAGTTTAAGGATGTCACTTAACCTAATGCTATATCTCACTTGTCGGTAACAAATAATGGAATATTCTAACTCTGTAGCATTGTTCCTACCTTATTTTCCTATGCTGTCTCCTTTTATCCAGGCTGTCAGCACTTTCTCTCAAAGACAAGGAGGAACTGGATGAGGTGAAATCTGTAAGTACACTAGGAGTCATAAATAAACTTAGTTATTGTTTCATAGTAAACAAAGAAAGTTCCTTAGGGTGCATGAGTGTGTATACTGGAATTAGGGTGTCAATTCATTAAATGGGCATACACTTCTTTTTTAATTTTTTGCTTTTATTTATATTAAAATTTTACAATTGTTTTAAGTACCATTGGAACCATTCACCTGTCATATTCATTACAGTATGATAATTACAGGAGTTTATGCCCCTTTATTACATACAGTAGACACATCTGTGGGAACATTTTGTCTGGCCTTCTTCTACAGTTTTTAATCAATTTTGATGATCCTCCATACTTAACTTAAGTACCATGGGAGCTGGTGCATCTGCTCTTTTTGTTGCAGTAAGATGATAATATCAGGAGTTATTCTGTTATCATTACACGAAAATGGCTTAGTTATTTTCATTTTTAATTATACATTTTAAGGGGCATCTGTATCATAGTTGTAGAGTCACCAACTAGTAACACTTCTCACCGAGTGGGTTCGAGTCCTGTTAATGCGGTGCGCCGGTTCAGACATTTGTTTGGGGACTTCCTCCACCAAAATAGCTGGACATTGCTATAATGATCATAATTGGTTGATGTGATGTTTTTAAAAAATCATTCAGTTTTGCATCATTTTTTTAATGAAACTCCACTGTTAACATACGTATTATGGGAACCTTTTCATAATGATTAGATAAAATATTGCAGCAGTTGTTGTAGGAGACATTGAAAATTGCATGTCTGGTAGTGGCATATTTATCCTTTATACTTATGACATATTGTTGAACATTGACATCAACTACAATGCATTTTACCTTGCATTTAAGATATTTAATAATATCAATTCAGTAAAGAGAGGTCAGGTACTATTCTTAGTTTACACTCCATACAAGCGCACAATAGTCGTACCTACTCATACATAGGGATTTAAAGATTACACAAGAACACACCTGGCATTCCAGTCAAAAGCATAGTGTGGCAGTTTCTTGATCCTGTCACAGACTCTTCCACTCTTTAAACATCTCCAGCACTGCTGATTGGCTCGTTAAATTCAAAACAATCCTATTAACTTGCACTAAATGGAAGTGTTTTTTTTTCTGTGTACAATATGAGAGACTAAATGTAATAGTAATAAGTATATTATGGTTATATGGTCATATGTTGAGAAATAATTTAATAAAAATTATCAAGAGCTATGCCTCCTGTTCAGTACTAAACTGCACTTAGGTAAATTAAGAGCAAAGTGTACAAAATACTTCCAAATTAATACAGTAGATTTGTGTATACATATAATAAGATGCTTGACACAAAATGACGTTTCTTGTTTTCCTGTTGACAGTCATTTAAGCCATTGTTTGTCTAATCTAGTTACAGCGGGGGGCCATCACTAAGCTAGGCATGGCTATAGCTTGTCTGAGGAAGAGTCCAGCGCTTTTTTTTCATAAAGGTACAATGGAAACCTGGGCACCTTCTATTTTGGTGACAGTAAGATGATTAATGCAGGACTTTCTGTCCCTTTTAACAGTTTTTTTTTTACTTATAGTATGCTTAGGTATTGTCAAAGGAACTTGGGAATGTTTGTTTATTTACCTTGGTGGTGGACTTTTCCTTGAGCCATTCTTTTGATCACAAATATAACCAAACTCTCTACACTGTGCTATTCGTCAAAAGATTCATAAAAGATTCAGAAATACCTTTAAATCATGTCAAACAACTGACCAAAAACAGGATACTACAATATCTTGATTTGTAAAGACTTTTGTAAACAAGTGAACATCTGCCAGTGAATTGCAGTTTCTGACTGGATGGGTTCTTGGTGGGGGCTCAATTTATGTGAAGACACTAACTGGTCAATTGCACCTGGAATTTACAGTATTATCAGGAAAAGTTTGTCAACTTGCTCACATGACTAGTGGATTTCATCTGGTACTTTTAAAACTCTTACCTACTTGGTTGTTCTAAGAGAGGTTAAGGAACAATGTGCAGTTGGAGTTTTTGTCTGACAATGTTATTTGCTGGTGAGTCTATAGCCACATGTACAGTTAACACATTTATATTAGTTGATAAAATATAAAATATTAAAAGTTAATCATAATTAAACTTATTTCTGCTGATATTAACATTTAATTGTTAAATTTCAGGTGTTGGCCAAGATAAAGGAGCTGTATGGTGAGCTGACCGAAGAAGAACTTGTCAAGGTATGTAAAGGTATGAATATGAACCTTTACTGTATCCTTCAAGGAGGATTGATATGTGGGAATTGAACCTTTCCTGTATCCTTCAAGGGGGATTAATATGTGAGAATTGAACCTTTCCTGTATCCTTCAAGTGGGATTGATATGTGGGAATTGAACCTTTCCTGTATCCTTCAATGGGGATTGATATGTGGGAATTGAATCTTTCCTGTATCCTTCATGGGGGGACTGATATGTGGGAATTGAATCTTTCCTGTATCCTTCAAGGGGGATTGATATGTGGGAATTGAACCTTTCCTGTATCCTTCAAGGGGGATTGATATGTGGGAATTGAACCCGTTCTGTATCCTTCAAGGGGGATTGATATGTGATGTGAGAATTGAATCTTTCCTTTATCCTTCAAGGGGGATTGATATGTGGGAATTTAACCCATCCTGTATCCTTCAAGGGGGATTGATATGTGGGAATTGAATCTCTCCTGTATCCTTCAAAGGGGATTGATATGTGGGAATTGAACCTTTCCTGTATCCTTCAAGGGGGATTGATATGTGGGAATTGAATCTCTCCTGTATCCTTCAAGGGGATTGATATGTGGGAATTGAACCCATCCTGTATCCTTCAAGGGGTATTGATATGTGGGAATTGAATCTTTCCTGTATCCTTAAAGAGGAATTGATGTGTGGGAATTGAATCTTTCCTGTATCCTTCAAGGGGTATTGATATGTGGGATTTGAATCTTTCCTGTATCCTTCAAGGGGTATTGATATGTGGGAATTGAATCTTTCCTGTATCCTTCAAGGGGGATTGATATGTGGGAATTGAATCTTTCCTGTATCCTTCAAGGGGGATTGATATGTGGGAATTGAATCTTTCCTGTATCCTTCAAGGGGTATTGATATGTGGGAATTGAATCTTTCCTGTATCCTTCAAGGGGTATTGATATGTGGGAATTGAATCTTTCCTGTATCCTTCAAGGGGGATTGATATGTGGGAATTGAATCTTTCCTGTATCCTTCAAGGGGGGTTGATATGTGGGAATTGAATCTTTCCTGTATCCTTCAAGGGGGATTGATATGTGGGAATTGAATCTTTCCTGTATCCTTCAAGGGGTATTGATATGTGAGAATTGAATCTTTCCTGTATCCTTCAAGTGGGATTGATGTGTGGGAATTGAATCTTTCCTGTATCCTTCAAGTGGGATTGATGTGTGGGAATTGAATCTTTCCTGTATTCTTCATGCGGTGATTGATATGTGGGAATTGAATCTTTCCTGTATCCTTCAAGGGGATTGATATGTGGGAATTGAACCTTTCCTGTATCCTTCAAAAGGGGGATTGAAATGTGGGAATTGAATCTTTCCTGTATCCGTCAAGGGGGATTGATATGTGGGAATTGAACCCGTTCTGTATCCTTCAAGGGGGATTGATATGTGAGAATTGAATCTTTACTTTATCCTTCAAGGGGGATTGATATGTGGGAATTTAACCCATCCTGTATCCTTCAAGGGGGATTGATATGTGGGAATTGAATCTCTCCTGTATCCTTCAAAGGGGATTGATATGTGGGAATTGAACCTTTCCTGTATCCTTCAAGGGGGATTGATATGTGGGAATTGAATCTCTCCTGTATCCTTCAAAGGGATTGATATGTGGGAATTGAACCCATCCTGTATCCTTCAAGGGGGATTGATATGTGGGAATTGAACCTTTCCTGTATGCTTCAAGGGGGATTGATATGTGGGAATTGAATCTTTCCTGTATCCTTCAAGGGGGATTGATATGTGGGAATTGAATCTCTCCTGTATCCTTCAAAGGGGATTGATATGTGGGAATTGAATCTTTCCTGTATCCTTCAACGGGGGTTGATAAGTGGGAATTGAATCTTTCCTGTATCCTTCATGGGGTGATTGATATGTGGGAATTGAATCTTTCCTGTATCCTTCAAGGGGGATTGATATGTGGGAATTGAACCTTTCCTGTATGCTTCAAGGGGGATTGATATGTGGGAATTGAATCTTTCCTGTATCCTTCAAGGGGGGTTGATATGTAGGAATTGAACCCGTCCTGTATCCTTCAAGGGGGATTGATATGTAGCAATTGAATCTTTCCTGTATCCTTCAAGGGGGATTGATATGTGGGAATTGAATCTTTCCTGTATCCTTCAAGGGGGGTTGATAAGTGGGAATTGAATCTTTCCTGTATCCTTCATGGGGTGATTGATATGTGGGAATTGAATCTTTCCTGTATCCTTCAAGGGGGGTTGATATGTAGGAATTGAACCCGTCCTGTATCCTTCAAGGGGGATTGATATGTAGCAATTGAATCTTTCCTGTATCCTTCAAGGGGGATTGATATGTGGGAATTGAATCTTTCCTGTATCCTTCAAGGGGGGTTGATAAGTGGGAATTGAATCTTTCCTGTATCCTTCATGGGGTGATTGATATGTGGGAATTGAATCTTTCCTGTATCCTTCAAGGGGGGTTGATATGTAGGAATTGAACCCGTCCTGTATCCTTCAAGGGGGATTGATATGTAGCAATTGAATCTTTCCTGTATCCTTCAAGGGGGATTGATATGTGGGAATTGAATCTTTCCTGTATCCTTCAAGGGGGGTTGATAAGTGGGAATTGAATCTTTCCTGTATCCTTCATGGGGTGATTGATATGTGGGAATTGAATCTTTCCTGTATCCTTCAAGGGGGATTGATATGTGGGAATTTAACCCGTCCTGTATCCTTCAAAGGGGGGATTGATATATGGGAATTGAACCCGTCCTGTATCCTTCAAGGGAATTGATATGTGGGAATTGAATCTTTCCTGTATCCTTCAAGGGGGATTGATATGTGGGAATTTAACCCGTCCTGTATCCTTCAAGGGGGATTGATATGTGGGAATTGAACCTTTCCTGTATCCTTCAAGGGGGATTGATATGTGGGAATTGAACCTTTCCTGTATGCTTCAAGGGGGATTGATATGTGGGAATTGAATCTTTCCTGTATCCTTCTAGGGGGATTGATATGTGGGAATTGAATCTCTCCTGTATCCTTCAAAGGGGATTGATATGTGGGAATTGAATCTTTCCTGTATCCTTCAGCGGGGGTTGATAAGTGGGAATTGAATCTTTCCTGTATCCTTCATGGGGTGATTGATATGTGGGAATTGAATCTTTCCTGTATCCTTCAAGGGGGATTGATATGTGGGAATTGAACCTTTCCTGTATGCTTCAAGGGGGATTGATATGTGGGAATTGAATCTTTCCTGTATCCTTCAAGGGGGGTTGATATGTAGGAATTGAACCCGTCCTGTATCCTTCAAGGGGGATTGATATGTAGCAATTGAATCTTTCCTGTATCCTTCAAGGGGGATTGATATGTGGGAATTGAATCTTTCCTGTATCCTTCAAGGGGGGTTGATAAGTGGGAATTGAATCTTTCCTGTATCCTTCATGGGGTGATTGATATGTGGGAATTGAATCTTTCCTGTATCCTTCAAGGGGGGTTGATATGTAGGAATTGAACCCGTCCTGTATCCTTCAAGGGGGATTGATATGTAGCAATTGAATCTTTCCTGTATCCTTCAAGGGGGATTGATATGTGGGAATTGAATCTTTCCTGTATCCTTCAAGGGGGGTTGATAAGTGGGAATTGAATCTTTCCTGTATCCTTCATGGGGTGATTGATATGTGGGAATTGAATCTTTCCTGTATCCTTCAAGGGGGGTTGATATGTAGGAATTGAACCCGTCCTGTATCCTTCAAGGGGGATTGATATGTAGCAATTGAATCTTTCCTGTATCCTTCAAGGGGGATTGATATGTGGGAATTGAATCTTTCCTGTATCCTTCAAGGGGGGTTGATAAGTGGGAATTGAATCTTTCCTGTATCCTTCATGGGGTGATTGATATGTGGGAATTGAATCTTTCCTGTATCCTTCAAGGGGGATTGATATGTGGGAATTTAACCCGTCCTGTATCCTTCAAAGGGGGGATTGATATATGGGAATTGAACCCGTCCTGTATCCTTCAAGGGAATTGATATGTGGGAATTGAATCTTTCCTGTATCCTTCAAGGGGGATTGATATGTGGGAATTTAACCCGTCCTGTATCCTTCAAGGGGGATTGATATGTGGGAATTGAACCTTTCCTGTATCCTTCAAGGGGGATTGATATGTGGGAATTGAATCTTTCCTGTATCCTTCAAGGGGGGTTGATAAGTGGCAATTGAATCTTTCCTGTATCCTTCATGGGGTTATTGATATGTGGGAATTGAATCTTTCCTGTATCCTTCAAGGGGGATTGATATGTGGGAATTTAACCCATCCTGTATCCTTCAAGGGGGATTGATATGTGGGAATTGAATCTTTCCTGTATCCTTCAAGGGGGATTGATATGTGGGAATTGAATCTTTCCTGTATCCTTCAAGGGGTATTGATATGTGAGAATTGAATCTTTCCTGTATCCTTCAAGTGGGATTGATGTGTGGGAATTGAATCTTTCCTGTATTCTTCATGCGGTGATTGATATGTGGGAATTGAATCTTTCCTGTATCCTTCAAGGGGATTGATATGTGGGAATTGAACCTTTCCTGTATCCTTCAAGGGGGATTGAAATGTGGGAATTGAATCTTTCCTGTATCCGTCAAGGGGGATTGATATGTGGGAATTGAACCCGTTCTGTATCCTTCAAGGGGGATTGATATGTGAGAATTGAATCTTTCCTTTATCCTTCAAGGGGGATTGATATGTGGGAATTTAACCCATCCTGTATCCTTCAAGGGGGATTGATATGTGGGAATTGAATCTCTCCTGTATCCTTCAAAGGGGATTGATATGTGGGAATTGAACCTTTCCTGTATCCTTCAAGGGGGATTGATATGTGGGAATTGAATCTCTCCTGTATCCTTCAAGGGGATTGATATGTGGGAATTGGACCCATCCTGTATCCTTCAAGAGGGATTGATATGTGGGAATTGAACCTTTCCTGTATGCTTCAAGGGGGATTGATATGTGGGAATTGAATCTTTCCTGTATCCTTCAAGGGGGGTTGATATGTGGGAATTGAACCCGTCCTGTATCCTTCAAGGGGGATTGATATGTGGCAATTGAATCTTTCCTGTATCCTTCAAGGGGGATTGATATGTGGGAATTGAATCTTTCCTGTATCCTTCAAGGGGGGTTGATAAGTGGGAATTGAATCTTTCCTGTATCCTTCATGGGGTGATTGATATGTGGGAATTGAATCTTTCCTGTATCCTTCAAGGGGGGTTGATATGTAGGAATTGAACCCGTCCTGTATCCTTCAAGGGGGATTGATATGTAGCAATTGAATCTTTCCTGTATCCTTCAAGGGGGATTGATATGTGGGAATTGAATCTTTCCTGTATCCTTCAAGGGGGGTTGATAAGTGGGAATTGAATCTTTCCTGTATCCTTCATGGGGTGATTGATATGTGGGAATTGAATCTTTCCTGTATCCTTCAAGGGGGATTGATATGTGGGAATTTAACCCGTCCTGTATCCTTCAAAGGGGGGATTGATATATGGGAATTGAACCCGTCCTGTATCCTTCAAGGGAATTGATATGTGGGAATTGAATCTTTCCTGTATCCTTCAAGGGGGATTGATATGTGGGAATTTAACCCGTCCTGTATCCTTCAAGGGGGATTGATATGTGGGAATTGAACCTTTCCTGTATCCTTCAAGGGGGATTGATATGTGGGAATTGAACCTTTCCTGTATGCTTCAAGGGGGATTGATATGTGGGAATTGAATCTTTCCTGTATCCTTCTAGGGGGATTGATATGTGGGAATTGAATCTCTCCTGTATCCTTCAAAGGGGATTGATATGTGGGAATTGAATCTTTCCTGTATCCTTCAGCGGGGGTTGATAAGTGGGAATTGAATCTTTCCTGTATCCTTCATGGGGTGATTGATATGTGGGAATTGAATCTTTCCTGTATCCTTCAAGGGGGATTGATATGTGGGAATTGAATCTCTCCTGTATCCTTCAAAGGGATTGATATGTGGGAATTGAACCCATCCTGTATCCTTCAAGGGGGATTGATATGTGGGAATTGAACCTTTCCTGTATGCTTCAAGGGGGATTGATATGTGGGAATTGAATCTTTCCTGTATCCTTCAAGGGGGATTGATATGTGGGAATTGAATCTCTCCTGTATCCTTCAAAGGGGATTGATATGTGGGAATTGAATCTTTCCTGTATCCTTCAACGGGGGTTGATAAGTGGGAATTGAATCTTTCCTGTATCCTTCATGGGGTGATTGATATGTGGGAATTGAATCTTTCCTGTATCCTTCAAGGGGGATTGATATGTGGGAATTGAACCTTTCCTGTATGCTTCAAGGGGGATTGATATGTGGGAATTGAATCTTTCCTGTATCCTTCAAGGGGGGTTGATATGTAGGAATTGAACCCGTCCTGTATCCTTCAAGGGGGATTGATATGTAGCAATTGAATCTTTCCTGTATCCTTCAAGGGGGATTGATATGTGGGAATTGAATCTTTCCTGTATCCTTCAAGGGGGGTTGATAAGTGGGAATTGAATCTTTCCTGTATCCTTCATGGGGTGATTGATATGTGGGAATTGAATCTTTCCTGTATCCTTCAAGGGGGGTTGATATGTAGGAATTGAACCCGTCCTGTATCCTTCAAGGGGGATTGATATGTAGCAATTGAATCTTTCCTGTATCCTTCAAGGGGGATTGATATGTGGGAATTGAATCTTTCCTGTATCCTTCAAGGGGGGTTGATAAGTGGGAATTGAATCTTTCCTGTATCCTTCATGGGGTGATTGATATGTGGGAATTGAATCTTTCCTGTATCCTTCAAGGGGGGTTGATATGTAGGAATTGAACCCGTCCTGTATCCTTCAAGGGGGATTGATATGTAGCAATTGAATCTTTCCTGTATCCTTCAAGGGGGATTGATATGTGGGAATTGAATCTTTCCTGTATCCTTCAAGGGGGGTTGATAAGTGGGAATTGAATCTTTCCTGTATCCTTCATGGGGTGATTGATATGTGGGAATTGAATCTTTCCTGTATCCTTCAAGGGGGATTGATATGTGGGAATTTAACCCGTCCTGTATCCTTCAAAGGGGGGATTGATATATGGGAATTGAACCCGTCCTGTATCCTTCAAGGGAATTGATATGTGGGAATTGAATCTTTCCTGTATCCTTCAAGGGGGATTGATATGTGGGAATTTAACCCGTCCTGTATCCTTCAAGGGGGATTGATATGTGGGAATTGAACCTTTCCTGTATCCTTCAAGGGGGATTGATATGTGGGAATTGAATCTTTCCTGTATCCTTCAAGGGGGGTTGATAAGTGGCAATTGAATCTTTCCTGTATCCTTCATGGGGTTATTGATATGTGGGAATTGAATCTTTCCTGTATCCTTCAAGGGGGATTGATATGTGGGAATTTAACCCATCCTGTATCCTTCAAGGGGGATTGATATGTGGGAATTGAATCTTTCCTGTATCCTTCAAGGGGGATTGATATGTGGGAATTGAATCTTTCCTGTATCCTTCAAGGGGTATTGATATGTGAGAATTGAATCTTTCCTGTATCCTTCAAGTGGGATTGATGTGTGGGAATTGAATCTTTCCTGTATTCTTCATGCGGTGATTGATATGTGGGAATTGAATCTTTCCTGTATCCTTCAAGGGGATTGATATGTGGGAATTGAACCTTTCCTGTATCCTTCAAGGGGGATTGAAATGTGGGAATTGAATCTTTCCTGTATCCGTCAAGGGGGATTGATATGTGGGAATTGAACCCGTTCTGTATCCTTCAAGGGGGATTGATATGTGAGAATTGAATCTTTCCTTTATCCTTCAAGGGGGATTGATATGTGGGAATTTAACCCATCCTGTATCCTTCAAGGGGGATTGATATGTGGGAATTGAATCTCTCCTGTATCCTTCAAGGGGATTGATATGTGGGAATTGGACCCATCCTGTATCCTTCAAGAGGGATTGATATGTGGGAATTGAACCTTTCCTGTATGCTTCAAGGGGGATTGATATGTGGGAATTGAATCTTTCCTGTATCCTTCAAGGGGGGTTGATATGTGGGAATTGAACCCGTCCTGTATCCTTCAAGGGGGATTGATATGTGGCAATTGAATCTTTCCTGTATCCTTCAAGGGGGATTGATATGTGGGAATTGAATCTTTCCTGTATCCTTCAACGGGGGTTGATAAGTGGGAATTGAATCTTTCCTGTATCCTTCATGGGGTGATTGATATGTGGGAATTGAATCTTTCCTGTATCCTTCAAGGGGGATTGATATGTGGGAATTGAACCTTTCCTGTATGCTTCAAGGGGGATTGATATGTGGGAATTGAATCTTTCCTGTATCCTTCAAGGGGGGTTGATATGTAGGAATTGAACCCGTCCTGTATCCTTCAAGGGGGATTGATATGTAGCAATTGAATCTTTCCTGTATCCTTTAAGGGGGATTGATATGTGGGAATTGAATCTTTCCTGTATCCTTCAAGGGGGGTTGATAAGTGGGAATTGAATCTTTCCTGTATCCTTCATGGGGTGATTGATATGTGGGAATTGAATCTTTCCTGTATCCTTCAAGGGGGGTTGATATGTAGGAATTGAACCCGTCCTGTATCCTTCAAGGGGGATTGATATGTAGCAATTGAATCTTTCCTGTATCCTTCAAGGGGGATTGATATGTGGGAATTGAATCTTTCCTGTATCCTTCAATTGGGGTTGATAAGTGGGAATTGAATCTTTCCTATATCCTTCATGGGGTGATTGATATGTGGGAATTGAATCTTTCCTGTATCCTTCAAGGGGGATTGATATGTGGGAATTTAACCCGTCCTGTATCCTTCAAAGGGGGGATTGATATATGGGAATTGAACCCGTCCTGTATCCTTCAAGGGAATTGATATGTGGGAATTGAATCTTTCCTGTATCCTTCAAGGGGGATTGATATGTGGGAATTTAACCCGTCCTGTATCCTTCAAGGGGGATTGATATGTGGGAATTGAATCTTTCCTGTATCCTTCAAAGGGGATTGATATGTGGGAATTGAACCTTTCCTGTATCTTTCAAGGGGGATTGATATGTGGGAATTGAATCTCTCCTGTATCCTTCAAGGGGATTGATATGTGGGAATTGAACCCATCCTGTATCCTTCAAGGGGGATTGATATGTGGGAATTGAACCTTTCCTGTATCCTTCAAGTGGGGTTGATATGTGGGAATTGAACCCGTCCTGTATCCTTCAAGGGGGATTGATATGTGGGAATTTAATCTTTCCTGTATCCTTCAAGGGGATTGATATGTGGGAATTGAACCTTTCCTGTATCCTTCAAGGGGGATTGATATGTGGGAATTTAACCCGTCCTGTATCCTTCAAGGGGGATTGATATGTGGGAATTGAACCCGTCCTGTATCCTTCAAGGGGATTGATATGTGGGAATTGAATCTTTCCTGTATCCTTCAAGGGGGATTGATATGTGGGAATTTAACCCATCCTGTATCCTTCAAGGGGGATTGATATGTGGGAATTGAACCTTTCCTGTATCCTTCAAGGGGGATTGATATGTGGGAATTGAATCTTTCCTGTATCCTTCAAGGGGGGTTGATAAGTGGGAATTGAATCTTTCCTGTATCCTTCATGGGGTGATTGATATGTGGGAATTGAATCTTTCCTGTATCCTTCAAGGGGGATTGATATGTGGGAATTTAACCCATCCTGTATCCTTCAAGGGGGATTGATATGTGGGAATTGAACCCATCCTGTATCCTTCAAGGGGGATTGATATGTGGGACTTGAACCTTTCCTGTATCCTTCAAGGGGGATTGATATGTGGGAATTGAATCTTTCCTGTATCCTTCAAGGGGGGTTGATATGTGGGAATTGAACCTTTCCTGTATCCTTCATGGGGTGATTGATATGTGGGAATTGAATCTTTCCTGTATCCTTCAAGGGGATTGATATGTGGGAATTGAATCTTTCCTGTATCCTTCAAGGGGATTGATATGTGGGAATTGAATCTTTCCTGTATCCTTCAAGGGGGATTGATATGTGGGAATTGAATCTTTCCTGTATCCTTCAAGGGAGATTGATATGTGGGAATTGAATCTTTCCAGTATCCTTCAATGGGGATTGATGTGTGGGAATTAAACCTTTCCTGTATCCTTCAAGGGGGATTGATGTGTGGGAATTGAATCTTTCCTGTATCCTTCATGGGGTGATTGATATGTGGGAATTGAACCCTCCTGTATCCTTCAAGGGGGATTGATATGTGGGAATTGAATCTCTCCTGTATCCTTCAAGGGGGGTTGATATGTGGGAATTGAACCTTTCCTGTATCCTTCAAGGGGGATTGATATGTGGGAATGGAATCTTTCCTGTATCCTTCAAGGGGGGCTGATATGTGGGAATTGAATATTTCCTGTATCCTTCATGGGGTGATTAATATATGGGAATTGAATCTTTCCTGTATCTTTCAAGGGGATTGATATGTGGGAATTGAATCTTTCCTGTATCCCTCAAGGGGGATTGATATGTGGGAATTTAAACCATCCTGTATCCTTCAAGGGGGATTGATATGTGGGAATTGAACCCGTCCTGTATCCTTCAAGGGGGATTGATATGTAGCAATTGAATCTTTCCTGTATCCTTTAAGGGGGATTGATATGTGGGAATTGAATCTTTCCTGTATCCTTCAAGGGGGGTTGATAAGTGGGAATTGAATCTTTCCTGTATCCTTCATGGGGTGATTGATATGTGGGAATTGAATCTTTCCTGTATCCTTCAAGGGGGGTTGATATGTAGGAATTGAACCCGTCCTGTATCCTTCAAGGGGGATTGATATGTAGCAATTGAATCTTTCCTGTATCCTTCAAGGGGGATTGATATGTGGGAATTGAATCTTTCCTGTATCCTTCAAGGGGGGTTGATAAGTGGGAATTAAATCTTTCCTGTATCCTTCATGGGGTGATTGATATGTGGGAATTGAATCTTTCCTGTATCCTTCAAGGGGGGTTGATATGTAGGAATTGAACCCGTCCTGTATCCTTCAAGGGGGATTGATATGTAGCAATTGAATCTTTCCTGTATCCTTCAAGGGGGATTGATATGTGGGAATTGAATCTTTCCTGTATCCTTCAATTGGGGTTGATAAGTGGGAATTGAATCTTTCCTATATCCTTCATGGGGTGATTGATATGTGGGAATTGAATCTTTCCTGTATCCTTCAAGGGGGATTGATATGTGGGAATTTAACCCGTCCTGTATCCTTCAAAGGGGGGATTGATATATGGGAATTGAACCCGTCCTGTATCCTTCAAGGGAATTGATATGTGGGAATTGAATCTTTCCTGTATCCTTCAAGGGGGATTGATATGTGGGAATTTAACCCGTCCTGTATCCTTCAAGGGGGATTGATATGTGGGAATTTAACCTTTCCTGTATCCTTCAAGGGGGATTGATATGTGGGAATTGAATCTTTCCTGTATCCTTCAAGGGGGGTTGATAAGTGGCAATTGAATCTTTCCTGTATCCTTCATGGGGTTATTGATATGTGGGAATTGAATCTTTCCTGTATCCTTCAAGGGGGATTGATATGTGGGAATTTAACCCATCCTGTATCCTTCAAGGGGGATTGATATGTGGGAATTGAATCTTTCCTGTATCCTTCAAAGGGGATTGATATGTGGGAATTGAACCTTTCCTGTATCTTTCAAGGGGGATTGATATGTGGGAATTGAATCTCTCCTGTATCCTTCAAGGGGATTGATATGTGGGAATTGAACCCATCCTGTATCCTTCAAGGGGGATTGATATGTGGGAATTGAACCTTTCCTGTATCCTTCAAGTGGGGTTGATATGTGGGAATTGAACCCGTCCTGTATCCTTCAAGGGGGATTGATATGTGGGAATTTAATCTTTCCTGTATCCTTCAAGGGGATTGATATGTGGGAATTGAACCTTTCCTGTATCCTTCAAGGGGGATTGATATGTGGGAATTTAACCCGTCCTGTATCCTTCAAGGGGGATTGATATGTGGGAATTGAACCCGTCCTGTATCCTTCAAGGGGATTGATATGTGGGAATTGAATCTTTCCTGTATCCTTCAAGGGGGATTGATATGTGGGAATTTAACCCATCCTGTATCCTTCAAGGGGGATTGATATGTGGGAATTGAACCTTTCCTGTATCCTTCAAGGGGGATTGATATGTGGGAATTGAATCTTTCCTGTATCCTTCAAGGGGGGTTGATAAGTGGGAATTGAATCTTTCCTGTATCCTTCATGGGGTGATTGATATGTGGGAATTGAATCTTTCCTGTATCCTTCAAGGGGGATTGATATGTGGGAATTTAACCCATCCTGTATCCTTCAAGGGGGATTGATATGTGGGAATTGAACCCATCCTGTATCCTTCAAGGGGGATTGATATGTGGGACTTGAACCTTTCCTGTATCCTTCAAGGGGGATTGATATGTGGGAATTGAATCTTTCCTGTATCCTTCAAGGGGGGTTGATATGTGGGAATTGAACCTTTCCTGTATCCTTCATGGGGTGATTGATATGTGGGAATTGAATCTTTCCTGTATCCTTCAAGGGGATTGATATGTGGGAATTGAATCTTTCCTGTATCCTTCAAGGGGATTGATATGTGGGAATTGAATCTTTCCTGTATCCTTCAAGGGGGATTGATATGTGGGAATTGAATCTTTCCTGTATCCTTCAAGGGAGATTGATATGTGGGAATTGAATCTTTCCAGTATCCTTCAATGGGGATTGATGTGTGGGAATTAAACCTTTCCTGTATCCTTCAAGGGGGATTGATGTGTGGGAATTGAATCTTTCCTGTATCCTTCATGGGGTGATTGATATGTGGGAATTGAACCCTCCTGTATCCTTCAAGGGGGATTGATATGTGGGAATTGAATCTCTCCTGTATCCTTCAAGGGGGGTTGATATGTGGGAATTGAACCTTTCCTGTATCCTTCAAGGGGGATTGATATGTGGGAATGGAATCTTTCCTGTATCCTTCAAGGGGGGTTGATATGTGGGAATTGAATATTTCCTGTATCCTTCATGGGGTGATTAATATATGGGAATTGAATCTTTCCTGTATCTTTCAAGGGGATTGATATGTGGGAATTGAATCTTTCCTGTATCCCTCAAGGGGGATTGATATGTGGGAATTTAAACCATCCTGTATCCTTCAAGGGGGATTGATATGTGGGAATTGAACCCGTCCTGTATCCTTCAAGGGGGATTGATATGTGGGAATTGAATCTCTCCTGTATCCTTCAAGGGGATTGATATGTGGGAATTGAACCTTTCCTGTATCCTTCAAGGGGGATTGATATGTGGGATTTTAACCTTTCCTGTATCCTTCAAGGGGGGTTGATATGTGGGAATTCAATCTTTCCTGTATCCTTCATGGGGTGATTGATATGTGGGAATTGAATCTTTCCTTTATCCTTCAAGGGGGATTGATATGTGGGAATTGAATCTTTCCTGTATCCTTCAAGGCGGATTGATGTGTGGGAATTAAACCTTTCCTGTATCCTTCAAGGGGGATTGATATGTGGGAATTGAACCCGTCCTGTATCCTTCAAGGGGGATTGATATGTGGGAATTGAATCTTTCCTGTATCCTTCAAGGGGGATTGATATGTTGGAATTGAATCTTTCCTGTATCCTTCAGGGGGATTGATATGTGGGAATTGAATCTTTCCTGTATCCTTCAGGGGGATTGATATGTGGGATTTGAACCATTCCTGTATCCTTCAGGGGATATTACTATGTGGTAATTAAGCCATTCCTGTTTCCTTCAGGAGGATTGATAGGAGGTGATTGAATCTTTCCTGTATCTTTTAGTGGGGATTTATGTGGGAATTGAATCTTTCCTGAAGCCTTGAAGGGCGATTGATATATGGTGATTAACACCACTCCTGTATCCTTCAAGGGGTATTGATATGTGGGAATTGAACCTGGGGATTAATATGTTGTAATGTCCTTCAGGTGCGGGGGTGGAAGCCTATAGGTTTGTCTATACTGTACTATCCTGTTATTGTAACAAAGTATTTTCTGATGTTATGTTGAAGCTGGAAATGTCAAGTGAACACACATTTCTAAAAAACACAACAAAAACAACAACAAAAACAACAACACTTTTACAAATAGCAACCACTAAGGTCAAGGCCATCTTAAGGTCACTGCATCATTTGAGCGATATGTCAATTCCAGAGACATTTCTTTTGAAGTTACTGCAGTTGTGTTAATGACACATCAATATTAAATGCATTCAGGTGTCTTGTCCTTTTTGACCATGTACTGCACACATGTGTTCATTGCCCATACATGTTATTTGTGTTGTATTTATTAATTAAATTTGAGAATGTTTATTCCAGAATCTAAAGACAACGAAGGAAGAGCGTGATCAGTTTGAAAGTGAACTGAGTGGCATTGCGGGACATGCGAACCACAAACAAAAGATTCGACTACATGAGAATCTCAAGAATGAGAGGGACCATTACAGAAAGGTAACCTTGTTCTCCTTATGGGGATGGTCCTTAATAAGTGGGCCCATTACAGAAAGATAACCTTGTTCTCCTCATGGGGTTGGCCCTTAATGAGTGGGACCATTACAAAAAGGTAACCTTGTTCTCCTAATGGGGTTGGCCCTTAATGAGAGGGACCATTACAGAAAGGTAACCTTGTTTTCCTAATGGTGTTGGCCCTTAATGAGAGGGACCATTACAGAAAGGTAATCTTGTTCTCCTAATGGGGTTGGCCCTTCATGAGAGGGACCATTACAGAAAGGTAACCTTGTTCTCATCATGGGGTTGGCCCTTCATGAGTGGGACCATTACAAAAAGGTAACCTTGTTCTCCTAATGGGGTTGGCCCTTATTGAGTGGGACCATTACAGAAAGGTAACCTTGTTCTCCTCATGGGGTTGGCCCTTAATGAGTGGGACCATTACAGAAAGGTAACCTTGTTCTCCTAATGGGGTTGGCCCTTAATGAGTGGGACCATTACAGAAAGGTAACCTTGTTCTCCTAATGGGGTTGGCCCTTAATGAGTGGGACCATTACAGAAAGGTAATCTTGTTCTCCTAATGGGGTTGGCCCTTAATGAGTGGGACCATTACAGAAAGGTAACCTTGTTCTCCTCATGGGGTTGGCCCTTAATGAGTGGGACCATTACAGAAAGGTAACCTTGTTCTCCTCATGGGGTTGGCCCTTAATGAGTGGGACCATTACAGAAAGGTAACCTTGTTCTCCTAATGGGGTTGGCCCTTCATGAGTGGGACCATTACAGAAAGGTAACCTTGTTCTCCTCATGGGGTTGGCCCTTAATGAGTGGGACCATTACAGAAAGGTAACCTTGTTCTCCTAATGGGGTTGGCCCTTAATGAGTGGGACCATTACAGAAAGGTAACCTTGTTCTCCTCATGGGGTTGGCCCTTAATGAGTGGGACCATTACAGAAAGGTAACCTTGTTCTCCTTATGATGTTGGCCCTCAAGGTCTCTTTGTCACATTGGATCAAGCTTGTGGCCTTGCTCTACCAATAGTTAGAAAACACATACTTATGAGAGGTCCCAGGTTTGATCCCAGGCTGCGACATATCAGTCTTTAAAAATGGTAGTGGTGTAGCTCTCTTGCTAAGGCTTAAGCAAATACAATAGAAGTTCCACGACTGATTGTCCCGGTTTCAGGATAATGTGACTGGGTGTTCATGGTATGCTATACAAAGTGATGGCAGCACTATATCTGCTTTAAGTGGACACCGTCTCCAGATAACTGAAATATCTTAGGTGGGACAAAAAACCCAATAAACAAACAAAAATCATACTGGTTGACAAAAAAATTGTAAAAATGTAAAGCTTACAATATAGCAGTTCAAGAAGACACTGTGAATGTGCCCATTTATTTATTTTTCTACTGATTCGGGGCCTCACATTATAGACCTAGCAACTCAGAGGGAGCCAGTATTACACTTCTGGGAAGTGCATAATGAGTAAAATGCTAATTTTGAGGCTGATAATAACTAATTGGTTAATGATTGTGTCAATTTTTGTGATGTGTGTGTTGTTGTTTTTTAAATATTATATGTTGATTAGCCATTGTTAAAGGCAATAAATTTAGTCCTATTCCTGGTTTTAAAGCAAGTTAGATTATCATAGCTCAACATTAGTGACTGAGCATGGTGCAACTTTGGAACAGCCTTCTTCCTTAGATGTGTGGAGGGGGGGGGAATGTTTAATGATTCATTAGTAGTTGTTCAACCCACTAATTTTGAACAATCAGCTCATTTTCTACAGAACTGAATACCGTTTTTACATAATTTTATAATAATTCCAGTTCTTCCACACAGCACTTGCCTTGCCTTCTTGTCACATTTTGGTAAATGTCTGAGTGAAGCAGATATCTGTGTCAGGGAGATGCTTATTTTGAACTTCACAATTATAGCATTATTATTATAAGCTTTGTCCTGTATGACCAAGATAGGTCTGTTCTCCAGCAAGGGCTGATCTCTGTTTTGCTTGATCATGGGCTTTGGTCTAAAGCAGCACATTTTCATGTATTCTATGAGAAGCCTGCTGGTCTTGGTACTTAGACGATGGCACCTTTCTTTATTAAAAGTTCTTCTCTCTATCAGTAAAACAAACAATCTTTATATTTTTTTTGTAGTTTCTCTATTTGCTGCCCTCTCATTCCCCTCTTTCCTTTATTGACACATTGCCATTCAGAGACATGCAATATTACTGTTCTCATTCATATAGTTATCATGATCTGGGTTGGGTCATATTGACTTACAAATCGGCAACATAGGCAAGGTGGGCTTATATATCTTGACCAAAACATATTTTGTGTGAGCATCCTTAACCCATGTTTATAAACAACAACAAAAAATGCCATGGATCTATTGGTGCTTGGGGTCCTTTTTTACATCAATGTTAATCTGGAAAGTGATATACATGCAACTGGTTTGGTAAGTTATTAGCCGAGAAAGCAAGATTCACTTTGGTCATGTGACACTGCCATGGTCATATGACACTGCCATGGTCATGTGACACTGCCATGGTCATATGACACTGCCATGGTCATGTGACACTGCCATGGTCATGTGACACTGCCATGGTCATGTGACACTTCCATGGTCATATGACACTGCCATGGTCATATGACACTGCCATGGTCATGTGACACTGTCATGGTCATGTGACAATGCCATGGTCATATGACACTGCCATGGTCATGTGACACTGCCATGGTCATATGACACTGCTATGGTCATATGACACTGCCATGGTCATGTGACACTGCCATGGTCATATGACCACTGTCATGGACATATGACACTGCTATGGCCATATGACACTGCCATGGTCATATGACACTGCTATGGTCATATGACACTGCCATGATCATATGACACTGCCATGGACATATGACACTGCTATGGTCATATGACACTGCCATGGTCATATGACACTGCCATGGTCATATGACACTGCCATGGACATATGACACTGCTATGGTCATATGACACTGCCATGGTCATATGACACCGCCATGGTCATATGACACCGCCATGGTCATATGACACTGCAATGGTCATATGACACTGCAATGGACATATGACACTGCCATGGTCATATGACACCGCCATGGACATATGACACCACCAGTTAACATCACATCATGGCTGACTAGTCAGTAAGTGTATACCATTGTTGGCCTTTACCCGTCCAGTACAAATTGATCAGGCCTTTGGACAATACACGGCAGAGTTGAGCTGTAGCATCAGAATATATGTATTTTGTACCAAGTATAGAGAAGGACATATTATCACTTTTGCATGCAGTTGTTGAAGCCATTGCATGTCAATAAAATAATGTTATTAGTTGACAAACATAGCCTGTCAAGAGTTTTTAGACTGTGTTAAAGCAGTTTTTTTTGTGTGTTACAGGAACTCACCAATTTAAAACTTAAATACAGCATACAGTCAGAGAAATTGAGAGAGCTCGAGTGCAAGGATAAACACACTTTCTTGACAGCCAGACATGCAGCAGAGATCGATGTGCTCAAAGAAAATAAGAAACCAAGTCACAAGACCTTCTTTTCAGGGGACTTCACAAAGTGACATGTTAGAAGAAAAACATACCAAGTTAATGAAGGTTTTAGGTTGATTATAAAACCATTCAGATGTTTTCAAGCATCAGATTTACTACATTGGAAGGAATAAGAACATTTGGATAAAAAGTGTAATTCATGAGAACTGTCAAAACTTGAGCAGAAACTTGGAGAACCCCAAGCTATTGTGTATCGTCACTGGTGCCATTTTCTCAAGCTGCAGATTGGTGGGTGGAACCATACCATCATATAAGGAGTGTTAGTGCTTGAATAATAAGAAATCTCATATTTTAATAATCATAAAATATACACCTAGATGATAACACTTAAGATCTTGTCTGTAAAATTGTCATCATTCTTTTAAACAGTTCAAAAATTCACACAATGACAAGATAATCTTAATTTATGTTAAATAAATTGAAAAATAAAATGTTATTAACAAAATTATTATTTTTATAAAAGAAAAATCTATATATAAAATGGAGTATGTAAGAAGACCATCCCAGCAGATGATATTCTGATGCCTCTCGTTGATGAAATGTGAAGCACTTGAATAACCCAGAAAACCTTGACCCTTTATGCTAGAAGAACTGCTCAAGTTACTTTTCAGTTCTACAGCACTATTATCAAAGTTCACATTTTAATGGAGAAAAAGAACAACTACATGAAACATATGCTTTAGAATTTAAAAGAACACACAGATTTACTCAACTCATCGTTTTTAGGATCATATGAACCAGCTGACAAAAGGACCTTTAAAAGTAATGTTTTCAAAGCACTGTCTTAGAAATACTTGGAAAAATAGAAAGTATTACATCATCTTGTGATTGGTTCCAAATGTCTAAAAATCTTTAATGCGATAGAGAATGAGCTTTTAGACATTTGATGATTGAAAATGAAGACGCTAAACAAAATTTTATCTTAAGTCTCGTAGAGATCACACATTTTAGTCTTAAGGCCACTTTTTTCTGAAACAAAAATTTGGATCCTAATCAAAGCAAAAATGAAATGTTTCTATACGCAATTCTTTGTGACAATAAATAAAACAAAAAAGATCTATCAGAATGAAATGTTTCTATAAGCAACTCTATGTGACAATAAATAAAACAAAAAAGATCTATCAGAATGAAATGTTTCTATAAGCAACTCTATGTGACAATAAATACTGAAGCAGTATGTTGATGTAGTCTTTAAAATGCTTATTTATGCTCAATTGTTGTGTTTCCTTGGTTAATATATGTGTCATATTTATGGAACATACAGACGTAAATATATTTATATGAAGATTAATAAAACATCATCTATATTGTTGCTTACTGTTATCTGTATTTGTTATTCGGGCTGTCACGGATATGTAAAATATTGATATTATATTGATCAATTGCTAATACTAGTTTTAAAATATTAATACTTTTGGTGGGAAATTAAAAAGGAAAATAAATAAGAATTTTTTCTTTCACAATTAAACCCACACAGCAAGAGGATAAACTGTCTACCCAGAATGGCTGACTGGTCAATGTAGGTAACTTAAAACTGATAATTATTAAAAATTCATTTTATTTGTACAACATTTGTATCAATAAAAGAGATATTTAAAGTTTAATTTGTTATTTGACCATTGATTTATCTACATTATGTCTATTGTTCTTAAGATTTATAAATATAATTGAATGCAAAATAGCAAATCATTGACAGCCCGATTTGTATTTGTGTAAATATGGTCTTAATTTAGTTGCAGGGACATAGCCATTCAATTTCTTTGAATGTAGAGATTATTAAAATATTAATTTAAATTGTTACTTATTTCATCTGTATTTGTTATTGTATGTGTAAATTAAGTCTTGATTTATAGTGATGCATAAATGTGTGTGTATATATATGTATATATATATATTATTGTTGTCATCTGCATTCATTATTGCTATTTGTACTTCTGGAAATTTGCCCTATTTGACTTGACTATTCTACTAATTATGAGATCTATTCTGCTTACCTTAGAGTTGGCATCACAATGAAGAGTAGGTTAATGTTTAATGTGCAAGCTTTATCAGGCTTATATCTCTGTTACTAGTGCTTAGGTTGGATTGAACTTTCACACATCTTCCTAGTTGTAATATTGTCTGATAATGACAGTTTTACAGTCCCAGGTTAGATTTTGTTAAAGACTATGGCCCTGATTTGACTTAGAACTTGTAGTGCATGTACATCAGGTTTCCGTTTTACATGCAAGTACTATCAAGCTAGCATCATACTATTAAGCTCTAGAATTAGTGTGCTGCAAGAACTCTTGCACAGATTTTGATCTATTTCTATAAAGAGAAAGTATAGTTTAACATGTGTAAATAGATTTGTAAGCTAGTAACATCACTGAAAGACAATTATATGAAGCTTTGCATGTACATTGTATTTGTCTCGTGTATGGACAGTTGTTTAAGGAGTTTTGTTTTAGGAGTCATACAGATAATGTCACGGCTGTAATGTTATAATAACCATTGACCAGGACAACTGCTCATCCTTATAAATAAGACTGGTATTGTCATACTTTTGTCATTTTTTCTGTCTTCTCTGTTTAGTTCTCACATTCTTTCATCTGAGCCTTCTATATTTCTATACATTCTTCTGTCGTCCTTTACTATTTTCATGTATATAATGTTGGAACATGATTTTTCTTTTTCTCTTTTTTTCTTGTCTGTGACATTGTCATGAGATATTGGTTCAATCAATTTTTGTTCGTTAGCTTTAAGATTCTACTTTATTTTTACTGCAGCATCCATTTAACAGCAGTTGCTGATACTATTATGCAATGCTGTTTTCAAAGTACACATTTCTAAGCAACATTAATTTAATTTAGAAACTGATCTGGGGTGTGGAAACCCTTTTCTTTTAATGTCCGCTGGCAAGTTGGATTTAAATACCTACTGATCTGTCACAAAATTCCACCTGTCTGGATATTAATTAATATTTCTTGACATTCCGATAGGACATACATTCATTCACTATGCCTAGCATATTAAAGATTTGGAAA
Source organism: Sinonovacula constricta (assembly GCA_007844125.1). Taxonomy (NCBI): domain Eukaryota; kingdom Metazoa; phylum Mollusca; class Bivalvia; order Cardiida; family Solecurtidae; genus Sinonovacula; species Sinonovacula constricta. The sequence goes on from CM017565.1 coordinate 12,519,255, forward strand.
TATTTTCATTATTCTTTAATCATGCCTTGAACCACATTTCACATGATTTTTAGCTAACACATCAGCTGGACATTCCTAATGTTAATCCCCACTATGTTTTATGGATTTATTAGAAATAAACTTTAAACAAAAGTTTCTTGATATGAAAAGCAGTATACAACAAATATTATGTTGTCTGCGGACAAAAAATTCCTTATAACTTATTTGATTGTTCAAGCTGTATATATTCACAGTAAATTTGAAATATGTTCAATATACTATGTATAATCCATCTTAATCAAGACATTGGTTCTTTAAATCCCTAATTTGCCCGCTGTAAACCATGAGACATAACTCTTTGTTAATTGTTGGAATAGGATATTTTGCACTTAACATTATTGTCTTGGCATACAATTTTATTGCAAAATCACTTGCCACATATTCTTGTTTGATGTTACAACTCTTTTTGCACCAAGTTACTGGATAAACGAATAGCTAAGTGTCACATTGTTTTAACCTGTATTGAGCAAAGGGTATGTGTACATATTAATTTGTTCCACGATAATTATTCTTTTGAGGTTCATTGTGACACTTAAGATCAGGTCAGTAAAAGAGTTAAGCTTCTGACACTGTATAAATGTACGAGTGCCTGTTACATGATAGTGTGTTATCATGCTGTGTTGCTGTGTAATAACCTACATGTTCTATTATGTTTATGCATTCTTCAAAAATGCTATCATGGTTAAATAATTCTTTAAACATTGTTCATCATGCCAAAATGCCTTATAGAGATCACACATTAATTGACCTACAAAGAATGCCTGACTAGTCAACGTAGATCAGTAACTTCCCTGATAATTATTTACCATTGTTCAATTTGCAAGATATGCATAAAGCATTGCCTTATTTGTAGTGATAAAAGAGCTATGTATTGTATAGCTCACAGTTTGTACATTGATATTGATATGTTTGTATATTGCCATCTTCCATTTATATATATATCATTGATAATCAGAATAGAAAATCAAGACAGCCCTTCTACCTTTGTTTTGTTTGTCATTAGAATCCATAATGCCCTATGTTCGTACTCGTTTTAAGGCAATTAATTACACACACAAAACAACATAACTGTTTTTTCTTCTTTATTTAAAAAACAGCATAATTCATTTAAAGTTGCAGAATAAATGGAATTACAAAATAAATGGAATAATACTTTGTTTCCAAGATGGCCAACGTTTGTCCATCCTATTCAGAAAAAAGTCACCAGAGATCTGACAAAATTAATTATCTCGTGAAATAAACTAGGGCTACCAATTGGAACCTAGTATTTCTTCCATTTCTATGTATAAAATTATTTATTTTGCCAAGAAAATGGTATATTGTTTACATTTCATTTGTAATTTGCATATTAAAAAGTTGGTTTATAACGAGTCCATATACATTCAAATAGAATAATCTTCCTTGTTGTTACCTTTTCCACATATACCTTCCTGTATAAACTGGGCAGACAAAAAACAAAGTAAATGTTTTTTATGTTCCACTCAACAATTGACAAAAAAAGTAGATGTGAAAAACAAAGAATATGTAATGATCAACAAAGAATATGTAATGATCAACAAAGAATATGTAATGATCAGACAGTTTCTTCTGCATACTTTGGAAAAGGCAGGAAAGGTTGTTTAGTTTTTGGTGTTGTATCAAACCTTTAAATACGTATTAACATATTAAAACGATCATGAAGAAAGGATAAATTCCTTCTTATCTCCATTGAGAGTAGAAATTTCCATATATGCACATTGTCTCATTTAATGGTTAGTTTGTTACATGATTTATACACTCAAGCAATACTGCTAAAAGTTTCCATATAATTGTATTGCAATGAATGCCATATTTTATGTATTTTGTGAGCTGAAGCATTTTCAGAAATTGCTTTCATATAACTCCACATTTATAAGTGAAAGTGAGGAAAGGGGCCTAGCTGTTATCATTAAAATAATCTCAAGACCATACTTATAATGGTAAAATTTATTAAATATATAGTCCAAAGTTTTATAATACTTTAACAGGTTTAGTTATACACTCTCCAATCAATTTTAGTTTACTGATAAATCTTTGATCACTGCATAGGTGACCATGGTGCTGCAACCAGGAGTCTGGATTGAACAATCTTCACACCTGGGAAAATATAAGTTGCAAAACATTTAACTCATTTTGTTGAAAACTACCATTTTATATTAAAAAACCCCACTAGATTTCCAGTCAAGTGTAAATTTATGCATTACTGGATAATTTTTTGGTATACATGCATATGCACATTAAAAAAAAAAGTCATAAAACTATCAAAAACCTCTAGAGTTTATACAATAATACATAAGGAAACATTTCACAGCACTGAGCACACATGTTACTTACAGGAGAGTTTTCTGCTCATTGCTTGGGATGTTGCAGACAGAATTGAGAATTTACAAAACCAAAAAACAAGCAAAAGCAACTGTTATCCCTTCGTCTATTAAGCACACACTTATCAGGCCTAGACAAATAGTGTCGATCCAGATGTGCAAACTCCTTCTGGAAGCTGTCTGATCAGGAACTGAAGTATATGCTGATACGTGTAGGCATAAGTAGTTGTTTGAAAATAATTAAGAGTAAGTGTGGACTTTTAATTAATTTAGAATTAAAAGTGGTATAATCCAACAGTTTGCCTATATTGAAAACATGTAACAATATGTCATGGCGATGCTTTGGGGCATTCGGGCATTATTTCTGCAAAAAACTCGTATCTTGGTCATAGTAAAAACAATTTTTAACACTGCATAATTGTTACACTGTACAAATCTCTAAAAATCACTAAAAAGGACACTTACTTGGTTATGTTATAAAAAAATGTTTGATTCAAACTGTTGGATACCACCTTTAAAATAATGCTTGATTACTTACTCTGAGTTTGACAAGGAGAAGATTTTAATATATTATCAGCATCTGGATGGTACCACAGCAGAGTTCCTGAAACACAAAGAACCACAAAATATGATACTTTACACTACATAATCTTATTAGACAAAAATATAAGTAGCATTCTGCACTATGATCCAGTGAATATTGCACCTCTTAATTAAGTCTTGTGGTAATGCAGATAATAAATTCTAAACCTAGGATTGTATTGTGGATTTTGTATACACAGTAAAACTTGGGACTGATTTAAAGGTAAAAATTCTAACCATGCATCACATTGGTGGTACAGACGTTATACAATTTAAGTCAAATTTATTTCATGCAGATGTATTGAGACTCAACATTGCGGCCGTGAAATCTACACAAAATGACAATGACATAGTTAGTATATGAGAATGTTTAAACATACATACTTAATAAATATTTCAATTTTAAAATGCATTTTAATCAATATGTTCTTGTAGGGATGTCAACGATTACTGAAGTACTCAATCAGGAGATTATTTTTCACCCCATGTCAGGTCACTTCTTTGCTAATTAGTCCCTGTCAACTAAGTACCCACCATTTTCCTTCACACTGACATGTTAATTATGCATTTATTGGCATTTCTCAGCACCGCTCACCAACTGTTCTGATTGGCTACAAAATAACTGATCATCTACTGATTGGTTGTTAGCTCTAATAATCGGACACGATATGCATTTGGCAACTCTTGCTTGGAATATAACGTAAAATGAAAAAAGATGGTAAAGAAAACCAAGTGATTGATCCGCAACTGTCATTTAATTGTCATCTGACATTTACACCATGCCACTTAATTCTGATCTGTCTAATTCACAAAAACAATGCCATAGGTTGAGTCAATTCCCAAGAAGCCCTTCAAGTCAGTGAAACATACACTTTATGGTTCAATATTAGCCTATTACGGTGGAACAACTACTATGCTTAACTATATCATTGTTTTAGTTATAAATGCAATTACATTCTCCAACTATTTGCATAACAAAATCAACTTTCATTTTTTTCCTTCGACTTTTTTCTTCTATTTCTACTACCACCACAGTACTTTTTTTTATTACAGATAGTTTCCATGTGATGTCATAGGCACTGATAAGACAGTTTAAGGCAGCCATCTTTGAAGGCAGGACCTAATGCAGGTCAAAATCTGGAAATATGTGCTTTATTAAACACGCCACTGTGTTTTTTTTATTTTTCAGTCTATTTTATTGAAATTTTATATCAAATTTAACAGCTTTTATGAAGTATTTTAATATCAAAACTATACTTTGATAGTTTAAAAGGTACCAAAAAAAAATTCAACCCAAAATCTTCACTGTTCATTTTACGTAAGGATGAGCCAATAATTTGATTCATTTATGTGCATTAATTCTTTGCGCATTTATTAATTTTAAAAACTTGTATTCCAAATGTATAAATTTCAAGAGCTTTCCAAAGGTGTATAGCTTTTAATTTTTGGACCACAAATGAAGAAATTACAAGAAAATAAAATTTACGCTTCTGTACAAATCATCTGAAAATCTTAGATAAGGGATCTTCATTGATGTGGAAACTATCAATTCCAACTAAAACTATGTGAGTTTCTGAATTTTGATGACTTTATACAACAATCACCATGGAATGTTTACCAATCTAAAAATAGAACGCATAAGTCTGGATGGAAACACCAACACTTTTTTGTGGCAGTAAAAGTTACACAAAATGACAATGATATAGTTAGCTTTGGTATGTTTAAATGTATTGCCTAAATAAGTATTTCAATTTTCAAATGTATTTTCAGCAGTATCTTTTTTATTATTTTTCAAATTTTAAATGTTTATACATCATAATCTTCAGGAAAAGAAGGAAACATGTTGTTTTTTTACAAATGACTCCAACAATAAAGCTTCAAAGTATATTCAGCATAAACATATAAAACATATTTAGCCAAGGCAAGAAATATAACCATATTTAGTCATATATTGCCAATAAAAAAGAGTTAACATAGGGTGAAAACTACATTTTTATAAAGAAAATGACCGAGTACTTGTCTGAGGAAATGACCAAGTTCTCGACTACTGCTTTTAAGTAATCATTGACATCCCTAGCTGTATTTAAACAAGGTTCTGGCAAAAAATGGTTACACCAAATACACGAGAAGTAATTTGAACGAAGCATACAAAAGTTAACTGAAACAGTTGTATCTGTGTTATAAGCTTACAGTCAAGTGAACATGTCTGAAAGAAAATATGATTTGTTATTTTGCAAGATTCACGGCTGAATGCATGGTATTATGTTGAAATGTACAGTCATCTAATTACTAAGGATGTAGTCATCTGAACACCACACTCTAGTACTGTGCCTTATGCAACATCTTTTTCTTAGGTATTAGACCAAATGTATACAGTATAATGATTTCAGACAATGCAGTCTTTTATATTTAACATGAACCAGAACCATCAATACCCATTTCTCCTGGTAGCTGTCCAATGATGTTGTAGAAACCAGTTATCAGTTTAGCTCCTGGCTTATCCATGGACCGTACGTGTTCTACCATAGCAACTGGCTCCTGCCCCGGGAAACAGAACTGCTGTAACTCGTATACACCTGACAGTAGAAAACAGAAAATTTTAGGACAGCACATGAAGAGTTTTTAATGACTATCTCTAATGAAAGGCGCAGAGAGGTTTATATCTGTATTTTCCTTTTTATAATACAATAAATGCATTCTTTTTACAAAAAACAACAAAATTTCATCGGACAAATAAGTTAGATGACAGCACAAAATGACAAACTTAATTTGATCTGGTTTTAATATACATTGCATTATTACAATAATTGACCCTTTCTTAGCTACCAGACTTTATTTATTTGTTCATAATGTACAGTCCAATGGTAGATAAGCCAGCGTTTTATCAAATATCCTCTATAATACTAGGCAAAAATCATCATTTTGCAGCTGAAAAAACAATTGCAAAATACATGTAGGCATAACATGCATCCATTTCAAGCAACATTATTTTGGCCATTGTTTGTGTAACCTAGTTAAAGCGATGTCCTGTAACTATGGTCGGCGTGGCTGCAGCTCATTTGAGGAAGGGTCAATTGTGACGTCCAACTATTTTGGGTGAATGGAGATCCCAAACAGACTGAGTAGAACCACTGGTGCTCCACAGAACAGCTGGAAGACCTTGACACAAGAACATGCTTGACGAATCTGGGACTTAAACTTACATGATGATGGGATGGGAAGTATTATTAGATTTTCTTGATATAATAGATTGCATACACAGATGGAGAAGGCTTTAAAATGCCACTTTAGGCTCTTTTCACTTGAGACTCATCTGTCTTAAGAAACTAACATAACTAGAAACTCAACTCTAACTAAAGACTTGTTTAACTATGGACATTCATCTGAAACTCAAGATTGACATTTACTAGAGCCTCAGCCTATACTAGTGGCTCACTTGTACTAGTAGCTCACCTGTGGCTGGAGGTAGTTCAACCTGTGTGCCAGGGAGACACCTGGCTAGACAGTTGTCCATCCTCAGCAGGAGAGGTAGAATGTGGGAGTAGAATTCTGTCAAGTAGACTGTGTCCTCTGCCAGGGCTGCACGCACAAAGGCACGATGACTTAAGCTATCTGAAACAACACGTTTTAGTTTTATCTATAGGTATATTGTACCACTAGCAATCTTCTAGTTTCTAAGAAAGGATACTCACTTAATGCATTCTTCGTTTGGTAATACAGAGACAGTGTTTACTTTCAGAAGATAAGTACTGCCTTTATCACTGCTTGTCACAAACATCTGACAGGATGCTATACCAGTCACATTTTCCTAACGCTAAAGACTTCGAGCCCACACCTTGGCTTGACACTCTATCTTCAGGTCCAAGGGCTGATGTGCAGTCATAGACTGTGCAGTTCGCGTGGATAATTCAGGATTATATCTAGCCTTAAGGTATAACAATCCTTAGTAAAGACTGGCTGTGTATTTCCTTGTGTAGACAGCACTTTTGATGTTAACAAACTTGAAATATATATTTATGCCAGCACATACCATACTCCCAGACATGAACAACATCATTAATGCCCCCGACTTCACTGCTCCAGAAGCCAACTAGCTTCGAGTAAGACATTCGCTGATGGAATTGTTTCTTGCACATGTCCATAAAAGGCTTCATTCCCTCTGGCTTCACATTATAGGTGCGAACCTCATACACCTTGTCTCCATTGCTTGCTGGAGTTGAGGAATAGCTGGCAGTTAACTGACAACTCTGGAAAGACAATGAAAATCAGCAGACGAGGGGGACATACAGATACTATATACTTGTAACAAAACTTCTTATACAACACAGTCTCTATAGTGGTATTGTATAATTATGTAACAGAAAGGGGAAAAGTGTGCCACTACAAGGATTCGAACCATAAACCTCCCAAATACTAGTCCGTCGCTCTACCAACTGAGATGTTAGAATAAGGCTCGATGGACAAGCAGTTTTGTCAAAATGATGTGCTATGGACAGGCAGTTATGTTAGAATGATGGGCAGTGGACAAGCATTTACATAAGAATGATGTGCCGTGGACAAGCATTTATGTAAGAATGATGTGCCATGGATAAGCATTTATGTAAGAATGATGTGTCGAGGACAAGCAGTTATGTAAGAATGATGTACCGTGGAAAAGCAGTCATGTTAGAATGATGTGCCGTGGACAAGAAATTAAATAATAGTAAATTGTTACTTCTAAACCCTCACAGCATGTTTAAGTTCCTATCATGCTAGGGCTTCATGTGAGGAGGTCTTTCAACTGATCTGCAGTGCATGTTGGTATTACCCAGATATTAAATGTCGACACAGCATCAGTTTAGCAGAGACCTGACTGAGATTGATACTGGTAGGTTATTCCAGGATGTGGGTACTAGTAGGTATTCCAGAATATCTAACTGTTCTTGTGACGAATAAACATTGGAGATCATATATGCTGTTAGACAAAAGGTGATAAGAAATCACATTCACGCTCTAGTCATCTCAAGTTTCATGCAATTTTTCACCGATGTTAATTTGGCATAATTAATTCCATAGATGCGTAAACCAGTTAATATTATGTTCTGTATACAGTCAAATAGTACGCATGTCTAAACCAGGTACATTAATTCTGACTCATAACTTTATAACTTTGTACCTATGAGAACTTAGTTCGGAATCAGTTCTGAAACTGCAACATATAACAATTTATCTTACCTGGAGCAATTGTGACGATATTGTTTTTACTGCGTGTGCACCTTGACAGATAAGTCCTCTCTTCCTTAAAATCGTTGACATGATTCTCAATGAAAGCTATTTTTAATGCTAATAAAAATAGGCACCATTTAAATTTTGTCAGATTTTAAATTACTGCTCAATGACAAAATGTGGCTGTCAAAATAGGGGTCATCATTAGACCGAATTGCAGTTTGAATGGACGACTATCTTCCTTTCAGCTAACAAATGGTCAGCAGATTGTGTGTAAACTGTGGTAAGTCAACAAAAAGGTGAACACACACACACACTCCGACAGAAACCTCGTAAACACAACAAACTGAAAGTAGACACGCGCTTTGTCCCTCCATTTTAAGTTCATTGAAGATTTCTTTTTTTTATTATCTCCCTTTGCCTTCGTTTTTTTTTGCATTTAGCAGTGGGTTTGAAAAATCAATGCGTCGAAACGTAAGTTCAATAATCTATTTACAGAATATAACAAATTATCTTATCCAGTTTGATAAAACTCATGAAGTTATATGACGCAATCACAAACTATTCAAGGCATATGATATTAAAACGTGAATGTTATAGAATATACACATACATGCGCAAAATCTCCATATCTACTGCAGTAGATAAAATAATATTAATCGGTAAAGTAGTACATTCAAACATCAATATAATACGACGCGTGTTCGTGTTGTTGAGCTGCTTTTTGTTTGTTCTCCACACGAGTTTCGCTGCACGCTGCCACAAACACATCAATCAAACTCAAAGCGCATCCCTCGTGTCATAAGAACCACGTGTATGACAGTCATTAAAGACATCATTTCATTGGGGACCAAGAGGTGGGCAATAGGAGTCTGGAGTGCACGATCTTGACTTCTGAAAATAGAAATTGCTTACTGTGCAATCACGCGCTCTTGTGAGCCATAGATATTTAGTATATTATATAAAACATGCCAAAAGGCTGACGCATTTTGTTTAAAAAAAGATTGTTGTTAGCAGGCTATTTCTGACGCATTTTAAATGAAATAAGCAGTATCTGAATTGCAGGAAACGTTTGCCGCCTAATGGAATTCTTTATAACATTGTTGACAGTAACACGCTCTACACAAAGACATTAATGCAAGCGTGCACCAACGGCACTTGTATGTTTTTATTATATCTTTTTAATTTATTACAATGAGAAAGCAGATATCCCCAAAATCGTCGGGCTGTGAGTATGAAGTGTCGTAGTATAGAGGTGTCTAAATGAAAGTGGCGTCACTGTTTAAGTATAGAAGGTTCCGCGTAATGATAGCAGCAAAATCAAGGTATACATGTATATATGTGGCACAAAATGTGGGCGTGTTATTCTGTCTTATATTTCACCCTATCAGATGCCAGTATTGCAAAATGTATCGGCTGTCTTTTTCTGGAAGAACATTTTGCTCCCTTACCTCTCATGGCTTATTGTAAGTAAAAGAAATTGACTTCAACTGTAATAATTATGGTTTTCAGGATGAAAGCACTTGTAACCGACTAACCTTTGCTTTGGCCGGACGTAGACTTCAGAACGTTGTCTATATTAGGGTGGTACCATAGCAGAGAGCCTGAAACAAAATTGTTCAACTTACAGAATATACGTTTAGATCGAAAATGCAAATTTGTTGTAATTATGTGTATCAAACTCTTCTTAAGTCGGAAATTTACGTGGGCCACCTTGCAGATGAGAATCGTGTTCGTGTTGTTCTTTTCAAATTACAAAGCTGTCTCTGTTTGCTTTAATCTAAAACTAGTGATTGTAATATCAAGAATAAGAAGCAAATTACATGCCGACGAAAAATTGTTGTTTTGTTGAAAGAAAACAATAAAAATCACCACCAGTACCCATTTCTCCTGGTAGCTGTCCAATGATGTTGTAGAAGCCTGCTATCAGTTTAGCTCCTGGCTTATCCATGGATCGTACGTGTTTTACCATAGCATCTGGCTCCTGCCCCGGGAAACAGAACTGCTGCAATTCGTATACACCTGATGAAAAGCGAAGAAAACTGTTTATACATCAAAAATGGCCTTTTAGTCCCCACCCCCACCCTAACACCATGCTGAGATATCCCAATTGAAAAATATGTAAACCAATTACCTTCTGCCAAGCTGATTAGGCGCACGGCAGGTGTGCCCGGTGCCTCGCAAGCCATTTTAGCACATTGAGCGTATACAAACACTCTGTGACCATTATAAAGCCATTGCAGTTTGTTTTTGTATAATATGAAACAACATTTTCTTGAATAAAAATAATAATACAAAAGAAAAAAATCACTGTAGTTTTATTGTTTCATTAAACAAGTTAGATGGAACAATTCGAAACGAGCTTCTGTCTCTGAATCGATTTAGCGATAAATTAGCCGTGTTTGTAAAGTATAAACTAAAATTTAAGGCATTGGAATTTCGCTATGGGAAGCGACATCATAGCGGGAAATGTCGAACGTAACAAATGGTTGTTATTGTATGATAACATATTTATAACTATATAATAATCATTTGTACATGGTCGACCACTTTGACGTTGCCTCTTTGGTCTAGTGCTAAGTGACTCATTTCTGGGATTGCTGTTGTTACGCAATATTACCTTGTAAATATGTGAACATTATAAACAGAAACTTAAAACAATAGAGATGATTTTTAAGGCAGTTAAAGTACAAACCACCCAGGGCTGGTAAATCGGTTATGTGTTTTTGTCACATTTGCATTAACCTTGTTTGCCTTTGTCTATTGGTAGATAAAATTTAAATATCTGTGAAAATTTTGATAGGACCTTTTCTTATTTACCTCAATAATGTAAAATGTCTTTCGATTCTCACCGGAAGTTGGCGGGTCGTTTACGACCGTTCCCGGCAAACATCGGAGGAGGGCGTTGTCCTGTCTGTGTAGCATGGGCAGTACCTTACTGAAGTACTTGCTAATCCAAACCGGGTCTGCCGCCAGGGCGGCTCGAACCTTGGCCCGGTGGCCCAGGTTGTCTGAATGGCACACAACACACCAGTATATATGACAAACAGGCAGAACAAGGAAATGAAGTCATAGACAAGCATTATCTAACACATGGCATGATCCTGATATACTTGGGCAAATCGAAAGTAAACTTTTAACAATATGCACGGAATCATTCCTAAATTCGTAGTCAACCTTTAAAACAAAACTATTTAAGGACCGAAACACCTGAAAATGTGCGATATTTTAATATCATTGATCTGACAAAGAAATTTAAACGATGAGCGTGGCAACCAAAGTAATTGCCTATGCTACAAACATGTACGCCAATATCAACGACGTCGGAATGACGTTAATACCAGTGGACGTTACACGTGTATAGCTTTTCTACCTCCACCCTTCTACGCCTTTCCGGTGACTCTCTACCCTTTGTTTTATAAACACAATAAAACTAACCCAGTTTATAAGATGCCATTACACTGCAAACGGCATTCCGAATTTTATTAAAATCACTAAAGGCTTTCCATATTTGTTTTCCTAAAGACTTGAATATAACGCGTAGCTATGAAAGTCCATTGGGCCAGGTCTGTTGATTGCATGGTGCAATCTTTGCAAGCCCACTGAGCTCTCTTAACCACTAAGACACCAGTGCTCTCGAATATTTATCAGATTTTCTACGTATGACAGATATTTATAGGTGTCATTGGGTCTCAGTGCCGCTGTGACGCAGTGCGATTTTGCTGTGCACTGAGCCGCCTCTTTTTGATGTCGAGATTAACGTGTATTTTTTGTGACACTCTTGTTTGTTTAAAACAAGATTGACACACTTGTTAAAAAACTGAGTCAAAAACTTACGATAAAGGTAAAGAAAATTAAGTTAAGAAAACACAGCTTTGTAAATTATTTTCATTTGGATAGAATTATACTTTTCAAGATTGTCTACGACATTTATATCCGTATATTAAAAATATACACACAAAAGGATGTCCGTGAAGTTGGCAGCCTAGCAGCCCAGCAGCCCAGCAGCCTAGCAGCCTGAAGTTGGCAGCCTAGCAGCCCAGCAGCCTAGCAGCCTGAAGTCGGCAGCCTAGCAGCCCAGCAGCCTAGCAGCCTGAAGTTGGCAGCCTAGCAGTCAAGCAGCCCAGCAGCCTAAAGTTGGCAGCCTAGCAGCCTAGCAGCCTGATATAATCACTTTCTTACGACAATACAAGCTTATAAGATATGAAACGAACCTTAAAACCTTAAAAACTCACATAATCTCTAGGCTGCTATAGTATGAACTAAGCAGCCTAGCAGCCTGGCAGCTAGGCAGCCTAGCAGCCTAGCAGCCTAAACTTACCGATTGATGTAAGAAATTTCGAAACGGTCCGAAAATCATTATAAACACATTTTCACGACACTACAAGCTCATTTGCTATGAAAGCAGCCTTATTTGCATCCGAATTTTGTTCGCTTGAAGAAATTCTGAAACGGTCTGAAATTTATTATAATCACTTTCTTACGACAATAAAAACTTATAAGATATGAAACGAACCTTAAAACCTTAAAAATTCACAAAATCTCTACACTGCTGGAATGTGAAGCTAGCAGACTAGCTGCCTAGCAGCCTGGCAGCCTAGCAGCCTAGCAGCCTAAACTTACCGATTGATGTAAGAAATTTCGAAACGGCCCGAAATGCATTATAATCACTTTTTAACGACACTGCAAGCTCATTTGCAATGAAATCAGCCTTATTTGCATCCGAATTTTGTTCGCTTGTGAAATTTGAAGAAATTCTGAAACGGCTTAAAATGCATTATAATCACTTTCTTACGACAATACAAGCTTATAAGATATGAAACGAACCTTAAAACCTTAAAATTTCACATAAAGTCTAGGCTGCTGGAATGTGAAGCTAGCAGCCTGGCAGCCTAGCAGCCTGGCAGCCTGGCAGCCAAGCAGCCTGGCAGCCTGGCAGACTAGCAGCCTTAACTTACCGATTGATGTAAGAAATTTCGAAACGGCCTGAAATGCATTTTAATCACTTTTTAACGACACTACAAGCTCATTTGCAATGAAAGCAGCCTTATTTGCATCCGATTTTTTTCGCTTGTGAAATTTGAATAAATTCTGAAACTTTCTGAAATGCATTATAATCACAAAGATATTTTTTTGTAATATTGTATATAATATAAAGTGATACAACTTGTATTCATGATTAGGTTTGTGTATTTGAGTTTTCACTATAACCAAAAATAAAACATAAACTATATTTGGTCATTCGTATTAGGTTCTGATTGTTGAATATGAATATCAGAGGTTAACAGATGTAGGACTTTACTCAATGTTCGTTCTTTTCGGTTACGGTTTTTTAACTAATGCCTTTGTAAGATTTGCTCAAATTGAAAGCTTTTGTTCAAACGCCACACAAGCTTCACATCCGCTTTGGTGATAACTTATGATAACTAATGATGTTAAGCTGCTCTAAGTGATTATATTGCATTTTAAGCCGTTTCAGAATTTCTTCAAATTTAACAAGCGAAAAAAAATCGGATGCATATAAGGATAATTTCATTACAAATGAGCTTGTAGTGCCGTTAAAAAGTGATTAAAATGCATTTCGGGCCGTTTCGAAATTTCTTACATCAATCGGTAAGTTTAGGCTGCTAGGCTGCCAGGCTGCTAGGCTGCTAAGTTCATACCATAGCAGCCTAGAGATTATGTGAGTTTTTATGGTTTTAAGGTTCGTTTCTTATCTTATAAGCTTGTATTGTCGTAAGAAAGTGATTATATCAGGCTGCTAGGCTGCTAGGCTGCCAACTTTAGGCTGCTAGGCTGCTGGGCTACTAGGATGCCAACTTTAGGCTGCTAGGCTGCTGGGCTGCTAGGCTGCTAGGCTGCCGACTTCAGGCTGCTTGGCTGCTGGGCTGCTAGGATGCCAACTTCAGGCTGCTAGGCTGCTGGGCTGCTAGGCTGCCAACTTCACGGACATCACAAAAGGACCAATAACAAGACTTTAGCCGTTTTACAAAGAGCTAGTAACAATTAATCTCCGAAACCTGAAGCAGCTAGCTGCCAACAGCAACTACGTCGGTGTTGACTGCTACTTCGATAGACCCATTACTTCATAACTGGTGATGTACAATGACGAAATCTCTCCAGGTGTTCCGAATGGCCGCTGCACGTGTCACTCATATATTTTACTCACCGTATTCCCAAAAGTGGACGACATCGTTGAGGCCACCCATCTCGCTGGTCCAGTAGCCGAGGAGACGTGAGTGACCAGTCCGAAGATGCATGTGCTCAACGCCAAGCTCCAGGAATGTCTTCATGTCCTTGGCATGCAGGCTGTACGTCCGCAACTCATATACCTTCTCACTCGCCTGTACTGGCGTGCTGGAAAAACACGCACCGGCCAAAGGACCCTGCATGGCGGACGTTTTCGGATATTTAATACAACAGTTGATTTAATGTGTGTGTGTGTGTGTGTGTGTGTGTGTGTGTGTGTGTGTGTGTGTGTGTGCGTGCGTGTGCGTGTGCATGTGTGTGTATGTGTGTGTATGTGCGTGTTTGTGTGTGTATGTGTTTGTGTGTGTGTGTGTGTGTGTGTGTGTGTGTGTGTGTGTGTGCATGTGTGTGTATGTGCGTGTTTGTGTGTGTATGTGTGTGTGTGGTCGTGTGTGTGTGCGTGTGTGTGTGTGGTCGTGTGTGTGTGTGTGTGTGTGTGTTGTATTGTATTATTCTTTATACAGTTGGTAAAATAGCACATGCCAAATTTTCCAAATGGTGTCATTTAAGCTAGATCTATGAAATGTTCATTGAAACCAAAGATTTGATGTTAAATCATTGTTTTATACATTAAAGATTTGTTTTACGCGGATCGACATTAACATCATCGCGGCGACTAAAAAAAAGAACCCCTTACAAACAAACAAAATGACATTCAAATATCACGAAAATAAAAGTATGACAAGTATTCAGCAACTAATAGTCAGTAACTAATAATCAAGGATATACCAACTTCAGTGTAGATGGTTCAAACATTTAGACGGTTTGATCAAGTCTAATCCAAACATTAAGACGGTTTGATCAGGTCTAATCCAAACATTAAGACGGTTTGATAAGGACTAATCCAAACTACGCCTAAGGCCTTTACGCCAGAAACGCGTAGCAAATCTTATGTTGCGGATTTACAACAAAATCCAAATTTATATCTGTTAAAAACATTTCTTATATGATTTAAAACGATTATTTATAACACGCACGCTGTTTCTTAATAAATTTGTGTTGATTTAACGTTAATTTTGATCTGCAACTCAGTGTTTACATACTTAACATGTACATTTGCATATTGTCGATTAACCGATTTTTATTTGATCAAAATCGTATGGGGATTTTCATTCAAGAAAAGGGCAGTTTTCGTTTGCACATTTGGGATGCGGGTCCCGCTTTACCCAACATTCATTTAAAGGTGGAATCTGAGTTTAAGCACTACCACAGTTGTTAGTTAGTACATTTATACAACTCGTGAAGAAATGCCCTTAATGTCCATTCTTTCCAAATCTATAAACAGGCAAGACGGGGGTTTCTGCATAAAATAGATATTGACGTCACAGCGAATTACCCGGATGATGAGTTCCAAAAGTAAGTGGTCACGTGGTTTTCTTAGTTAAACTAACTGTGCAGCGTGGGTCAGATAGGAAATACATGTTTGTAATGACAGCTGTGGTGCTATGCTTCACTTTTCAAATACTTATGACATCATTAGAAAGCATTCGTGGGATCTTTTCATATAAATTATTTTTTTTTTGTAAGCAACAATTGGGCTCATTTCAAATGAGGATTTATGGCATATTAATTTAGAGAGCCATATAGGCATTTGTAAGTAACGAATCAACGAATCATACATATTATTTTCATGTTCTAATAATTAATTTGGCTTGGGTTATTAACACACATTTTTGCCTATCATTTACGTTTCAGTGAGTAACAAAATCTCGACCTGAACTTAGGTATGGATTTTCTACACGTTTTAGTTTAAATGAAGCATTTGCCAAGAAAAACAAAATGTGAAATAAAAAATTATGTCAACGGTTAAAAATGCATGTGTGTCGTCGTCTGTAAAGAATATTTGTTCATTAGCTCGTATAGAGCACTAGCAAGCACTAGCAAGCAGCGTATGCTGTCTAGTTATCTATCAGCTTTGGATTATTGTATTTGTTTACGTCTGTACATTGTAATGACATCCCGTTTGCTGATCGACACAGTAGGCTATAGGCCAATGTTTATAAAAACAAGTCTCTGTTTATTTAACCTTTTCTGACTAGTCAACGTGCAAATACAAGCAATGCAAGTTGTGGGCCTAAAATGTATCGCACATGTAACAATGCGTATTTCAAAATAATAAATGTAAAAATATTTGATATAAAATGAGCCAATTTTGCATCATACAATGTATAAACTTTTGGGATGTTAATTCAAGTATGTGGTGTCGTTCTCCACTGACCATGTCTATACATTAAAATCTGATTAACGGTGTTCCTTCTTTCAACAGCATTAAGCAGTTATCCTATGTTTAAGCACGACTGTAAAATGAAAAGATTAAGAGAATATTATATACCCAGTTAAAATGGTAAAATAACATGTTAAACAAATGCACGAAGATCTGTGTGCCTTTATATGGAGCCTTGATGTTAACTTCTTAACAATTTCCCTATGGGAAACAATAGAATCAACGGCGAGGGTTTACTACCGGATGTGTATGAATCAAAAGCATAACTGACCTGTAGGTGGCGTTGTGGTCTCTCAGTAAGCCGAGCCAACCTGAACAGTGCCCGAGAGCCACCAAATCCGGTCCTCACGTGTGCCATGTCCGACTGTGTCTGTGTTTGTCTGTCTGTGTGGGTATCGCCGTCAAATACACTTGAAATTATGTCCCAGAATGAATGTCACTTCAGCTCTCGAGAGCCCTTGGACACCAAGCTGACCCAGTTACGATAGTGTAGATGATGTTTACCTACTGATAACATTTGTCCCTAGTTCCTACAGCTTGCTAGACCAGTGATATCGCGAGACAAGAGGAGGTAGGGTTGTTGCAACTGGTATACACACACAGCAAGCTAATGCAGACGCAAACTTAATTTAGGTAAATAATGAAACATACGTCACACATCATAAAAGAGTTTAATAAAGTAACAAGATTTCGTGATGAACTAACATGAAAAAACGCAAAGCAGATAGGCTGCGGTTTAACTATTTTTTTAAAAGTACTCACAAGCTGTCATATTGTATTGTAAAGTATTGTTTTGCATGAAGTTGGTGCTGTAAGACGTTTATAATTGATTCACCATAAAAAGTTGTGAATTGTGTCCTATCAGTATTATGGTATGTTATTTTTTCACGGTAACGATTGCACAGAATTTATGATTTTCCTTAAAAATTATTCAATAATTTACATATTGTGTAGTAAGTTGTCTGGATACAACAAACTAACAAGTTGACAAAAGTCGGTGGTCTTCTGTTGTTATATCTTTTTGTATCATAAAACAATATCTAGATATAAAGGAAACACAGATTTCCAATAAAAACATAGCAATTTTGACGAACGTTGAACTTGAATATATATTTGCAAATACTTTTTATGAAATTAACGTTCCGTTATTGTCAAACGATGCCAGAAGCCATGACTATTATAACAAGTGGCGGCTATATTAAATGTAAACGTTATTAACATTTTGTTTGAACACGTAAACAGGGCAAAACAATGGTGACTGGGAAAACCCACACATTCATATTGGAGTCGTTATTTTCAAATAAACATAATATCATTGTTTAAGGGTAGTCCTTACATTTAAAGCTGAACATTTTTTTTTTCTAAAAAAACATTCCAACACAAAGAATGGTATTTGCGCGGCAAATCTTTACAGCGTGCAACAAAAACATGTATTTATATAATTTTCTTTTCGCATTGTTTCTCTGAAAACATAAATTTCGAAAAGGTAGAACCTTCAAGTTTAAATCTTAAAAAAGTTACATATATATTTCACACATATTTGTGCAGAAGTGTGAGCGAATTAGAGCGGTCTGCCCGAACCTAAAACAAAACTTATTGGTGCTCTACTCGCTATAAACCTCTACAAGCTTTTTTATTGGGTTGTGATAAAGACAAGAACTGCAGACTGATTATTAAAAACGAAAACAAAAATACAACTTCGAAGAAAAAAAGTTTAACAATCAAACTACAGAGATAACGGACGAACTGGTGCAGTCATGGTACATGAGAATAGGAATCAACAATTTATACGTGCAAGATTTTTTCCATCGTCGGATACCCCCGGTTGATTCTATTACGTTACTCTCCATTTATGGAGTAACGTAATAGAATCAACTGGGAGTATCCGACGATGGATTTTTCCCACAGTTATTACCTTCATTAATTACGTAATTTGTTTAAGCAGTATTTTTAAGAATCAAAAGAAACAGAACCCCTTTTATATTTTTAAGTCCGTGCCAAATTGTAAGCGGTAATTTATGTATATTGAGCCATCAGATAAGTGCCATCAGATTTAGCATTTTCTTAAAACATTTATATTAAAGCTTTTTTTAATACATAACGACAAGCTATTACATAACTTAACTCTGTGACAGTTCAATGTTTTCTTGAAATATTTCCGTCTTTGGACGTGTACATTGCAATGATTCATTGCTTCGAGAGTATAGTGGTTTGCTATTCTTGAACAAAGAGTTACGAATGTTGTTGTTTTTAAATTACAGATTCAACTTGGTAACTCCAACTCAATGTTTTATCTACATAAACTCATTGAACCTCATGTCACTGACTGTTCTCAATTACAGGGATGTTAATCTTGATACTTAATATACCCGCAGAATTGATATTCTTGTTGCTACTTATAAGCATAGCTTAAGTTTTACTGGGATTTAGAGCCATGACATTATCATTGCACCACATTTGAATGTTGCTGATATCAGATTGCAGATTATTCTCTATTTTACGTACATATATACATGGTGAAATTATCAGCATACAAGTCTATGTTACAGTGTTTGACATATAGTGGTAGGTCGCTTATATAAACCAGAAACTAAATTGGACATACAATTGATCCTTGTGGAACACCAGTTAATGTGACTTGATGTAATGGGTGGTAGTTCGTTCAGTTTTAACCATATGTTGTCTATCAGTCAAATAAGATTTGAACCATTGTAATTGTCTGATCATTATCCTATGAGTCTGAAAATTAGTATAGTTTAAGATTGTGAAGTATTATTTCAAAATCAGACAGTTCAAAGAAATGTCGTTTTTTCATATAAATATATACTGTATATATTTATAACACTTCCTACAAGTTCTCCATTGTCAATACTAGTCATCCATTGGTCAATCAAAAGCGACAGTGCCGTCTGACAGGAGATTCTTTTTTATTACATGTATTTTTGAGATAGAGCTAAGCATAGATAGTTTTCACATTAGTGAAGATCCCTTATCTTGGCAGCCATCTTTGATGGCAACTTCAAGGGATTTTCAGATGAATAGTATAGAAGCGTCAATTAGGATTTCTTGTAAATTCTTCATTTGTGGTCCAAACGTTAAAAGCTATACATCATTAGAAAGCTCTTGAAATAAATATTTTTAAAATACAATATTTTTTAATTCATAATTGCACCAAGAATTAATACACATAAATAAATAAAATTATTGGCTTATCCTCAAACAAAATAAAAAGTGTATCTTTTGTTGGTTGTATTTTTTTTACCATTTAAACTATCAAACTATAGTTGTGTTGTAATCTGTCTTATCAGTGCCTATGACATCACATGGAAACTATGTATTGAAATAGGCCTGTAATTAAAGGAATTATCTTTATTTCGACTTTTTGTTAATTGGATACAAACATGTTTGATTTAGCTGGTCTTGAATTATACCTGTTGGAGTAGCTATTACATCTGCACATGTCTAATACATGTGTTCCAATATCATCAGTTCTTACCAGTTTCTAGTGTTTAGTGTGCTTATGATCGAAGAGTGTAGCATAATTAAGATGGGATGTTTTGTTCTTTAATTTATTCAAATTAACGGGTTCAAATAATTAAAAGATTTCTGAAAAGATTCCTGCATAAAGCTAGCGATGTCAGTGAAATGCTTCTTAAAAGCATTCGCAATATTTTCACTTCCCAATATGCTGTTATCACAAATGAGTAGTTTTGGTGGTATTGTGAATGATTGAACGCTATTATAACCACATACTGATTTGAGATGTCGCCATATGTATTTTCTTGTAGTTTTGTTTTTGATGGCCGTATTGAAATATATTTTCTTCTCTTTTTAATGAGATTTACATTTCGATTTCGATAAGTTCGGTTATTTTTTAAAATCCTTCTTTTTTATGATCTTTTTGTTTATTGCACTCTTTAATTGCACTATTAAACCAGTCGGTACAAATTGCCATTTTTATTCGTTTTGTTTTAAGTAGCGCATGTTTAATAACGCTGTATTTAGTACAGTATACAAATAGTCTATCACTTTGTTTGGATTGTTAAAAGTTTCACACGTATTTATGCCTTGTGACAAACTCGTTATGTCATTTAAAAACAATGTTCTATCAAAATTCTTAAGATCTCTATATGTAATACTATTGTGTGTGGGGTTTTCCCCTGAATGTCCTTGTTTAAAACCTCTCGTGAAAGATATGCAACTTGAAGAGAATATTAGTCGAATGTTATTATTTATTCCCGCTGATAACTGATAGTTATTTTTGTTAACAAGCAGTTTGTGTTAATTCCGTCACAGAATAATGAAAATGACATTTGTAGACGTCGCGGGGCATTTTTTTGTATTTGATTTTCCAGTAGGTACAAAGTGTAGGGTTGGAATATCATAACGATGCCTGAAAATTTTAATGGGTAAAACAGAGGAAAGAGTTTGTAATTGTCTTTTAGAAAAGAAATTGTGCGATCTGATATATAAAAATGATCTGATCAAAAATCTTTTTAAACAAAACTGTATTCAGGAGAACGATCCTCTTCGAACTCCCTTGTAGAATATTTCAATGAAGTTACAACCAGTTAAAGGCAATGTAATGCTGCACCTCAAATTGAAAAGTATAAAAATTAGGGTTAAAATGCTCACCTCAAATTGAAGAGTAACAAAATTATGGTTAAAATGCTCACCTCAAATTGAAGAGTATCAAAATTAGGGTTAAAATGCTCACCTCAAATTGAAGAGTATCAAAATTAGGGTTAAAATGCTGCACCTCAAATTGAAGAGTATCAAAATTAGGGTTAAAATGCTCACCTCAAATTGAAGAGTATCAAAATTAGAGTTAAAATGCTCACCTCAAATTGAAGAGTATCAAAATTAGGGTTAAAATGCTCACCTCAAATTGAAGAGTATCAAAATTAGGGTTAAAATGCTGCACCTCAAATTGAAGAGTATCAAAACTAGGGTTAAAATGCTCACCTCCAATTGAAGAGTATCAAAATTAGGGTTAAAATGTTGCACCTCAAATTGAAGAGTATCAAAATTAGAGTTAAAATGCTGCAAAACTGGGGCTTCAGAGTTCGATTTCCGGTATGTGTTCTCATGGTTAACTTTTTTTCTTCCTATTTGCACTTTGGCAAATATTTCTGCACCACTCTACTAGATTAAGGAGGAAACATGTGTAGTTTTTAATTTTCTTGTAAATGAATTCTATTTACACGATTTGTACAAAATTTGAAAGCAAAAGCAGAAAAATAGGAAAATCAGTCTTAAACTTGGTAGGCTTGTAAACAACTAATTACATACATGAGATAGTTTGAGTCAAACCAATCAAGTAACATGTTTGATTAGTATAATGCAATAATTTGTTTTCAAACGATACTCAAGCAAAATACTTCTCCTTAAGAGGATATAACACAAAATTTTTAGTTATCTTACTTCTAAAATAGACACCTTTAATACCAATTTTAGAAGAAAAAATCTCTAAAAACTCAAAACTGTTGGAGAATTTTCTTCAAATTTGGCATACACGTCTACATTAAAGTATACAACACATCAGTTGTGTTAATGTTTAAATTCTGTTTATTTTCTAGTACACTTGCATTACCTTAAGCTGGTTTTCCAAACAACATGGCATTCCACATTGTTAAGGGCTGTTACAAGTTATGGAGTGAACAAATGGTTGAAACTGTAAATGTATGCGTGTATTTATTATTTAAAATTTTATAGTCTTTTTTCCTTCCGAAATTGATACACTCGTTGATGCCATTTCTTAAGAAGTACCATTAATTCAACGAATTTATACACATTTTATTTATTTCAATTGTTAAGCTTTCGTATTTTCAACGTCCAGTTTAAATAAACGTTTTTTTAAAAGTCATCGACCACATATGTTATAGGGTTTCGTTTCTTTTTAGCAGTGAAAAAAAATCGTCTACCTGTATTGGTTCAAAAAGAAAGATGCAAATATTGTTTACATTTATTTATTCCATAAATAACTCAAATTAGTATAAAATATTGCGATACAATGAATAAATGTTAAGACAACAAAAAAATGTTTAAAATGTCATAAAGAAATACTGGACAGTTTTCGGAGGAAGATAAATATAGAAAAGTAAAAAGCCAAAATATTGCTAGTGTTATTTCCCTTTGCTATAATAGTTAAGAAATGTCTAATTAAAAAAAAATGTGTTTTTAAAAAAAAAAATCTGAAAATTCTTCACGCCGTTTGAAAAAAACTTCTTATACTAGAGAAAAATGTAAACCATGCTAAAATTAAATAAAAGTTACAAAGTATACATGGAAAGTATATGTATAATAAAAAGTATTAAATACACAGACAGGAAGACTAGTCAATTGGCGGTACTGGAAGTCCTCTCATATATCCTAAAAAAGTATTCGCCCACCTTACAACCATAGATACAGCCTAACGAACACACATCCCGCCTAACAACCATAGATACAGCCTAACGAACACACATCCCGCCTAACAACCATAGAAACAGCCTAACGAACACACATCCCGCCTAACAACCATAGATACAGCCTAACGAACACACATCCCGCCTAACAACCATAGATACAGCCTAACGAACACACATCCCACCTAACAACCATAGATACAGCCTAACGAACACACATCCCGCCTAACAACCATAGATACAGCCTAACGAACACACATCCCGCCTAACAACCATAGATACAGCCTAACGAACACACATCCCGCCTAACAACCATAGAAACAGCCTAACGAACACACATCCCGCCTAACAACCATAGATACAGCCTAACGAACACACATCCCGCCTAACAACCATAGATACAGCCTAACGAACACACATCCCAGCTAACAACCATAGATGCAGCCTAACAAACACACATCCCACCTAACAACCATAGATACAGCCTAACGAACACACATCCCGCCTAACAACCATAGATACAGCCTAACGAACACACATCCCACCTAACAACCATAGATACAGCCTAACAAACACACATCCCACCTAACAACCATAGATACAGCCTAACGAACACACATCCCGCCTAACAACCATAGATACAGCCTAACGAACACATATCCCGCCTAACAACCATAGATACAGCCTAACAAACACACATCCCACCTAACAACCATAGTTACAGCCTAACGAACACACATCCCGCCTAACAACCATAGATACAGCCTAACGAACACACATCCCGCCTAACAACCATAGATACAGCCTAACAAACACACATCCCGCCTGACAGCCATAATACAGCCTAACGAACAAACATTCCGCCTAACAACCATAGATACAGCCTAACGAACACACATCCCGCCTAACAACCACAGTTACAGCCTAACGAACACACATCCCGCCTAACAACCATAGATACAGCCTAACAAACACACATCCCACCTAATAACCATAGATACAGCCTAACAAACACACATCCCACCTAACAACCATAGTTACAGCCTAACGAACACACATCCCGCCTAACAACCATAGATACAGCCTAACGAACACACATCCCACCTAACAACCATAGTTACAGCCTAACAAACACACATCCCACCTAACAACCATAGGTACAGCCTAACAAACACACATCCCACCTAACAACCATAGATACAGCCTAACAAACACACATCCCACCTAACAACCATAGATACAGCCTAACAAACACACATCCCACCTAACAACCATAGTTACAGCCTAACGAACACACATCCCGCCTAACAACCATAGATACAGCCTAACGAACACACATCCCACCTAACAACCATAGTTACAGCCTAACAAACACACATCCCACCTAACAACCACAGTTACAGCCTAACAAACACACATCCCACCTAACAACCATAGTTACAGCCTAACAAACACACATCCCACCTTACAACCATAGGTACAGCCTAACGAACACACATCCCACCTAACAACCATAGATACAGCCTAACAAACACACATCCCACCTAACAACCATAGATACAGCCTAACAAACACACATCCCACCTAACAACCATAGGTACAGCCTAACAAACACACATCCCACCTAACAACCATAGATACAGCCTAACGAACACACATCCCGCCTAACAACCACAGTTACAGCCTAACGAACACACATCCCGCCTAACAACCATAGATACAGCCTAACGAACACACATCCCGCCTAATAACCATAGATACAGCCTAACAAACACACATCCCACCTAACAACCATAGATACAGCCTAACGAACACACATCCCGCCTAACAACCATAGATACAGCCTAACGAACACACATCCCGCCTAACAACCATAGAAACAGCCTAACAAACACACATCCCACCTAATAACCATAGATACAGCCTAACAAACACACATCCCACCTAATAACCATAGATACAGCCTAACAAACACACATCCCACCTAACAACCATAGGTACAGCCTAACAAACACACATCCCACCTAACAACCATAGATAAAGCCTAACAAACACACATCCCACCTAACAACCATAGAAACAGCCTAACAAACACACATCCCACTTAACAACCATAGGTACAGCCTAACGAACACACATCCCACCTAACAACCATAGATACAGCCTAACGAACACACATCCCACCTTACAACCATAGTTACAGCCTAACAAACACACATCCCAGCTAACAACCATAGGTACAGCCTAACAAACACACATCCCACCTAACAACCATAGGTACAGCCTAACGAACACACATCCCACCTAACAACCATAGATACAGCCTAACAAACACACATCCCACCTAACAACCATAGTTACAGCCTAACGAACACACATCCCGCCTAACAACCATAGATACAGCCTAACGAACACACATCCCGCCTAACAACCATAGATACAGCCTAACAAACACACATCCCGCCTGACAGCCATAATACAGCCTAACGAACACACATTCCGCCTAACAACCATAGTTACAGCCTAACGAACACACATCCCGCCTAACAACCATAGATACAGCCTAACGAACACACATCCCGCCTAACAACCATAGATACATGTATGTAAATGTTGTACAAACTCTTTGGCAATAAATAAAATGTTATTTACGGTTCATGGAAGTTAGTTGTCGGCTGAAATAGTATCGGGACCGGAATATTTTCCGGAAAAAGAGAAATGTCGGTAGAAAAATTTTACAGGTAGGGAAAGAAATGATGGGAGACCATATGTGCGGGTAGGGAATATGTGGAGAATTAACTTGTTATGATATGGACATTGGCGGAATAAAAAATTGTTCAGGCTGGGAGTGCTCGGGAACATGGCAGGAGGGGTATTGTCTGGGTAGGGAAAATTACGGAAGAAAATAGTCGAGAGTGGATAAATGACGGCAGAAGATTTGTCCAGAAAAGGCAACTGCCAAGAGTGGCATTAGCCGGGTAGAGACATTGCAGATGTGGAATTGTACTAGAGGAAAATGATGAGAGAAGAATTCTGGTCTAGGGAAAAGGCATGCGATGAATTATCCTTGTCGGAAATGGCCGGGGAGGGATTGTCCGGGCAGGGAAATTGCGGAGATGTCCAGGTAGGGAAATGAGTCCATGTCCATGAGAAAAATACAAAGGGGAACCTTCCTGGTAGGAAAATGACAGTAGGGAATTGTCAGGGTAGAGAAAATGAAAGGAGGGGGAAATGTCCGGGTAGGGTAAAGGATAAGAGGGGAAATGTCCGGTTAGAAAAATGAGGAGATTTGTGGGCTGTTCCGACCTAACGAGAACAAAATTGTCTATGACTTAGTTTGTACAAAGACACTTCAACACGACTGTGTACTAAACATATGCTTTTGATCCGAAAATATCGTACATTTACATAATATTCAAAAGTAGATTGATATGATACAAACATGATTTACAAAATGTTAATACATCAGTTAAATACAAACATACAAATACATAAACAACAAACATTGACGCTAACAGTGAGAAGGAACTCATTATGATCGACCATTGTATAACAGTGACCGTCATCAAT
This sequence comes from Sinonovacula constricta, assembly GCA_007844125.1. Classification (NCBI taxonomy): domain Eukaryota; kingdom Metazoa; phylum Mollusca; class Bivalvia; order Cardiida; family Solecurtidae; genus Sinonovacula; species Sinonovacula constricta. The sequence goes on from CM017565.1 coordinate 12,545,870, forward strand.
CCATAGGATATGCCTAGAACAGCACAGTCACGTGACATGGCTGGCAAAACTTGTATCAGACATTTTAAACACATTTAGCAAAATGTAACTTACAAAGATATGCCTTTTTACCTGGCGTCTGTACTTGTACAATAATTGTGGAATATATCAATAAGATAATCACCTGTAGAAGACCTGAATCCACTCTGTGGTAGACTTTTACAGATCGACGGTAAAAATAATTATTAAATAGACTGCAAAAGATTCAATTAAATATCACTTTAAAATTACCGCTTCAATATTTAACTTACAACAAACTGTGAACAAGAGAGAATACATTGTTCCTAACATTTGCCACTGCAAAATGTCAATGTGTTTTGACAAATACATCCCTATCGGGTCAAAGTAAACAAGAATGCGGTAATACACATACATTATAAATGAGATCATATTAATATAATGAGGGACATTTGCTGACAAGCTGACTAATGGAAATGGCTGCCCAAACAGCACCTACAATGCACTGACTGGCAACCGGCTTCGTTTTTTTGTCCGTCCATACAAGTTCATATTCTTTCCCACTAATTAGCAAATAAGTATATTCGATAGTTAATACAGATCATAATCTTCATGTCCTCAATCGGCTTGCTAAACAGGACTCTTCATTGCCAAGGACTGATAACATGGTGCTTAGCAAGTCAATGCAAGAATAACTTGTCTTGTACCTGTCTTGTTAGAAAGAAAGCAATTTGGAGAAAGGCACCCTCTGGGTTTTAGTTAATGTTTTTTGAATGGTACTTCCATACACTCTGAAATATATACATGTATACACAAACATACACAATAAATCTCAGAAAGACTGGCAATTCTGTATAAAGGGACTAATCGTTGTAAACCTTTCATAAGTTTAAATACATGTAAAACATACTAATGTATATAAAATACAAAATGCTTAAAAAGCACCACCGGATTCAAATGATTACAACTGAGATATGTCATATATAACGGATTGCGTAATCGCGGAGGGATATGAAGTCTTTTAGCACCTGTGGAAGCGGAAGCAACGATATTCGGCCAAGAATGGAGGAGTCACGTGACGCCCGGTTGGCGGCCTGCCGGACGGACTTCCTGCACAGCTCCTGCAGAGAGTAGGGCTGGCTCGATCGCTCCTTGAGGTAGTGGAGCACATGAACCTCCCGTCGGCCAGTCTCAGAGTAGCCGGGGAAGGCGAGCTTTAGGAATGACAATGAGAATGTCGGGATCCGTCGGGAGCACAGTTCAACCTCCTCAGGCGTGACCCGGTATCCGACTAGTATCAGCAGCTGTACTACGTAGTGGTCACACTTGGTAAACGCGTCCACTAGCACGCTGCGGCCGTAGGGTCCTGGCTCCGGCACCTGACATCCGTGGTAGATGAGCTTGCTGGCTATGCGGCTGTTGTACACAGATATAGCACACGTGAGTGGGGACCACTGTCCGTCCGAGTGACTCAGCCGGCACCCATTTTCTATAAACATTCCAAGCAAAGGTTCGAGACACATATACGCGGACCGATGGGAAATACGGTAGTAGAAGATCGCGGTCAGAAATGGTGAAGAGTTACACTCTGCGAGCACCGCGTTTAAATTGGCCCCATCTTTGATTAGTTTCTTGGCAATATATTCACTTCCTATGCGAGCCGCTTCATGAATAGGGGTCCAGCCCGTACGAGTTTTGGCATTAACATCGGCTCCTAGATTGCACAACATACACGCGATGGTCTCAAGTTTACTGTGAATAGCGCGATGTAATGGCGTATAGCCATTAATGTCTGCCGTTCGTATCTTACATCCATTCGAAATCAAACATGCTGCAATATTACCATTATGGTGATCACAAGCCACGTGCAGTGGCGTTTGTTTTTTGTTGTCTTCCAAGTTAATATCCCACCCGGCATCAATGAGCGTGTAGACAACTCGCATATACCCGTACTCCGCGGCCCAGTGTAGAGCGCTGCGACCGTCCAAATCCGTAAAGGTTGGCGAGCATCCTTGAGCAATGAGCATTTTGATTTTGGAGTCTTTACCTGCCTTGGCTGCCTCAAGTAGCGTCGTATCATCATCCTCACGGTCCAGTTCAGCCAGCCTGTCCCCCCGTCCGTCGGTGAACAGTAGTTTCTTCCGCTGGGACACTCGATTCAGGCGAGCCTTGGCAAACATGATTCTCTCCGACAGATGTAGACGTTTAGTCGGTCCCCTGGGCAGGTTCGAGCCACAGTCCGACTGCGCCGTCCCACTGGTCACTGGCCGGGACAGGATGATCTTGCTGGTGCTCGTACACACGCTCATTGTCCTTATTCCCAGTACGAGTCGAAATAATTATACTTGGTATTGGCAGCTTTTCTTACAATACCCAGTGTATTCACGCATCAACAATCCCGAACGGGACAATTATAAGTATAGAACGTGCCTTCTAAACCTGTCCCATTTTTTTTTCAGGGCTTTTTTTTACGCGCAAACAACGTTTTGAATGTCACATCCGCAAACTGACACCCTTTTGATGCCGACCGTAATCTTAAGGGACATTGTGCTCTTGCCTGTATACATTAAGCGGGTACCTGCGACTAGATGTCGCAGACGTCAAGTCCCTGCAGCAAGACGTGTCTCGCTGAGACTGGATTCAGTTCCATCGTGGGATCAAAGGCAATAACTTCTGCTGACAGCAGCAACATCCCATACATTGACCTCATCGACTGGCTCTGAAACAAATAACAATAAGCAACCGTCAAAAAGTATTTTATGAAAGCCTAAGGGATCAATGTTAATAATCATGACGGACTGACTGGCACAGCCGTTACCAACTTAAATCGCTCGAGTAAAATACTCATACATAACCGCTTTTTTTCTGGTGTGTTGTTGTCGTTTTGTTTCAAAGGGTGAAGTGGATGGATAATGATAAAACTCCCTGACAACTTTTTCTTACATAAACCCTCAGAACAAGGTCAGTATTGTGACATAATAGCAGACTGACAGGGTCTAAACATGGAACTTGATCTACAGATTATTACATTGACTTTTGCTGATGTGGACAAAAGATTCTTGAATGAAACTGTGGTCAAGCGGACCTTTCGGGGCCGCTGCAGACCCTCAGCTGCAGTGCCAGCTCTGGACAAAGAACGCTGCACGCGGATCAATTAGTCAATGTTATGTAGATGTCAGTCATCCTCGGGACCGTTATCTCGGATCAGATAACCGATACACCGGTCAGGTGGAGAAGTCTCCCCTGGGAGCCACCTGTTGACCCATCACCAGGGATCAGACTCCAGTCTAAATGGTAATGAGAAATTTGAGATCCCCGTTCTTCTTCTCCAGTGCGCCGAGATTTTCTTGTGTAATATACAAAACACGTTCATGTACAAGCAATTATGATTTTTTATTTGAGACAATTCTATATGTCTGTATGAAATAATGTTATGTCCTTTTAAGGTTTAGTGAACATTGTATAAACAAATACAATTTATATGAAAAATAACTAATATGTAATATATACCAGCGATAAAATTAATAAAAACGGCACAGACAAGTAAAATCTTCTATTTGTTTAGTTGCAATGGTTAACCACAGTGTGTCAATATTTCTGAGTACATATAATTCGGTTAATTGGTAATGTCTTGTCATCTGTATCCTATGGAAATGTACATAATGCAGTGTCGGCTACTGGATATATATATAATCATGTATAACGATCAGGTGTGACTCGCCATCTGTTGTAAATTGCACGCTGCTGTTTGTTAAATTATCTGTTTACCATTGCGTGTACGTTGAATAATCAACTATGTCTATGCTTTGTGTTGGATACAAATATTCACCAACACACGTCCATCACTAAACTGGGCTTAAAAATAACACAGTGGCGATGATTAAAATGATACAAAATGAAAACAACAAAAACAAACAAACAAAACACACAAACACACACAAACAACAACAAACAACTTGTAAATAGAGATGAAGTATAACATATAAATTGTATGTAAACATTACTGATAAGTGGAATAAAGATAGTATATTGGAAACGTTAAAGCCATAACATCAAAGGTAAAACAATGTTATTTTGTACCAAACTGTTCAACACAAGAGGCATATCTGGTCAAAAGGATTAGCGATTGATCCCTCAATGGGCCCGACTTTAAGTAAAGTGATACATCGTAATAATCATAATATAGATTATGTTGAAATGTAAATGTAAACATATTGCCGGTGGTAATATAGAATAAAACTACAATAAACAAGCAGGAACCAAGGCTCGGTAGGACTGCCAATAGAGTAGCAGACTGTCATACATGATCTCCTGGGCTCGAATTCCTACCAAATCCATGAATTTATTTTTGGTTTACTTAAATTTTGTCTTTTTTTTCTTGATTTTTCATATTTACAACTCCTCCTTAGTATCGAAAAGTTTGTACTTAGTTTGATTTTTTTTTTATCCAGAGACCATTTAACATAACTAAACTCTTACATCCTACTAACAATGAAACTAAATCACAACAATTTCTCATTTATTCAAATTGTGTTTTTACTTATAATGTTTTAAATTACGCATGCACAATGAAGCGCATTCCATGTATATTATTCCATATTATTTTATTAGACATTTTTACAAAACAAGTTTGAGTATCCAAACTGAAATTTTATTCGAAGTTATCCACCTGATCTTATGGATAGGATTAACGAAAGTCGGCTGTACTTTCAAATAATTCAGGTAGAGCACAACTAATTACAAGTAAAAACAAGATATTGGTGGAACCCATGGATGCTTCCTAGGGTTTTACCGGGACACAGGAAAATATATGTATGTATGTAGCTTAAACCGGCTATAACGCAGTTAACACAAAGTGTCACTTGTTGCTGTGCCTTTATAATTTGAATCTACACAAACAAGTTATACTATATATAAATAGTTTTTGTGAATATAGCAAATGGTTGCTAAAAGAGTTTCAGACATGAAGATTTTCAAAGTTTTACTCTAATGCTATACATGGAAAGTAGCCACGCTCCTGGCGGCCACATTTTTTGAACAATCAATATTTTACCAATCTTGATAGAGGGCTAAACAAGAGACTAGTATAAGGGAATATCAAGGCTCTAGATCTTCTCGTTTCTGATAAGAAGACTTTCAAAGTTTTACTATATAGCCATCATGAAAAAGTGCCATGCCCCTGGCGGCCATGTTTTGACGGGTCAAAATTCTTTCAAATCGTTTCGCTCCCCTTGCCTACTGAATCTTCTGATGGAATTTGATTGCATTTGGGCCAGCCGTTTCAGAGGATATGTGGTGGAAAGAATGATGACCGACACGTGGACACTATATAGAAAATTGAAAGGCCAATAACTCTGTTAAGAATCAACAAAGTCACATTACAATGTGCTGACAATATGCATATCTACACTTGTTAGCGAAGCTTCCCATAAAGTATAATTAAATTCCAAGAAATAGCCGGGCCACGAACGGTCCAATATCATAGTAAACAGAAATGAAACATGGCAATAACTTCGTGAAAAATCATCGATATGGAATATGTTAACAATATGTGACACTTCCCATAACGTTTCATTGATTCAACCCAGATGTTGCTGATATAGCCCGGACAAAATCGCGACGGACGGATGGAAGAACGGACAGACGAAGCGGCGACTCTATGCTCCACGGAATTTTTCGGGGAGTATAATAAGCAGTACATTTACTGGCGTAGACCTGGAAAGAAGGGTTTGACTCTCATGTCATTTTTGTTTCACGTGCTGTTTGAATATATTCCATTTTTATAAGTATATTAAACAGATGTCGAAAGCTCACTCTACGATATTAAAGCTAGTTACTGTCTGCATAGAGTTACATTTTATTCTTAATGTATGTTGCATCTTTGTAAAAGAATACAACTGATAACATTTTGACCAGTGTACTTTATTCACCAGCCATTCGTCAATAACAATAAGTTTTAGTCTTTCTTTTGACAACTGAATACCAAAACGTGTCTCGTGCTGCTGTAATTAAACAAGTTTACGGTGACAGTTGTATCTGAACATCTTAGACATTGTCCGTGTTCGCGTCATAAAAGTACGACTTGAGTCATGACTTTAGAATTGTTGGTGAATACATGGCTTAACGGTGGAATTCTTGTAGGCGAGTGTTAATCTAAAAAACATGCTAGTCACGAGGTATACAAACACGATGGTGGTGTGGGGCGTGGATGTCCACATTGGATCCAGCACGACAGGATCGAATCTATCCAGACAATATCGAATAGAGTTTGCACATAAATCCGCATAACTTCCTTTCATCTCACTGCCATTTGACCCGTACATTTCACATATTGAACATATATCTCAGAAATACAGTGGCTGAGTCAGTGTCTATATTAATTTAACAATTGGTCTAAATTGTAAGTTATATTATTTTTACTGAAGTGTACAAGTCTATGTTGCGGTAAGTATAAAACCACTTTGGCCAACATGTTTGTACATTTACTCGATTTTCCTGTTGGAAAATACAATTAAAACATCATCAGAAAGAAATCAAGGGTATAGCGTTGCCTTGAAGTCAACATTCGACTAAAGAAAGGCGTTTGTTTGGCTACCTCTTTGAGATATTACATGCATGAACAGCGTAACAATTTTCGCTTTAACATGAACTTGATACACCTAATCACGCTTTACTACCAGACCAATAACATACGTAGTATGCTCTATTTGTATTATCTGTGTCTATGTGCAGTGAGGGAGGCAGACGAATGCAGTGCATAGAACTGATGGCATGATAAGAACTCGCAATTTCTTATTTTAAAACATGGTCCTAATTAAAGTTATATTTATTAGTAAAAGTCGTCATATAAGTGACCCGATTTACCTGTATGTTTTATCCACTAACTCCACAAGCCTCCACAGTAGATCTGGAGAATCCAAACGGAGCTCCGAGAATAAACATAAATGCAGAAACCGTAGTTGTTTATAATATTATCAACCACCAGTATCTCCGAAAGGCTTCCAGCGGAGTCTGCGTGAGATACACAGGCCGTCGCAGGTACGCGGGAAACACGTACAGTTACAGATGAGTGTTATCATATCACGCCATCAGACATGTATACGGCTGCACGTACTTGATATCTGTAGATATGGATATTTATACTTCTACGGGGTAGGAAATTATGCACCAGACAATATATATGTGGGCTTAGTATGATTTGGCCATAGTAGCCAACCAACGCATATGTTTGGTAATAACAATATAATATTAAACCTCCATCTGCAATAAGAATATAAAGTGTTTAAAATTTGACATTAAGCTATAATGAGGCAGGCTACAAGACTTGGGAAATATTTATTTCTACTTTGTAGTAACATGTTTTCAACTTTTTTTCAAAGCAAAACGCAAATATACAACTTCTCAATCTAATCCCCACCCCACAGACATACACCAATAAGGCAGTAGATATGTCGTTTTAACTGTTGTTGATCTGATGTATAAAAATGTTAATACCTGTCGATATGTTAAGTTAATAATTCCATGCAAGATCAGTGGTATCACATCGACTTGATTGTCTAATTTACAGCAAACAGTCCAACAAAGACCGCATACATCGGAACAGAAACTTGCATATGTCAAAGCAATTGTAGACATAGTAGAAATGGAGAGAATATGCACAGTTGCCAATACACGTGCACACTCTCCACAACAGTGATTTTGTTATGCCGGGACACATAACGGGAAGCTGCAGTGAAGAAGATTCAGCTACATTTTGGTTCGTGTAAACGACTAAATGATAATACACGTACTGCGGAGATGAGTCCATGTAGAATCGAATAGATAATTAGAAAAAGAATCCTAGCTGATTTAAACAACAATCAGTGTTTTAATATAAATGACTGCTTCGTCACTCCAAAGTTGTCTGTCTTGAAAAACAACAACAACACTAATACACAACAACACACGCTGCACGGATAACTTTTAAAACTGATCTAGCATATTTTTTCTTCAGTAAGTTTTTGTCGGTTAATTGTTTTTGTTTAAATTGTTTTTAAATTAGTCCATGCATTTCTTTTTGTGGTTTCTACATTTTTATTTTAATGTTACTATTTGGTACAAAACAACAACAACAACAACAACAAAACAGCATTTTAGAACGCATGCTGTTAAAATCGGTTTTGTAGAAAAATATGCAAAGACCAGAATAAGTCGTTTTCAATGTTTATGTGAATGTGAATTTGGAAACGGAAACTAAAACCGGAAATTACAACACTGTTTTTACTTGCATGATATACATCCGTCCCGAACCTCTCTCCTATGCTGTCCGCTCACACCATTGAAATAAACATGTTTCACTCTGTCAGTTCATTACAGAGATGGCGAGAGCAATGTGCAATAACTGTGTGGGAGAATGGACTTGCACCAAACTCGAAGCTATAGAGTTGCGCCTGATCGTGAAATAATATCAAAGTCTACATATTTGCGTATTAATAGTGATCGGTCTATTTGACCAGCAGTGCAGCTTCAAATCAAGTTGAAAGTAATAAAATTTAATAAAACATCCACTTGTCTCTCACTACAAGGACTGCATTTTTAGGTTTATGAAGAAGGAGCTAGTGGTAAGTTGCCACTTGCTCTTCACACTGCTTGTATCCGAGTTATCTCAACCGTTTGTTAAAACAGACCAAATTATCAAGAAAACCTCTCTCTCTCTCTCTCTCTCTCTCTCTCTCTCTCTCTCTCTCTCTCTCTCTCTCTCTCTCTAATAACAAATTTACTTGAAAGTGGTTCCTAAATGTGTCTGTTTTCAGTTGCCAACTTTGATAACTGCTATCTACAGAATCAGAATTTACTGACAAGTTTCAGAGAGATTCGGCACAAAAATGCCAGCACGTTAATCATGGGCAGCACGCTTTCTTTATTTCAGACTGGTTACCAAAAAATCGCTTATACAAATACTTTATGCATACTTTTAGCCATGTAAACGGAGCCGAACGTGGCACTGCATTCAAACAGCAAAGATCAAATATCGTGCAGAAGCAGAGCACCATATAACATTTATATGTGTTTGATGAATTTGACAAGATGGTGTATGTTGTGTACAAATCCGATCAATAAAATATGTTCTGTTCTGTTCTGTTCCATTCATATATTTGTTCAAAACATCAGGACATACAATGATTTTTTTTTCTGAAAATGTGCGAGCATTCTCTACCATTTATTTTCCTTTGATCCTAACAACATAATAGTGATGGATTGTAGGGACAGTAACTGGAGGCTTGCTATTGAACTACTTGAAGCCTTTATCAATATCATACGATGTTCTGGTCTACAAACAACACAATTATGCTGTATTCACAGTTACAGTATGCTCTGAAGAGATGAAATGATACCACACCAAGGTACATTTTAGTTATTTAATGGTAATGTCCATTTTTAGGATTATCATACAATTTAATTATTCCCTTTATTTTTATTTCATGTTTATCTATAATCTTAAGAACAGTCTGAGTTCAAGTTAAGATTGGCCAATCCATTGCCAAGTTCTTACTTTTCTCGGTATCGTTATTAACTAACTTATACGTGTACTGATTTTATTATATCAGTTACACAGATCTAGAGCTACAGTAGATCACTTTCCGATATGTGTTATATAAATCGCATCGACTCATGTCATTTATCAAAATATCGCTTACCCGTTTTAGAGTATGTCCGTTAGATACTTTTCACAAAATGTTGACATCCTTTTTACATTTTTTTTTACTATTTGTGCTTTTGTTACGATGTCAACGGACGATAAAAAGGTATATTTTTATGACTTAGAAATACAGAGAGTAGGGAATGGTGTGCAAGTTTGTAAATATGTTTATCACAATAATATTTTCCTAGATCGATCACTTGTCAATAGCGGGGAGAAGATGTGTATTCACAGTTGACCACTTGATTTCAACAGTCCGCCATTGTGTGTCCGTGCAAACATTTCGTCATATTACCAAAAGCCAGCACCCCCACCCACCCAGATCTACTGTCCACATTGTCTCGGTACAATAATACTATTACTGATCAAATAATCTTGCATAAACAGATCAATTCACCTAAATAGTTGTATTTATTAGCAACAAGTACTAAAGCAATTGTTCGCAGCCAAAGTGCACTTGGTGACCCTTGATTTTCGGCACGCTTCGGATTAAAAGGTGTATAATTTTAATGAAGTGGGTATCACTAGTACCCCTCCGGCTGATACTAATAAGTGACCTATATTTGCCGGACATAGCGACTTTTATTGATGTAATAATACCTTAACATTATTTACATCCGAAATCGATGGCTGTAAACATGGACGTAGTTTCAATATCACGCCCCCCTCCCTATACGGGTACATGATTACAGCTGTGTGAATTGACACGTCATGGTGCAAGCTTTACCGCTCTATCAACGACTGGCACGTTTTAAGTTGCCCGGGGATAAGTTCTTTTATAAATGGTTATTGATATTACATTTGGCAATTTAAAAATCTTTGTAACTATTTCAGAACCGTGTTTTCCCGGTGACAATGATGGTCAGCTACCTGCCTCAAGGCCCAACAGTAGCCTGACGCCACAGTTCCAGTAGCGGTAATAACAAAAATCTCCGGTACATACTTAAAACAAAATATAATATATAAATTTATCTGAAAACAACTTCTAGACCTGTATCGGTTTTCTGTCCATGCACACGCCTGACCTTATTTCCGGCATTCCCAAAACAATACTTAAATATATTCAATGCATGTGGGGATGCAATAATCATGTAATGAGGTCATTAAACCATGATCCTTCCGAATACCGTACATTTTATGAAAATCGAAGCCCCAGTTAGGCAAAATCCTGAACCTAATTCCTGGACTAGGCAAATCGTACTCCACGTGCATCCGTGTCACTTGCGTTCGCTTTCTGACTACGTGCATCAAAACACCTGCCGTCTCACCATCACATCCGCGCACTACGTATTCAATGTGTGTGTGTGTGTGTGTGTGTGTCTGTGTGTGTGAGTGAGTGTGTGTGCGTCTCTCTCTGTGTGTCTTTTTCTCTCTCTGTCTCTCTTTGTCTGTCTGTCTGTCTGTCTGTCTGTCTGTCTGCCTGTGTCTCTCCCTCTGTTTCTACCCCCTGTCTCTCTCTCCATATATGTTTAGTGACTATATTGCATTTTATGGGAGAATCGGTAAGCTAAAGTTCAGAAACTTGTTCTAGTATACAATGCGGTGAAAAGAGGATCTTGCTTCTTTATTAAGGCTATTTGGTTGAAAGTATGCGCAAAATAAACAAATGATAGAAAATGTCACGTGAATGCTTTCATTTTGTCTCATGTATGTATAAAGAAAAGAAATAAAGGACTAAGAGACATGGAAACTATATCGGAACTGACATCGTGTGATCTCACTAATACGATGTCAATCTATAAGCCTGTATACGCGTATATATTAAGTCATCTGTCTGTCCGGCGCATGGCAGGGAACTCCGATAAGTCCGCCCCCATTGGTCCACTGACCCGGTGTCCAGCAGACTTCTGCGGCAGTCTGATGGTTAGCTCGTAACTTTGGTGTCCAGGACATTTGTGGGATCGATCCATCATCCCTCGGACACCTCCTGACAGTTTTACATGGGCTGTGGTTAAGAAATATAACACCATAACACCTTTAGCCTGTCCGCCAACTTGTGACATTTCTAAAATACATGACAGTGTGGTCGTACCGAGACCCAAACTTGCACGGACGTACAGCCGCGGCTTAAAGGTAACACGTGCTCGGCACGTACAAATATAAAGGAAGTTAGACTTAATGCTTTCCGTAAGTAAGAAAAAAATAACGATGTATACAAATAATAGCTAGCATTTTTAACGATGTACCTAAAGAACAAGTAATTAATAGCTTGCATAAATAGTATTGCTTTTGTAAAAAGAAAGACGTTCATTAGGCATACACAAGATCGCAAATATGCAAATAGAGTGACAGGTAGATGTAAAATTAGATAGCAGAAGAACTGTGTTTTAGTCTTTTATCTTTTATTCCTCCAAATATGAAGAACATTTTATATATACAAGTATACGGACTGGTCATTCTATCTAATGTTATAAACACAACTGGTTTGTTAACTTTTTTCCTCGGAAGCACGTAATGATAAGACTTTGGCAAAAAATGGAGTCCAGATCAGCCAGCTCCCGCTTGGAGCGGGATCTTACAATATTTGCTGTTATTATTAACATTAAAACACATCAATAAAATGTTCACGTAGAGGAATGTGTCAAGAGTACATTTAAAATGTTACTGCTATAAATTCTGGAGTTTCATTAAAATCAGATGTCACCATTCTCCTTTATGTCGGATACTTACATGTAAGCGTAACACTACTCTCCATTCATTGCTGACAATAATTAACAAACTCGCCATATCTGAAGGGCACTCATAAACCGAACATATGTGACAATACACATCCTGGACTCACAAAACAAATAATATTGTATTACTGAAAACTATTTTTATTTTTTGTCGCTAAAACTCCAAGTTTTAAGATTTATATTAAAAATTAAAAATAAGCTTTCAATTAAGTCAGTCAGCAGAAGTTTGGTATAAAATACAATCTTGAGTATTGGCCAAAAGAAAATCGGTCGCGGAAGCTGGTACTTAAATGGTCGATCCGCGGTCGGGGAATATCAAGTTTACAAATGGAAACATTTATTGCTTTATTCTACCCTATGTCCATGATGGCACTTCGATGACTGTTTTATCAAATACGGCGGTGACAGCACAATGCAACTTCTCTTTCTAAGTATGACTGGGGATAATTGTGATATTTAAACAAAACTGTACAGACCGACGAGTGGTCTGACTCTCCTACACATAGAAGTATACACATACAATCCTGTTACATCACCTGTCTCGCCGATTAAAGGGGGCAAGGGTCAACAGTTAGGAATATAATCCATAATGACGTATTGTCATTAGCACGCTTTGAGAGTGGTAAGTTGATAGAACAAAATATAGTTAAATCAAAATCGTTAGATACAAACAGATATGAATGAAAACATACACGTGAGAATATTATTATTATTGTTATTATTCGAGAATGGGAACTTATGTCAAAAACAACAGCTTAATTTATGATTAAGGAGGGGAAGATATTTCGATTTACAATAAGGTTTGCGTGAGTGTGTTTGCGTCTGCACGCGTGTGGGTAAAAATTTGCTTAACCAATTAAGGCGATGTACTTTGTTTAAAATAGCATGCTTCAAATAAACAATATTAAGTAAAAAAAATGGATATTGAATAATAATGGAAGTATTAAATTTTAGCTAAACCAAGTTATTGAAGAAAAAAAACACACACAAGAGGATGTAGTTTCTTATCTGTCTACAAAATTATCAAAACAACAGTTAAATATCATTAAATAAACAACTTACATACAGGAAATTGTTTAGCTTTAAACATCCAGTTTAACCATTTCCGAACATAGCTGTACAGACAATGGCCACTTTATTCCGAGTATACACTCACTATATCCCAGGACCGGTCACGAGGTCCTGTACCGACCAGCTGCTGGGAGAGCGTGGTAGGCACGTGGTATATGTCCTATCTCATTAGTGACCGCCCAATACTACAAACAACATTAATAGGCTCCAATTTACTCGCGATGTACATAAAATTTAATTCATCTTTAATGACCGACCACGGATCAAGTCATTTGAAAACCTTTGACATTGCGGTCTGTATCTATTTAAGCAGTATGTTCAAAGGTTAATACTCCCGGCCAATCCGAGTCTTTACTCCGCTCAGGTATTTGTGGCTCGATGGATTATACCACATAGGCCGGATATAGGTACGTCGTATGTCAGTATGTCACAGAACAACATTAAGTGATCCAGGGCAATGCGGGTTTTAAAACAACTGGTCACCAAGCACAAAAGTTAACGCATAAAGCTAACTATATTTTTTGTTCGAAATGTTTTAGTGACAACAATAAGGTGGACAAGCCACATACGGGACAATATAGTCAGCCTATATATTTGGTAAATGAAGCCTTGATCACAGACAAAATTTAAATTAATAAATGATACTGGATAGATCTATATCAACAGAGAATATGAGGAACAAGTTCATCAGCCATTTCATGACCTTGGATGTACCAGTGACAGCGTGAGACAAATTCCATTCTGCATGCAAGCGAGTAATATATCAAGTGGAACTATTGCAGTAGGCACACATTTGTACTTACTACTGAAAAAACTAAACTTAGCAATGCAGAATGGAGATCAGAAACGCAAGACAAGCACGATTAATATTTAAAGTCTATTTATCACGAACAAATATAGAAACTAGAGACTTGTAAATGTCGATCATGCAAACTGTTAGCCAATGGCAATAATGTTAAATTTTCACGTAAATAGTCTGTATTAAGTTTTATGGCTGTCAAAGTGATTCAAGTTGACTTTAAATCTAAAATCACAATTTTATGAAATGTTTGAACAATACCAACCGTCTAGTTTATGACTTCACATTTACGCTGGAGGGACCTTTCATTTCGCAGTACTTTATACCATTGACTAACGGTTTACACCATGCGTAGAGGCATGGGCAGGATCAATGCCCACATCGAAAAATAGATCAATAATTTGGCAAAATCGAACCCAAATTAACGCTGTACTTGTTAATGTTGAAGGTTGTATCATACCAATACGGACCATTTTTTTTCTAAAAAATAAATAAATAAATAATATATATAATTTAATTATTGTAGCCTGAAAAATCCAGCGAAATGCTGTTTATTGATGTCGATCTAAATAAAAATATAACACAACACTATTATCGTCGTTACAACCATGTTCAATGTATTTCTTATCTGAACCACACAGCAAAGTAAGTTGGGTTTTTTTAAACAAAGAAAACCACGTGACCACGAACTATTGTGATGACGTTTTAGATCACTTTTTGATACTGATCTATTTTAGCAGAACTCCCCGTCGAGCTTGTATTCGTTGAGCTTATATGCAAGTTTACAAGTTTACAAGTTTATGTACTCTCAGCACATAACATTTATATGAAATGAGGTACAATGATAATGTTCAACATACAATAGAATAGAACAGAACCAGGCTGTGTTGAGGTGAGGAAGTACAGTAAAACAAATATTTCAAGGAACAACAACAATAGTAAGAAATGTGTTAGCCAGGCGGGTCTTTAACAGTTTCAAGCACTAAACGAAAGAACTTGCTTAATTTGTTCAGTTTCTTAGGGTCATTCTCACACATTACCATCTTAAATATTATTGTATTTGGATGATGTGATTTAACAAATGGGATATGCAAAAATCTTTGTGTATTAAAATATGTGCAGCAAAACAAATAGTGAAACTCATCTCCTATCTCGTTTAAGTTGCATAGAGAACATTTACGATCATTGCAGATTTGGAAAGAATGAACTTTCAGGGCATTTTTTACGATTTGGATGAGTGGGTTAGGGTTCAGAAACAACTTCAATAAGTTTAAAAAATGAGATTAAGTTTTTCAAGGTAAGAGCATTGGTTTATGGAAATAAAAGCAAACATAAAGGATTCAAATCCTAGTCAATACAGATTTATTTGACACCAACTCATTTAAAATATAACAAATAAAAATATATTGACAGGATGCACTGCATCGGAGGTAAAAAATATGAGCTCAGTAATTATCTTATAATGAAAAAAATGTATATGACTGAAACATGTTAAAGGAAACACAGTGAAAGAGAGTTGATAATAACAGTCCGGATACAGCCGAATAGTTACAAATGAAATGAATCCGAGAGGCAATTCGTGACTTAGTTATCCTTGGTTTTCCTATTATTTTATATCAATTCAACTTATTCCTCTTGAACCATTTATCTGTTGCGATTTCTCAAAATGGCTTAAATGTAATCTTCATTTTCTCCATATCATGACATTTCGATTAGAGACACGGTAAAAGAAAATACGAATGTATAAAAACAAGTGATTTATCCTTGGCATAAATAAATAAAATGGATCAAGTTTAACATAAAATGTCATAGACCCCAAATAGGCGTGTTTGCGTACCTTCTCTTCTGAAAGTGAGGAAATCTGTCCTGATTAAATCAATTCTACGTTTTTAATATTTATATGTCTGTAACATTATATTTTACTTAAAATCTACTTATATATTGATATCGAAACCTCCTCAGAAACCTCCCCGTACGATCTAGAAACACACAATTTTCCGGGGCAGCAAGCACCTGGACACGATCTAGGGTCGTCGAATGGTTTTGTTTACCCTCGCCTTTTACCTGAAGGCATATGGCGAGCATCTAGGGGCCATGCGTTCACAATATATCATATCTAACTACGCCCCTGGTACCACTTTAGAATAATAGCAAAATCCTGAGCTGTAATTTTCGTTTCCACTAATGTCAACCCTCTAATCCGCTTATGTCAAACTTCTCTTAAACTACTGTTCATCTAGTTCACAGTTAAATTTGCCTTTTGGAGTAGCATCCATGATTTAAAAATAATAACCATATTTTGCAATGTTCTTTTATGTTTACTGTTTAATCCAAAGACAAATAAAAAGTACATTATTGTACAGATGACATCTGACAGCAACGGTTGCTCGCACGGTTCTTGTGTCTGGGACTCGTATGATCCTTTTATCAGGGTCTGTTTCCGAAAACCAGTTGCGTAAATATAAGTGTATTCCTCGCATTCTACCAAAATTGAAACATCCTACACGTTTTCAACTTGACTATATATATGTATAACCTCTGGACCTGTACTGTGGAACTTCTAGGGGCGGAGCTTCCACGTGTCACTGTAGGCACGTGCCTAAGTATGTTCCTTACAGACTAAAAGTGTACCGCTATTTCTATGAAAATATACCTAAAACGCGACCGAGCACTTACAACCTTGTCTTATTCATTTTTATCGGGATAATTACATTTTCGCACTAGGTTTACAAGAAGTGTCTTGGCGGTTTTGTTAACCAAGTTACGCCAAGTCTTACCACTAGAACACAACCTGTCATCTGAATAAGGACAAATAAACTTGTCCTAATCATAAAGCAGAAGTCTGAAGTCATTATTTGCTACGAGACCTCTCACAAAGAAACAAGTTTTCATAATTAAGCATAGTTATCGGTAATATTAACCAGTACATGAGAGATCATTGATATAAAGAAACATTAAAGCCTTAGCCTTGAACGTTGATCTACTGTGTCAAAATAGTAAGTATCATATACAAATAGTAAGTATCACTTGACAGAGACCAGTGGTTTTTGAGGCCCGCTATAACGGACAAGACAACTGAATACTGAGTGAGGCGCCACAACTAAACGATAACTTTATTTTCTTCTTTGTACGTGTAGGTGTTCAAATCAATCTTTATTACAACAATCTGATTAATTGTGTTTCACTTTATTTCAAGAAGTAAGTGACGCGTCATAATGAACTCAGCATACCGAAGCCTTCATTAATAATGGTAATAATCTTATATTACATACCTAATAAAGGTCAATTTAAAATCAACACAAAGGGTCACATCCCAAACCACCGCTAACCATCACATGTTGTTTTATGAGCAACAATAAACTGCTTATTTTCTAAAATTGGTGGCTGGTTATTAATTATAATGAAAAGAAAGCAAGAAACACATACCGATGATGATTTACACAGTCCATGACAACAGAAGAGCAACTATAATCCGTACTTCTATAGCGAGAGGTCTCAGCATCTCCTGTCCATTCTGTGATCATGTACGGGTCTGTCTCGTGCAGAAAACACAGAAAGTCATGTCAATATGAGTCGGACAGCCAATAATCATCATCATCGCATGATTGATACTGTTTTAGTCTAAATTAGTCGCCTTTGTTTCATAAAGAAACAAAGAAAGTGTACAAAGCCCACTTGAAGATAATCGTTCTTGTTATTAGAACCCTTGACTCTCTCGAGAGGCTGCTTCCCTCTGTCAGTCAATGACTTCCATATACACGGGACGTCTTTAAACTACATGTATATGCACTTTACTACTGCACCCGGATTTGTAATATTTCCAGACAAGAATTAAAAAAAATCTCTTACGACTTAAATAATAAGCTAGATTGTGAGTGCAAAGTTGTAATTAACCCGATTTTTTTCTCTGAATTTACTCTTTCAGCCTGTCTGTCGTTCTTTTCCGCTCCAACACTATTTTTTATTATGCGCGACAATTTTTAACTGTTTTATTAGCGCTTGTTTCCGTGTTGTTGTTGTTTTTCCCCGTCATTTCTGTTATCCAACAATAAATACAATTCATTACACATGTCCTGAAATCAGTTTTGATCAAATCTTAGCAGTCTTTGTGTCATATATTTCAATGACTATCGTGACCCTCTTGTTGGCCACCCCTCTCCAGGAAGTGAGATTGTAACAATATTGCAACATACGCACGACAGCTGCTTTATATCGACAGCAATCCTGGACTCGTGAATTGAGCCGAGGAGCATGCTTGACATGAATACGCTAAATCAATATATTAGGAAGAACGGGTCCTTGGGTAATGAATACACATCCCTAAATCAATAAATTAGTCACCTCGGCTTGCAAATCAAGATAATACATCTAGAAGGCTCAGTCGACACGTACAGCCTGTATTTTAAAACTTAGCATTTAGTTGTTGTAAAAGAAATTGCCCCAGCAACATCAATACGAAAGTAAGCAGCACAAGCAACGGTAAAATCAGCAGTAACAACAGCAGCATTCGCATGCAGAAGTAGCAGTAGCTGCAGTAGCGACCGCAGTAGTGGTAATATAGTAGTAGTAATAGTAGTAGTAGCAGTAGTAGTAGTAGCAGTAGTAGTAGTAGCAATAGTAGTAGTAGTAGTAGTAGTAGTAGTAGTAGTAGTAGTAGTAGTAGTAGCAGTAGTAGTAGTAGTAGTAGTAGTTGTTGTTGTAGT
The DNA here is from genome assembly GCA_007844125.1 of Sinonovacula constricta. Lineage (NCBI taxonomy): Eukaryota > Metazoa > Mollusca > Bivalvia > Cardiida > Solecurtidae > Sinonovacula > Sinonovacula constricta. Next base: position 12,564,794 of record CM017565.1, read on the forward strand.
AGTTGTTGTAGTAGTAGCAGTTCTACTGTAGTACTAATAATAGAAGAAGTGGGAGAGGAAGGACGTGAAGAAGTTGTAGGTGCATTTGTAGTAGTATTATCAGAATGGCACAGAGGAGGACGAAAAGGATGGTTAGCTGATGAGAGACAAAAGAAGAATAGATCTATATCTATCATGTATATGTATATTTATTTTGTGAATGTGAAACACAACACTTACCTACATGGCAACATACTCCTTGTAACTCCACATGCATTCCGCAATGTATGCCTTTATTCTGTTTCGCCTATTATGGCATAATACTGTCACATGTGTCGCAGACAATGTCGGTCTTAAAGAGGTTTTATTGGCTAATGTCAGCGTCACGTGACCTTAAGCAGCATCCGCACGTGCTAGGTACTTAAACTTACGTTTCTTTCATTTAAAGTGTAGGGCGTTTGGAACCTGGTCGGTTGTTATAAAAAGTAATTGAAAAAGACATCGATGTTTAATTTCTTGTGTTAGAAAGTAGAACAAATATGGCCATTAAATAATTTAATTTATTTTATGTCCAATTCTTACAAAGGGAGGTTAGTTGTGCAATCAAATAAACGAAAGTTATGATTGTCTTTCTTCTACAGGGGAGACTACTCTATTGTGAACTTGGGGTACATAAGCGACATAAAAATCGACTGTCGACACTATTTATATTTCCGTCAAATTCTTGTGAGGGTTACTCATTTCAAAATCATTCATTGTTAACTTTTCATAATGGACGGTAAGTGTTATGACGTTGGACAATTTATAATGTCAATTTGTGTTATTTTTTTCTGTTAAATATTCTTGTAAAACGGTTGCCAATTAAATCGTAGTCCTGATTGTGTGGTCTGCATCACTGTTTACATTAAGATCTGTGAAGTTCTGTAGGTGTCAGAGTGTAACTGGGTTGATAAAGTAGACTGATGTGCTTATTTCAAACTTATTCAGTCGAAATTTATTAGCAGTCGTGTGTTTAACAAGTATGGGGAACTCCTAGATTAGCCATCTCCATGTCAATGGAGAATATTAGTGCAACACTTTGTTCCTTTTATATTTAGTTTCACTTTTACTGTTTCGGGATTGACTATGTATCAAAGTTCATAACATCCTTGGTTGCTGCCCCAGAACAAAGTAATTTTAACTCAAACCAAAGCTCAGCACTTTGCCAGTCTAAAGACTATATAACGATATTAAAAAAAAAACTATTGTTGCAATGTTTTGCCTGATGCCCAGATGTGTGCGTTTTGATGCTATTTTTCATGCAATGACCCAACATGTTTATGTTCAGTCAACAGAATAGAACTCTGTTGAGTCGTATAAATAGTTGATGGCATGATTTTAGGTATAAAAGTAACCATGTCTCCAATGAGTCAGCAGTTTTTTTTCTGTTAACCATAATAATTTATATTTCCATTGATATTAATAAGAAAGCATACAATTGTAGCCAGATGTCTTCAAACTTTTGTGCACACAAAGTCTTGGATAATAAAAACATGTAGGTGGCTGATCCTGACTGATCAGACTAAATTAGAGGCATTATTGGTTCTAGGGATGTCAATGTACCTGACATTATGGACAAAAGTGTCTGAATTATATTTCTTGTTTGTACAAGGAATAAATATAAAACTTTAAGTACACCTATTTGATTAAGCAGAAGAAACTTTATGTATAAACATTTTCATTATGTAATGCTACAAGTATAAGTTATTTTTTTATATGTTTTACACATTCTTAAAAAGTCTAATTATATTAAATTGAAAAGTAATGTTTGTTGCTTAAAAGTGTGTGTACAGTAACAAGAAAGGTAGGCAAATTTTACAAGTTTTTGTGATGGTTGACAAGTGTCAGCAATGAGATCTGCCACACATGAAACAATTCATGTTTAATATCACATTATTTTTCCATGGGCAAATTGTGTGGTACTAAGACACATTTCTGTTAATGTAAGGGCATTGACTTAAAACAGAACAAAAAGTTTAACTAAAATAATGTGTATTTATTTGACCTCTGATTCATTTAAAATTTGTAAATGGGGCAGCACATTTGTAAACATTGCATACAGTTGCTTGTTTGTTAAGATGACATAAACAAAATGATAACCTGAAAATGATAAAAAGGATATATACAGTTTGTTTTTTAACAGTAGACACACTGTATTGGAGGAAAATGTTCTGAGCTTGAGAATTATGTAAAAAAATAAAAAATATTTAAATTTATGATTGATGATGTTTTTAAGTAATGCATGTACATTAGTTGAGATTTGAAATATAATTTGTAGCAACTGAAAACATAATACCAGTATTCTTATTAAAATGCTACTGAGTAACTAACTTTTGTTTAGGAAATGCTGTACAGAATCTCTACTGAATTTTATTGTTTGCTTGTATTAGCTTGAGTATAATGGTTGTGAACAGCCATAAAAATATGCCATACAGGCAATTATAACAATAGGAGTAAAATTTGTTAACATTTATAATTTGCCTTAAAGTGACTTGGTCTCAGTTTTGCCAAGGTATGTGACACGTAGAGCCACACTATCTGCTCTTCACGTTTTCAAATTATTGAGACAAAATCCAGCCAATCGGTTTTGTTTGATGCATATACATGATGTAAAATACAGCATACACAGTTTGGAGATATACTAGGTTTCTAAACTTAATATAGTTAAAAAGTTATGAGTTTGTTTTTTAAAGTTAAAAATATATGATTCTCCCAACCTAAAGACAATAAAATCTTTTGAAGAACAGCATATTAACATATAATCTAGTGATCAGAGGTAATAATTTATTCCAATTTTTCTGTGTTTAACAAAGTTTTACATTTATTTTAAGAAATTTTAAACAATTGTGGCCAAGTTGTAAAAAATATGGTATATGGAACTGAACTCGTACACTAAATGAAACACATAAACTCACTTTAACACAACCTCAGCTTGATGAAAAAGAGGCCATGAAAAAGGAAGACCACATAAATATTTGCTTGTTCTCCAAATACAGATATTTAACCCAGCATTGTTTATAAAAGCACAAAGTCAACAATTTCATTTACTGGTGTAAGCTGAACGTCATGTAACCTGACTATGGGCTTGCCTTTGTAGACTGATTTATGACTGGATTTAATGTTAACTCACTTTTTTTTCCAGATACACTATTCCAGTTGAAGGTAAGAACAGATTGATATCTTCCCGTTTGTTATATTTCTTTTTCTTATTTTATAAATTCTTATCATTGTCCAATTGTTTAGGCAGTATTTACTCTGTTAAATTTAAGTTTAGTAAGATAACAATTCATAAAACTCAAAACAACTTAACACAACTATGATTGATTAATATACCAGTAATTAATTGATTAAAAGTACACAGTATTCTATTCATCTAGAGACGATGTCCACTTGAAGTGAAAGAAGATATAGTGCTGCTGTCACTGTGTGTGGCATGCTGTGAATACCTGGCATGATACCACACCCAGTCATATTAATCTGACCCAAAACTAAAGTGCATTTTATTAATGGTTACTGGGCTTGTCTAAGTTATTTTTATTTCTGTTTAAGTTTACTACAAAGCAACTCGAGAGGTTGTCAGCCAAAGCAGAGAAAGAACAGAAAAAAGAGCAGGCCAAAGTGAAAAAGGTTTGTACACTCAGCCTGTTATTGTACTTGATATATAATTTTTTTACTTTATCATTTAATCACTAAAAAGCTCTTACCAATTTTCATGTTATTGTTTCATACCATTGATATGTTAATCATTTCCAACATTGTTGACTTTGTAGCCTTTTAATCAGAATCACAAGTTTGTTTTGCCCACATATAGTTCACTTAAATTCTGGAAAATGGTAAATAGTTGTTTTAATTTTAATAAAAGTCATTGTTTTTATATTTTGGTCATTTAAGTAGTTAAACTAACAGTCATTTATTCAGTATAACTCAACATTAAGTTAACTTTTGGGAAGCTAAAAAGTACCTGTTCTGTTGCGTGTGATAATGTCACATCTGCAGATTGTATGACCAACTGCATGCCAGCAGTGTGAAGCAAGAGATACTGTAACTGATAACATTTACAAAGTAAACTGATTTAATGCTCGAAAATGCACATTTTTACCATTTTATTGTGCAGAGACAATATTGGAGTGTATTTTCATTGAGAATATCATTCTTACTTGGAATATTTTGACTATTTCCCACAGTTAGTTTTCTAGGTGTCACAATAATAAGCTAAGTAACTTGACACAAGGAGAGTGTTTTACTCTAATAATAAATCTTACACCCTTCTCGGTTGAATAAAGACATTAGCTGCTTGATGACTATCGCTTCTTAGACCCATCTTTGTAAATATTGGGCCTACAATGTTGTCATTTGGGTGTTTTCAGGTAAAATTTGGTAAAATTTGATGACTAAGTTTTTAATTGTACAATGCTGAGTATCATCTATTTGTGTGTTCCTGGAGCTGAATTTCTAGTGGTCTTCCATTAATTCTAACATTGCCTTATCCTAATTCTTGTGGCCAGATAATTTTCCAGTACATGTAAGTTTATTATGTCTAACTGGTGTTTTGTGTGTCCTGAAGGCAATCCAGCAGAAGAACATTGAGGGTGCAAAGATCTATGCAGAGAATGCTATCCGGAAGAAAAACGAATCTCTCAACTACCTGAGGTTTGCAGCGCGGGTTGATGCTGTGTCGTCGAAAGTGCAGACAGCAGTTACTATGAAGTCTGTGAGTAGATTCAAACAGTTGCCTCTTACCACTTTCATTTAGGTCATTTACATTTATGTCATACATAAGTGCTGTGAAAAAGTTTGCACACTGAATTAAATAGCAGAAGACTGCAAAGCAATCAGAGTACAGGAGAAAAGTCTTAGCAAACCAGCTTTTTACACAAATATAGGCTGTTATTGCTAAAAAATTACAAAAGTTACTGCTCTTTAATGAATGATGTTAACAATAGAATGATTTACTTGGCACAAGACCTATATGCGACCAAAAATTTAACTCTAAACTTTGGTCACAGTTATATCCACCCCACCACCATAAAAAAAACAACACAATACATTTGGCATAAAAATCAGAATTTTAAAACTGAACAATGTCACACTGTTGCATTAGACCATGACTTCAATCATCATTTTTTAGTAAATGTTCTGTTTGATTAATGTCATCTTGTCACGTCAATTCTTGTTTGGTAACATTATGACAAAAAATAAAACAGATTTTCAGAAAGTCACGAAAAACCTCAAGCAAAAATCTCGGGATCAGAAAATTGTTGAAATTTGTCAATGGAAACTACAAGAGAAGAAGGAAGTCTATGTAGCTAACTGATAGGAGCTAACTGTATGTTTGTTAACTTAACAACTACTTACTGAAATTTAAAATAACATGTGTTCTGATTAATTGTATTAAAACATTGTCATTTGAATTTTACATCATTTACATGCTAGCCTGATTGATAGTGACTGACTTAATTGGACTAGATAATTACCCTAAAAATAACCTGACACATGTATTTATTGCTAGCTGGTCCTCATGTCCACAGCTGCATGCAGTACAAAACCGTGAATTTGTTAAAATGTTATGGGCATTTTACAAGGTTAACCAGATAGTAAATTGCTATCCTGATACACATGTAATATCCGGATATCTTGTTAACGGTTAACATCCCCAGCAAATACTAAGTCTGGTTGCTTTCCATGTCGTGCCTGATTGATTTTACATAACAGTGTTGTTTAATCTATGAATGCAGAACAGAAGTGTCAGGGAGTATTTATCATTTTCTCTGAAAAACCAAACTGATTGGACATTTTAATGTTTTCAAATTGTAAAACAAGTGTCAGTGATTCTTAAAGCATTACAAAATTTATCTCTGTCATTAGAAAAAAAAGCCACATTTTTCACCTTAATTCAATACCATTCAGCAATCTTTCTCAGTTACTGGTGGTTTCCTTGATGTTCAATTATTATTTTTTATTTTTTTTTTATGCATGATTTTTAGTCTATAATAGTTCATAACTTTAATTTGATTCTTTGACTGCAACACCAAATATGTGTTTTCTTGTCTGTAGATAACAAAGAGTATTGGAGATGTTACTAAGGCCTTGGACAAAGCAATGAGTTCTATGGATTTACAAAAGGTGAGGACCTTGTTAAAGCACAAGATGCTCTTCTGATGTTATTTGAGAATGTATCCAAACATATAGTGTTTAAAGGGTGCACCTATGGCCAATCAGCCATGGGATAATAGTCCAACAGTTTCTCCTTGAGACCAGTTAAAGTCCCATGTGGCCATAGAATTGATAAAGTTAAGAAAAAGTGTAAAACTTATTTTAAAATACATAAGAAACATGGCATATAAAAATATGTATATGGACCCCAAGACATGTACTTGTTCTGCTCAATAAGTCCTATGTTTTGTTGTAGGTGGAACAAATAATGGAGAAATTTGAGAAGCAGTTTGAGGACCTGGATGTGAGAACTTCAGTAAGTGATCTTGACTTAAACTGTCATATGTTGTCACAAAAGATGTTTTGCTATTGAAAGTTTTCAGTAAAGTGGAAGCCTATGTTTATCCTTTAAGAATGTCAATGTTTAAGTTATTTTAAATAACTTAAGTAAAGTCCATTGCCAAAGAAGACACTGATATGTATTGTCCTTGCAGGTTCATATATTGAATATGATCATTCAATAATTAGAGCTATGAAAAAATCACCTTTGGTATTTTATCAGCTATAGTTGGGTTTTTTTGCATTTTAAATTAAAAAGAAGACATACGAAGGAATTACACATAATACTGTAAACCTTTATTGCTGATGTTGATCTTTAAAGGATTGCATTAAAATATTTGTTCCAGGAGGCAAAACTGCTGCTATGTGTGTTATAATATGCTCAACATGTACTGTCACAGTAAAGGATGATTGATATATGCTTTAAGGAAACACTTTTTCAGAATGAACAATTGTAGGTGGTATGTTTAACTAGAAACAATCAATGTACAGTACAGGCAATCACATTAATAGCAGCTAAATATTTGTTAAAGGAACATGGTTTCAAAGATGCTAAGGTTGTAAGCTGGATCCTAGACATAATAAGGTGAAACCATTACAGTGTACATGTGACCTCTCCCCCTTTTTAGAGGGAGACTCCCTCTTTTAACGTTCAAAGTTATTTGAAAATGAGGGTTGTTTTGCACATTTTCAGAAATCTCCCTCTTGAAAATCTTGGAACCAGATCACTTCTTTATTTATCTGAAAATAACAATTCTCTCACTTAGCATGTGAAACTCTCCCACTTTGGCCTCAAAAATGTTCATATGTATGATTATTACATCTTTAAAAACACAAAACCATTCACTATTGTATGACATCATGTCTTTCCAGACCCTGGAGAGTGCAATGGGCACTGCCACTACACTGTCTACCCCTCAGGATCAGGTGGAGGCACTGATCCACCAGGTGGCGGAAGAGAATGGGCTTGAGATGATCGACCAGCTCGCAGATCTCAACAACCCCAGCACCTCTGTCAAGTCACGGGAGTCCACCGAGGAAAGGCGGGAGGATGACCTCACCAGGAGGTGGGTACACATTGTGTCTGGAAGCTAGAATCAGAATTACTGTATTGGCTCCTTGTTTAATGTAAAATACCTCAGAGAGTTACTGTTTTAATTTTTCTTTAGCTTTACCTTTTCCTTACACTTTTTAAATGGACTTTGGTTTAAAAGATTACATTAGAAACATTTGTCATGAAATTTAACAGCTGAAAATGTAATAGCTTCTGAAAAATGAAGAAATAGGTCAGCAATGTAAAAGCATAAGAAATGCTTGGTTTGGTACACTTTTAACCTTGGCCTTGTAGAATGGCTGTTTAAAGTTACTGAGTCTTTGTAGTTGTTTTATATAATTCTAGAATATGTATTGTAGTTAAAGAATACATTTCTACCGGAAGTGAGTAACTGTGTAAGAGGGGTTAGTATAACTTTAAATCTTGCATAAGTCACTTCTCTATCAGTCTGAAGGCCCTGTGTTCAAATATAGGCAGAGACAAACAAGTTGTAAAACATTGCAGTGGTCAAGTCCCTTGCTTACACAAGCACAAATAAAGGTAACTCCACAGCAACAAGAGACTTAATGTCATATCTTCCAACTTACATGCAGAGTGCTAGTGGTTTTACCCAGAGAAGTGACTGTTTTCCCTCCTCCATAATAACTGGATGTTGCTGCAATGAACTTCATTCTGTTGCAGCAATATTTTTCTTTAAACAAAATGACAGAAGGTGGTTTCTTAAACTTGACAGTTGGATACATATCACAGCAGCCACCTTTGTTTCACTTTGATCTGCTTTATTCAGGTTTTGCGTTGGTCTGCAAGTTTCAGTTATAAGTTTAGACTTTTTACTCTCAAATGCAGGGTACATCTAGATGTCTACTGCTATTTAGGACTGATAATGACATTCCAATGAATGTACATACATGTATACAGTATTCCCTAAGTATAAACTGCTATAAAATAGACTTTTTTATGTGAGGTCTTTCAGCTGTCATATTTCATCTGTTGTTCCATCCTCAGTATTCATCTTATTAAACAAAATACCAATTTACCAGATCCATATTTACAATAAATTTGTATGTTATCAATTTTATGTTGCTTTTTCCAGGTTACAAGCGCTGAGAAACTAACATCTCCCAGAGCCCAGGACTGTGATTCCCTTGTATATAGCTATCTTTGTAAATATGTATTATATATATGTATTTACTCCTTGTACTTGTATAAACCATTTATAATTGTTAGAATTAGTTGTTTTTTATGCAGGTCAGATAATTGTTCGATAATTGTTAAGTTTCTTCTCATTTTGATGGCTATTTTTTTTCTTTGAGACATGAACGAGACATGAACATTTTTCAGCACAATAACAGAAGTAATTGTATCAATTGATTCTTTTGTATTTGAATTTTTATTTATAAATGCCAAACTTGTAATGATTAAGAGTGTAGTACTAACCTGTTTTTTCTTTCAGTTAATACTTTATATCAGTTATACATATCTAAATTAGTTGAGTAGGATATTCCATTTATGGTAACTTGTGACATTCATGTCCTTTTTTTGGTAATAATAAAATGGTGAAAAAGTTATTTAGCCCTACGATTCTGTCTCTGTACAATGCTTGTAAGTCATCACTGTATGGTGAAGCATCAATGAGCAAGACTTTCACATGAATCCAAGTTTATTTTCATATCTTTTTTTGCTTATCAACCATACTAAATAAATTGAATATGTATGATTTTTGTAGAACACAAATTTTTGAAAAATGTATAAGAGGAGTATAGTGTTCTGAATGCATGGTTCTATATACATGTAAGGTTTTAAGTCAGGGTAGAATGAGCCCCAGAAAAAAACCCAGAAGAGAATGAATTCTTGTGAGGCTGGACTTTCTTTCTTCTGACCACTACACTTTTATTTAAGAAATTGTGTGAAATTTGTTATGGCATGGTTATCAGTGAGAATTTCATTTTTTTTGTATTGTTATATTGCTTTATTTTAAAACATAAAAAATTATTCACATTAGTTTTGAGATAACTTATTTATATCAAAATCAGTAAGAACTTATCAACGATGATCCATTTGATGTATAATTTAAGGTCAATGTCAGGATTTAATTATAATTCTTTTGATTCAGTTTTAAAAGTTGTGACACTTTGGTTATTTAGAATAGAAAGAAAACATATTTTGACAATATGGGCCTATCAATAACAGTCAGTATGTGCAAGACACTGTTATCTGATGTTGTATTACCTTTAATTAGTTAATTCATGCATTATTGTATTGTAGCCATAAAGTTCAACTGTTGGTTATTGTCACTTAGCTGATCAATCAATCGTCACATTAACTGTACCTGAATCATCACTATACCATTTGATAAATGAACGACTTTTTGTTTTACATAAGTTTTTCATTTCTACCTTCTTACATATCATTTGTCTCCTTCATGTGTTGTGTTTAAAATGTCTGCTAATGAAAGTTATAAAAGTAAAGAAATACATGATATATGAGTTTTACCAATGGATAAGTAATCTGATCAGCAACAAGTCTTAACTAATAAAGCTACTCTGTGCTATGCATTGACAATTATTCACCTATTAATATATAATATTTATTGCTTTTGTCTTATTCCATTCAAAAAGTGTGTTAACTTTAGGTAGAAAAGAGTAAATATTAAATATATCAAGTCTTCCTTATCTATTTTTATGTTCACCATAAGAATAAATCAAGTTTGACAACATTTTTTTTTAGTTCTAAGTGTTTTCATAAACAATGCTGTATAGAGAATTGCTATTCATGCATTTTATATAAGATTTTATATTTATACCAAAACAAATTCTGACAATCTTGCTATTTAACAGTAGAAATGTTTAAGGCCAGCCATCAATAGCAAGTTCATCTTTAACGAACACAGACACAACACAAGAAAAGTAATTTTAATAGCAAGTATATCATAAAATACACAATGATAAAAAAAAAGAAGTTTTTTTATGATAAAGTGATTTTTGCATATTGATTATTCCCTTACAAATCATGACAAAAGATCATTGTAAAGTGTGGAGGCATTTTTTGTCATATTTACTGCAAACACCTCTCGCATGCTAAGCCATGGGCCGGCCCCACCTGTCTTTAAATTTGTAGAATGGAATTAACCTGTTCTAAAATGAAAGCTGATGTAAACTGATTTATTCCATACATATATCTTGAATTAAGTTAAAGTCAGAATATACATTTCAATGTGTTCAAGTCAACTTGTATCCAATTTAGGAGTAAAATCTGAGAATGTTAAACAAATTTAAATAACATAAGGACAACTAACATATTGCAATGAAGGAGGATGAGGGCAGCAATACATGATAATGTAAAAAAAAATGAGGACAGCAAACCTTGCATTTCATTCAGATAACATTTATATTTCCACTTTTGTGTGTTTGAAACACTGAAAATCCCCTGGTCTCTACTGAAATTTGGCAGCATAAATTAGCACCACCACACAACCAAGCTCAACAAATACCGCTCTTATCCTACTACTGTTAACACCAACCAAGTCTCAGCATAACAGTTGTCTAATACAACACTGTGGGCTGCTACAACTCTGTCTCAACAACAGTCTTTTTGGTCATCACTTCCACGTTCCGTTGCCCTGACTCCTCCTCTCGCGCAGCCTCGTCTATATACTCCGTCCCGCGACATTTGCGTCCAGTCACTGGGTCCACGATGTTCCCTACAGCAAACATGATAGAGTCTACCTTGGCATACACATCCTTCTTGTAGCGTTCTTGCAGGTTCTTCATCACTATGATGTCCCCTGGCTTAGCTCCAACTGGATCCAAACACCATCTGTCTTTCTTGTGTGGAAAGTACTGAAATGATTAGACAGACAAAGGTAAGGTCCTCTGAATCTTCGAAATGTTTAGAACAACAATATTTGATTGATTAAATTTAGGGATGTCAAGGGATATCTGTTCGAATCAGCGGATATCCAAATCAACTTTGGTATTCGGATATTTGCTTAAAAATGTAAAATTGTACACATTTAATTAAATGTTTTGGCCATTTTGCTAAGTTATCTTTCTGTTGTCGTGTCAGTGTGCATTCGCGCATACGCAGGTGTAACGATTATCGACAGGTGTTGACACACAGTATCGTATATTTGGCTTCACAGTTTTAGAAATGTGCTAAAGCATGTTGGTATGTATAATAACATGCTAATTAACCGCCAACGTTTGAAGCTTCTACTGATCCATTTTGTTTAGCGATTACTAGCTTAAATTTTGTTGATGAACTTCGCAGTATTAGAAATGTGCTAAAGCTTATATAAAATAATATGCTGATTAACAGCCATTGTTTGAAGCTATTACTTATCCATTTTGATTAAGGATTATTATCTTTAGTTCGGCTTTATTAAGAAGAGATATCGCTACAATTATGTAGACAATTAACAGGTTTGTCCGCAATGTACGCATGTTTTCTTTGATCAGATATATGTTTGATTTATTCAATTTATTGCGAATTAAAATTACCAAATGTTTTTTATTGTTTGTATTTCATTCATTATTAAAATGATGAATTGCCTATGCCTATGGAAATGATGATTTAATTATTTCCTTTGAAATGTCAATTTAATTATGTCAATGGAAACGTTAGTAACCCGGCACACATCCGACTGCAACATCAGAATTAACTAAGATTTATATCCGGATATCCGTTCGGATCATTCGTATTAGTATCCTTTGACATCCCTAATTAAAATACACACACACAGATTGGTGGGTACGTTTTAGGACTCAAATGGCACCAAAATCGTTATGGAGATGTTGGGGGGTTTCAGTTAAGTAAGACCATACTGCAGACATCTTCATAATAGTCTCAGAACTGATACCATATTACGTTTTCATAGTACTTCACTCCATTTGACATTGGGTATTGAGTTACGAGGGTCAGAACTACCTCCACAAAATAGAATATAAGTTGAGACTTATAGTTTCCATGTGATGTAAGGGGCACTGATAAGACAGTTAACGGCAGCCATCTTTGATGGCAGAAGCTAATGCAGGCCGAAATCTGAAAATATGTGCTGTATTGAACTTACCACTGTGTTTTTATTTTTCAGTCTATTTTACTGAATTTTTTAGCAAATTTAACAGCTTTTATGTCTATTATGAGGTAATTTTAATATCAAAAGTATATTTTGATAGTTTAAAAGGTAGAAAAAATACAACCAAAAAGGATACACTTTTCATTTTGTTTAAGTAAGGATAAGCTAATCATTTTATTTATTGCTGTGTACTAATTCTTTGTGCATTCATCAATTTAAAAAAATATAGTATTCTAAAAATATGAATTGTAAGATTTTTCCAATGGTGTTTAGCTTTTAATTTTTGGACCATAAATGAAGAAATGACAAGAAAATAAAATTTACGCTTTCATACAATTCATCTGAAAAACCCTTGAAGTTGCCAGAATGCTGGACAACTCGCGCCAAACCAACTCGCGCCAGGTAAAACTCGCTCCAATATTGGTCAACTCGTGCCACATATAGACTTACAGTATACAATAGACTGCAACTTACCGATAATCGCGCTTACCTTATTACATAAACTGTATAACAATACACTATTTCATATTATTTCTATGTGTTGGTTTTTCAGGTCAGGTGCCAGATAACAACTGTACGAGTCACACTTTTTTATCATGTACGCGCGGGATGTGCATTGTATATTGCTTGAAATAAAAAAATAAAAATGATTTGGTTTTAGCTCTTTATTGATGACAATATTATTTTGTTACCAATAGAAAATGTTTCGGAAAAAATGTTTGATTAAATTCTAAAGAACCACACGAAGCTATAGTGTATAGATAATGAGTATGAACGCATGAATAATTAAAGAAATGATAATATGACTACCTGCACCAGAAAATGTACTTTGGATAAATAAACATCAATATAATATGTAATCGATAAATTTATCTAATTTATTTGTATTCCAAAACATGATTTTTATTGGACTACAATAATTGGCAATCGGTATGTGAGGCGTTACTTAAATTGATTAAATCAATTGACAATTAGGCAATTCTGTATGTGAGATGTGACTTTAATTGTCCAATCAAAATGACTGGCAATAAGGTAATTAATTAATCCAAACCAACTAATTTGCAATTGTTAAAAAAGTTCAGCAAACAACTCACATTCCTTGCGTGAGTAAATGTCAACGCTACTATAATAGTGTTGTTATTTAATTGCAACAATAAATCATTTAATCATTAATATTATCTTACTTATATTATCTCCAAAAATACTAGGCCTACACAGACACATCCAAGTCAAAAAATGTGAAAAACAACGATTATCGCCATCGCCCTTACATTGTTCACACCTACAGGTCTCTCACTACATGTACCATATAAGACTATATGTGGCGTGAGTTGACCAATTTTGGTGCGAGTTTTACCTGGCGCGAGTTGTTTTGGCGCGAGTTGTCCTGTCACCAAGTTGCCATCATAGATGGCTGCCAAGTTATGGGCTGTAGTGACTGTAGTGCATAAAGGCACTTCCAACAGCCTTGCTGTTGGGTTAACCCTTTAGCGACGTGGTTGAGTGCCTGGACTACTGATCTGGGGGACCGGGTTCGAATCCCCGTTAGGGCCAGGATTATTGTCTCCTCTAAGATTTACTTTAATGGTGTCAGAAGTAAACGGAAGCCTGGTGTGGCTGTCCTGAGATGGGCTTGGGCCCAGAAAAAAGTAAAGGGGGAGGAGTGTAGTGACTGTAGTGCATAAAGGCACTTCCAACAGCCTTGCTGTTGGGTTAACCCTTTAGCGACGTGGTTGAGTGCCTGGACTACTGATCTGGTGGACCGGGTTCGAATCCCCGTTAGGGCCAGGATTATTGTCTCCTCTGAGATTTACTTTAGGGCTCTTCACTGATGTGGAAACTATCTACTGCCACAGGATGGTTTGTTAACAATATCATGTAACTCCTGCCTGAGAATTGAAAAAGTGCAATACTGTAAACAAGCATATTTCTTTTATGATAACATGATCATGAAATTCAGTGATTTTCCGAATTATCCGAAAGTATGTACCTTCCGAAATCTATGACTGCAAGGTCGTCAGCGCCGGTCTCTCTTACATGTAAACGTGACTTACCATCATAAGCCGTGTATCGAGTCTCATCTTCTGCTGTCGAACTTTGATAACTCTTTCCCCATCTCTTGTTCCCTCCTTTATGACTTGACCAACGCCTATAAACTGTCTTAGGCGCTGTTTGCTCATGTTTTATTTCTGTCAAGCGCAATGTCGTAACTCTGCCTAACGTGTGAAACTAACGCTCACTACAATGACCTTGACCCTGTCAACATGTGTTTTGTAACATGTGCAAACTATGTTTACGGACAAAAAATGTATTTGTAATAACATTCAGCGCAAACTCCAAAGGTAAGTATTCTTACGTTTAAATCCATTTGTATCTTAGAGATGCATTATTTAAAATTGACGGTTTATAGCACAATATTGAATGGTACGATCCCATGATCGTCAATTTATGCTCGAAATTAACTGCCAGTACCATAGACATTACCACAGGTGCCTGACAGACATTTTCATTGTCTATCTGTATATAGTTCAGCAGGATTCATAGAGCCGAGGATGACCATTCAACAATAAAATGATCCATATAATGGTAGAAGGTGTATTCATTCATAATTTCAAATAAACTTTGTAAATATACTGTATATATTAATACTGGTTCTACCGAAACAAAGGTCTGGCATCTTCCTCCAAAAATGGTTAGTTTGATGTCGCCAATTTGACCATAATCGAGTCGTTGTGAAACAAACAAACACTACACGAAAAATTAGTTGTGGATAAACGTTGCATGAATTTAAGCCAATTTTGCTAACTAGGTTAATAAGGAAACATGACAAAGTCCTTTTAGCATTGCCACATATATACCAAAATTTAAAAGGGATAGAACAAAGCTATTCACATGCAAGCCAAATGTAAAAAACGTGAGAACAAATCTGTGACGAGTCACTGAACAAAGTAAGCAAACGCAACAGTTAGCACCTTGGTACTGTCAATCAACAAAAGGGACTGACTGGGGTGCTTAAACCATGAACAATGAATTTAGTCTCAGACCTGATACCAAATAAAATTTCCATAGTATTTCACTAACATAGGGTATAGAGTTATGACAGTCAGACCTACAATAAAGGCAGTTATTGAAAACTAAGATAAAAATAACTAAAAGCAGCAATAATACAATATTGTCATATTCGAGAACCAAATTCTTATCACCAAGATAAATTTATTAACTTTTGACCACATTGACTAATATTAAAAAAGTCTGGCTACTGAAAGTAATCAATATTTTTTTTTATAGGTAATAAGAGAAGTACTAATAAAAGATGTCTGGCAGATACCGAAGCTTTCTCCGAATCTGTGAGAGATGGCCTTTAGATCCAGCCAAAGGAGAGAGGCGTGATCTTGGAGTTGTCCTACGGAAACGCATCAGTGAGGCCTTTAAGCAAGGAGAAAATACTAACATTGAAAACAGTGCTGATTGTGATAGAATATTGGCCAGTCTGGATGCATTGTGCTCTGACAAACACAGGAAGCAGTATCAGAGGAACTTTACAGATGTGGGAGCTTTAGGACTGGATCTAGACACTGTCAAGGCATCATTGACTGAACAAGCAGTGGAAGAGTACAAAGAACAAAACAAAACTTTCCTTCAAAAATGGAAAAAGAAAAATGACAATCCAAAAGAGGGTTGATTTTGTTGGCATTTAATTGAAAATTTATATAAACAATAAAAAGTATAAAATTGAATATTAATAAAAACAGTAAAAGCTTGAGCTAAGAGAAAATGTTTTTCATGTGTCAATGGCAGCAGTATTTAACAAACTAGCCTTCTCAATGAGTATAAACTACAGATGTGAAAGAAAGTTAAAATATTTGATTCAATATCTGTATTTGCTGTTGTTATATGAAGCATAAATAAAAAAAAGTCAAATAATTGGCTTTGGGATCTAATGTTAAAATTTCCTGTTATCTAGTACAGGAAATCGATTACAAATATAATTTTAAATATTCATTGTTAGCATATGTACCGGTACTTGGAATGTTTTTATATTTTATAGATAATTGTTAAACTTTTTTTGCATGCTAAAAACAAACAATTAAGGTAGGGCATGTGTAGTTTGCAGAAATTGAAAATCAATGTTTCGTTATTTTTATGTCTTCAAACAAAACAAAAATTATCAAAAATCACCATCAGTCTTTAACTTATGAACATTTTTCTTATTGAAAACGCGGACATAAAAAAAGTTCTTTTTAGAGAAAGAGGTAAAACTGTTAGTATTGGCTCATATCTTCTTTACAAAGGTGTTATATATTTGTGTATTTGATGCACACTAATTGCACTGATACTGATGCTTTTCACTTAAGACAATGGAAAAATAAACAAAATTTTTACCATTACATCTATAATATCTCAAATGTATTCGAATCTACTAACTTTCTTGCATTACAATCCAAATGGGTTTATTCTTTAAAGTGCTTATAATGGGCTCAGCCACTATTCGACCCTACGACTATTCGACCCCCTGTAAAATGTTAGCGGAATAGTATTTTATCTTTGCATTTTATTAGTATCATTATTGAGTGTATCTATGATACAATAGTAACTTGTGGCTTAAGGTTTTAATGGGGTTGAGTTAGAAGGCTCGTGAAAGGAAGAAATAGATTGATATTTGTAACACTCTTTTTAATTAATCATAGGCATAGACTGTATTAGGTTTATATTCCGTCTTTCTTGTTTTTCCCCATTTTTTTCTCTTTTTAGGCATTTTTCAATATGCATTTGAATAATATATTTATTAATAATTTAAACAAGTCGTGAGTAGCAACGAACGTTTAAGAACAGTACGAAATGATTATGTAAGTTTATAGTTTATAATAAATAAGCATTTTTAACGGAAATGAATCCAGTAGACAATCCAGTGCCGAACTATTCCCCGTACCCTGGTCAATATGTTCAATTACCGCCAGCACTCCACCAGTTTGCAGGCCAAACACAAATGCCACAGTGGGCATCAGACAGGATGAAGGAATTACAGTCCATCAAAGAAATGGTAAACAAAATAGACAAAATGGAAAAAATTGTAAACCTTATTGACAAACGTTTAAATGAGCTTGACAACAAAATAGACAAAACTGCGAGAATGGTATTATTACCAACGACAACCTACAAGTATTTCTACTTTTTGCGGATGATGTGGCATTATTTGCCCGAGATCCACTAAATTTCCAATATATAAGAGTAAGTTAACAAACCAATATATTCTTATTATACACAGATTATTAGACGGACAGACAATACATTTATTACGTGTCGGGTACAACGTTGTACAACATGAGGAAAATTATATCATTCCAATATTGATACTAGCTGTTAGTTCCGGTTCATAAAGAATAAGTTAAAATGAGTTAAGAAAGGACATAGTAAAGAGCAGACATGCAAACATTGAGGAGACGAAAGAAGTAACAGACCCCAGAGAGAGGAGGGGGAACACATTGTTTTTAGACAGCGTAAATGAGGTGTTAGTAACAATAGGCATTCAATATACGTGAAAGTAGATGAGGTGTTAGTGTCAACAGACAATCAATACACACGGTGAGAATAAAACGGTACAATGCTTCAATTATGAAAAGACAGAAATTTTAAGCAAAAGTTAGGACAAGATTGTGTAATATAAATAAATGTAATATAAAGAAAAGTGGAAAAGTTTGAGTTTGCTTAGAAATAGATGCATGGTGGAGGAAGGAGAATAAGTTTTTTAGGGTAAAGACGAAGAGAAGTTACAATAGCACTTGCAGTGGGTCAGTACTAATTGCATTAATATGATATTTATGTTATGGCAATGAACAAGTGAGTTTGTGCCAATAAAATATTAAATCAAATTGAATTGATGGTACAATGCAATACATTTAAGTTAATTTATACTCTTCTTGAAATTGCTATTTTAGTATGTTCGATACAAACATAATGACTGTATTTAATTTACTGCTTATTTGTTTGAATGAGATTTATACATGTAAACATAAATATTTTTTAATCAAGTAAAGTAGGGTTACAGGTGAGAAAACCAATCAACGACAACAACCAATACTTCAACAATTGGTTTTTGTTTGATGACTTAATTATCCAATTTCATTAACCATGTATAGTAAACTGTGCAATCATTATTTGTTTCAAATTGTGGTAACAACACTTTAATTAGTTATTTGACGCTAGAAAAAAATACTTTATTACTTTAATTGAACAACACCAGATTTATCTTGTACTGTCTCATGTACATCATATATACATGTATTCACTTCCTTCCTTCCCTCCCTCCTCCGCCTCATTATTTTCCTCTCTGTCTTTTTTTCTCTCTTTTGCCTCTCTCGCTCCCATCACTCATTTCACTGTTTTGTACTACGTCACCCCAACCACCGTAACCTCTTGTTACTTCTCCTGCCTCTTTATTCTATACAGTTCTCCATGTAGTATACGTGGTATACCTAAAGGAATAAAGATTTGTTCTGTTCAGTCCAGTTGTTCCATTTTATCGCACTTTGATAATATTTACGTCATCCTAAGATTTCATTTACATAATTCTATTCTAAATTATATTCTAAATAAATATAACACACAATTAAAAAGTATCTAAATATGATTCTATACAAAGATCATTGTGTCACACAGATAAAATTTCATATTGCTGCCAACGTTGTTGTTTTTCAAGTAATTCGGGTATTGTGTTTTATATTATCAATAAAGATGGAAGAAATGAAAAAGAAAAATTTAATCCTACATATATATTTATTGTTATCATAACAAAGTAAAAAAACATATCATATAAAACAGAAAAAAACATTAAACAACATAACTGCTCTGTTCTAAACAGCATACAGCCAGCCATATAACTATATTGGGGTCGAATAGTCGCCTTAATTTTTTCAGCTGGTGTCGAATAGACGAGGGGCTGAAGTGTCGCCTGGAACAGGTAAGGGTTGAATAGTCGCGTACCCCTTATAATGTTTGTTATTGATTAGTCTATTCAAATGAGCCAGGTAGCAACGCCAGGCAATCTGTACGGAGTTGATTGGATTGTGACATCATCATTAAACTGCCAACACATGATGTCTCTGTGTAATGTTTTAATCTCATTATTGGTGTGTAGGAGATTGTCACTTGTCAAGCAATTATTAATTCCCTTGTATGGATTTGTATAATAAAAAGACGCTTGATTTTTATTTACTGTATTGATATAACTTAAGACATCTAAAATGTGTAGAACCAAATGGCATTTGTAACTGATGACTGTTCAGTCAAACACTATAGATAGTAACAAAGGAGATAGAAGAAATGAACTTTTTTACCATATAATAACCCAAATTTCACTCTGTAGCAGTAAGCAGCACATTAGATCTACTTCGAAATTTTGCATTAAATCTGTCAGAAATCAGGATATCATCAATCCACGTCCCCAGGAATTATTTTGGAAGATTTTGCAGTGCTTGCTTGGTTGACATCTCTCTGTTCAACGTTACGCGTTTTACGCATGCGTCATTATGAAGTAATTACATTATGAAGCAATTACAGATGTCTTGCGTATTTTATGACATCCACCTTGAAGAATGCGAAGTCTCGAATCATCAACATTCGTTGGTGTCCGTTACCTTTCGGAATATTCCGGCAAGTCGTTTGTCTTCGCATGTCTTCTTCGCATGTCTTTAATACCGGAGAACAACGATTTTTTACGATTGGTTGTTAAATAACGATCGGAAAATGCCGAATTGCCTGCATCCACTGAGTAGTCTCCCTTATATGTCACAAAAGTAAATAGATTCAGGGACGTGATTTTCTGAACGTAAACTAGTCAGTTCATTTTCTACCGAGTTCGTCGATCCTGCAGCAGAATGGCATGTCCTGTGAAGTTGTTGATTCTGTTTGTGTTGAATGTGTGCTTGACTCTGTATGGCGTTGTTCGTGCGAATAAAACGGCTGACTATCCTACAAATGTGGACCCACATATTGCTCCCCCATTTGTTATAAAGGAAGACGAGGAGATGATGGCCACATTTGATGTCCAGGGTGGTGCCTACAGTCATGTTGTCCTACCAGTGTCCACAGACAACGATGTGGTGCAAGTATCAAACGACTGGACATCTTCATTTGTAGATAAACATTCAAGGTCAAATTTTACAATCAAGTTGAAAGGGCAGCTCATGGGAAGGGCCTACATAAAGTTGATGGTGAATACATCAGAGGTTGATACAAACAAGTCCATGTATGACCTGTCCATAAAACAGCAGCTGGATTCTTTTGAATGGTATGAGTTGCCTGGACGCTATGAGGTCGCTGTGAGCCAAAAGGAGAGTGCCTTGAGTCATTCATTCACAGGCATCGTGATCATTTTGGTGTGCCTGGCGAATGTAGCAATGGGTTGTAAGACTGAGCTCAGCGTCATTAAGGAAGTCCTGCGGAGACCCATAGGGCCAGTCACAGGGATGGTCTCGCAGTTCATTCTCATGCCGTTGGTATGTAGATCTTGCTTTTTATATTTTCACAGTGAATACAGCACTGCCTGTGCCAAGTCTCTGGATGACTGACAGAGTGATGAGGGCATATTAGACCATAAGCAATTTTTGCTAAAAGGCTTTAAGTATGATCATTTTATTAAAATGTTGCTACAAATGTAGTGCAGATCATCAATCCACCTCATTTGCATTTTATTTCTTAATTCATAGAGACAACACTTTTGTCCAGATTTCTTTCATACTTCAACTAACAAACCATATCACCCCATCCTGTCACCATTTTTACACTTGTGCATGGCATAATAATCACACAGTATATGGAATTTGTCTTTTATATTTTGCAGATTTCCTTGGCTGTCATTTTCATTTTAAAATTTGACCCAATCAATGCGATGGGATTTTTTGCGATGGCCTGTTCACCAGGTGGTGCTGCCAGCAACATGTACACATACCTTCTGGATGGAGATGTGTCACTGAGTGTTACTATGACACTTCTCAGCACATTGCTGTCCCTGGGTAAGTCCTCCAGACTGATTAATCTCCAGAATTTAATAATTTATATTGGTAGATTTTAATAACTTACTTAGTGGAAATTTGAAAACTTTATCTTCTTTTTACTAAATTACTTTCAATCGTATATTGAAATGACCAGTTCTTTTTTAATTTTTTGTCTGACATGTATGATGTGGAAAAAAAGTAAACCCACATTTTTCATTATTAAAAACATGGAGTTAAGTAAATATGAGAATTGTTACTCTTTTTTATCACTAAAACCTTGTATGTGACTATTGCTAAACTTGATCTGTTATATGAATGTAGCTGTGTCTTTGAAGTTGATTCTAAAGCTGTTTGTATTTCCAGGTATGATCCCCCTGTGGCTGTTCACAGTGGGTACACAGGTCATATACAACACGTCTGTGACAATCCCATTCAGTAACATCTTCTACTCTCTAATTGGCCTCATCATACCTGTGGGTATCGGCATGATCATTCAGTGGAGGAAACCTCGTTGGGCCAAGTATATCACCTACACCATCCGGCCATTAATGATAATCTTTTTTATCCTGGTCTTCACGCTGGGTGTGTATGCCAACCTGTACGTGTTCACTCTGATGCGTAACAAGCCAGAGATCCTACTTGCTGGTGCCCTTATACCATATGTTGGCTTCCTGTTTGGTGGCGCTGTTGCTGTCATCACACGCCAGGGCTGGCAAAGGATCAGAACCATCAGCATAGAAACAGGAATACAGAATACAGGCATCGCCATCGTGCTTCTGAAACTTTCTCTTCCACCACCAGATAACGACATCAGTATTGTGGCACCTATAGCAGCAGCAATCTTCACCCCCATCCCAATGTTGGTGGCTATCCTGGTCTATGAGATTTACAAGCATTGTTGGGCTAGGAAGCATGGTGAGATGTATGTGGATGACAACGTGGGGTCTGGCAGTGACTCTGACAGTGAGAAGGAACTACAAGCTGTCAAGTATCAGGCCAAAGGGGACAAGGACCTGCAGCAGACAGAAAACAACAATTCCCAGATGGCGTGAGACTGGACCATTAGTCTAGACCAGTCCATATTTTATGATGGTGACTTACTTACTCCCTCGACACAGATGTGGTTCAACACAAATGTTAACATGTTAGAAATAAATATATATGAGTAATGGTGGGGGTCAGGTCAGTTTTGATGGTGCTTATTGTTTTAATTAAAAACTGCAATACCAGTAAGACAAATCACAAATGCCAATCATAAATAGCAATTGATAATTCTGGAAATCATTACTTACTGATTCATTTAAGCATCTTGCAGTAGAATTCTACATTTTGATTGTGAATATTGTTTTTTTACATTGTTGAAAACATTTTTGTGTCCTAATTGCATACCTGGTTGTGGAATTCTTTCATAAATGTATCATCAATGATAGGTAAAGCTGTAACAGTAGTGTTACTTGTAAGATGATATTCATTTCTGACTGATATTTGCGGTCCAACATATGTTGATTATCTAAATTAACATTGTACATAAGAATTGTATTATCTCTGTTTTAATAGGTTGTCAGCAACATAGAAAACTCCAAGAATGTTTAACTAGGATATGTTGAATGGTTGATTTAGAAGTAGCCTGAATAAACTGTTTTTCTTGGTAACAAAACAGTGCACTGGCAGAACTCTACTAAATTGTTTAAATGCATGCTGACATCTTCCTTTATTAATAACTTTCATAGACAGCCAGCTAATATATTTGGTACAAAAACATTTTAAATCAGAAAATCATGTTGAGCTGTAAATATTGTTTTAACAGGGCTCTAAACCATAAAATATAATAAAGTGAAAGGAAATTGTAAGTGTTAGACATAGTTGTGGTATATTGTAGCTATTCACACTAATGCACAATTATTGTTTGTATTGTTTGGTTAAAATAATGTATACTTTTTTTCAGTATTTTGTTAGTGTAAATCACCTGTTGTTGTTTTTTTCTGTTCAGTTTTTTTTCTAAGTAGAGTTTTACAATAATTGCTTTTTCAAGTTATCGACCAGTGGTTTTTACATTGTTCACTTGTGTTTATTTTTGGAAACCTATGTTATTTTATGTTAAATGTTTGTTTTGGGTTTAAAGTCTACAAAACTTCATTTTAAACTTTAAATTGATTATGAAAAGCAGGGTAGTTATTGTCATGACTCTTTTGTCAGCAATTGCGTTTTTTTGCTTAGGACTATCTTTTGAAAATTGTCAAAAAAGATATGCACTTCAAAATGGAATAACTCTCCGCTATTACAGCTTATGTAACAAAGCATAGCATGCAAAGATTATCTGCCCTGGTTCTGATAACCTTTGCAAGCTATGCTTTGTTACAGCCACTTAAACATGATCTTAGTTTTCCCTAACACTATACATGTATTAGTTTAAAGACTTGAGTGATACTCTTATTGAGTTTCAGTAAAATAATATTGGAAATATGATATATTAGCATTGACTGAAATGTAAAAGCACCGAAGTTTCCCAGTGGCAAAAGTATTTCAATAAATTATAAACAAGTCCCTTTAGGCAGGACTAAAGTCATAATAACAGCATTAGAGTATGCAATAAACAAAGTTAACAGTAGTTAAACATTCTAATTTTTGTGTAGCCGAAGCTTTTTATCTGATATTTTGTGCATGAAAATTTAAATCAGGAAGGCAGACAGTAACAGTGTGTAAATTCCAACTGAGGTTGTTCTCAAGATTAATCAATCAGCACACTTTGCATATTATTTATAAATAGCAATACATGTAGTATCTACTTGATCCTCCTTTTATAATGTATATCATGCTTAATATTATTGTAACAATAATAACGGTATTTGATATTTATAAGTCAACATGTTGTTATGGTGTTTGATATTTATGATAAGAAACTGTCTGATGAACTACCAGGGTAAAGGTTCCATACCTACTACTACATGCAAGTGTTGATTTATATTGAAGTTACATCATCCCTTATGTTGTGTTCTGTTTACAGAGTTTATCTTGTTGACTGTTATGAAAAACTTCGCTAATTTTATTGACAATATTATGCCACATATTATAAGCTGTTGATTTTGATTATCTAGCTGACTCTTAGCACATGGTCTCCATGTTACTGGCAACATTATGCAAACATTATGAAATCTCTTAAAAAAGAACTTACATCTACAATTATTTGATAGCCATGGATACTGGTGGAATCCGATTATTGATACGAATTCAACACCGTTGGAAGAAGCAGGCTATAAAAACATTAATCAAGGTATAAATATGTCTCAACGCTATATTTTGTAGCAAATAAGCACTTTTGCAAATCTTGACATGGCCTTTTAGTGCTATATATTTTATTATTTACGCTATTTTGGATGAAGTGTGATTTTTTAGTCTTTTGTAAACATGTAGAATAATTTTTTTACATTTCAAGTTACATTTATTTTATCCCAGTTATATAACACTGGTTGCATATTGTTTGTTTTATATTCAAGATTTGTATATTTGTTATATACATTATATTATTATAAATTCAAATTGCATGAGCTTGGTAATGTTTCTTAAACAGACCATATCATTTTAAAGGGACTTATTCGCTAAAATTGGACAGTAAACATATACTAGGTAGCTGCCAATACAGGGAATATAAAAATGGACATTTGTGGATTTGGGCATAATTAACAATCAGTTAAGGGAGGTAAAGACATCTTTATTGTGTGTGCATATTTAAATGTAACATTAGCAAGCTAGGTGTTAATCATTTGTTTTCATACACACCAGAAATCTGCCACCCTGAATCACTTGCTAACATACAAATGTTTAATTTTTCGACACGATACAACTATAGTAGTATAGTCTACTGGCTTAAAATTGTGACAAACTTGGTCAATACATCCAACTACCATATTGTGAGCAAGCCATTTAATAACCACTCTTATTTAAGTAACATGAAGCATCATATTATGGGTACAGTTTTTGTTTTGCTTCATATCTTGTGACCCAATAGCATCCACGTAGGATATTACAGCTACGGGCATTTCTTTCATCACTTGGCACTGGCATAGGGGATAAATAAGCAGACTAGAAAGTAAAGGGCATTAATATACCTGTTATCACTCCAGATGCCATTTGATTTTCTATCCATGGTATCCAGCGCTTCATTCGCCCCTCCAATGCAAAAGATGCTTATATGTGAAGTAACTCTTACCTCTCTTGTCCATGGAGAATGCTCACAGCTAAGCACAAAAAACACAACTACATTAAAAGGAAAGAAATCAATAAAACAAACAAAATGGCATAAGCTAAGTTTATTTAAACAAGGTATATCCTAAAAAATGTACTATGTGTGAAGCCTTTAGTTAGGTAGGATGAGGAACATATTCTCTAGATTGATGCTTCATGTCTATCACATGGCCTGGTATTACAGTTGAATTATTTATAACAAAGCTATTTAATGTCTGGTAAGTAAGGCAAGTACAAAATACACATATTGAAAAATCCCACAATATCACAGATGATTTGTCTGAAAGAATTTCAGCAATATGATGAGAAACTCTGAACAGACTTTATAACCCCACCACTTATCATACTAGTGTTACAACTACACTGTGGTAACTATGATCTTTGTGAAAAAACAAAGTTATGAGGCAAACTATTTCTATGTTGTCATCCTGTTACAAATGATACTTTGATCTGGCATTTGCATTAATTCTATTGTTAAGACACACAAAATACCCACACAGATCTAAACAATACAATAGACAAACAATGATCTGTGTTGCCACTTGAGCCACCCATTAGTGGATGCTTTAACCTATTAGTCAATTGCCACAAAAATAAAGATTTTGTTTTTGGATAAGAAAGAATAAAATGGAGACTGAAGCTACATTTTTAAAATTTGATTAGTATTTTCTTGATATTATTAGTAAAACTATCTGAATACAAAAGTTGAAGTGTAACAAGTCACCATGTTACCTTATTTGGAGAGTTTTTGAAAGATTTCAGTTAATCATGTAATAATAAAATCTTCAGACAAACATTGAGCAAGGTAACTTTCACTAATTTATGCCAAAAATAAACATGTAAAAAATTCTACATATAATCTGTGTTTAACAATTTCAAACGTAACATACCTACAACTTGTAAATAAATATATTACAATATACAAAATTATGTTCTATTGTATATTTGTTACTTTTAAGAAAAAATATATTCTTATAAAATTACCTTTTAAAATAATACATCTCTCTTGTACATCCATAAAAATATCACAGACAAAAATATGAATTCAATCATTTTTTTCGTGTAACAACAAGTATAAAGGAATACACATATATACATATAATATATATAAGTTTACAAATGTAACTGTTTAAGCTCTATCAAAGACTATTAAAACAACAATACTCTTAGCAAGGCATTTACTGACCACAGCAACAAAGGATTTTTGTTTTTCCTCCATTCCACATCTATGGTAAATATTTTGGCTCAGTTAAGCATTGAAGAAGATTTGGCTGCAACAACTTCATCTAAACAGAATAAAAGCCTGAGAAAATATCTATAATGAATAGTATATGCAGTGATTTAGTCAATGTCATTTCTTAATTTTAGTAAACATGAAAGTAACTTTTCACCATATTCCATTCTTTGTTGTTACAGAAAATGATTTTTTTTTTTAAACTTTCAGCTTTAACTCTATCAAAATCCTGAAGAGAGTCATCAAAGCCTGATGCAAAGCACACAATAACAAGAATAGCCAGTCACATCATGTCAATAGCCAGTCACATCATGTCAATAGCCAGTAACATCATGTCAATAGCCAGTAACATCATGTCAATAGTCAGTCACATCATGTCAATAGCCAGTCACATCATGTCAATAGCCAGTCACATCATGTCAATAGCCAGTAACATCATGTCAATAGTCAGTCACATCATGTCAATAGCCAGTCACATCATGTCAATAGCCAGTAACATCATGTCAATAGTCAGTCACATCATGTCAATAGCCAGTCACATCATGTCAATAGCCAGTCACATCATGTCAATAGCCAGTAACATCATGTCAATAGTCAGTCACATCATGTCAATAGCCAGTCACATCATGTCAATAGCCAGTCACATCATGTCAATAGCCAGTAACATCATGTCAATAGTCAGTCACATCATGTCAATAGCCAGTCACATCATGTCAATAGCCAGTCACATCATGTCAATAGTCAGTAACATCATGTCAATAGCCAGTAACATCATGTCAATAGTCAGTCACATCATGTCAATAGCCAGTCACATCATGTCAATAGTCAGTCACATCATGTCAATAGCCAGTCACATCATGTCAATAGCCAGTCACATCATGTCAATAGCCAGTAACATCATGTCAATAGTCAGTCACATCATGTCAATAGCCAGTCACATCATGTCAATAGCCAGTCACATCATGTCAATAGTCAGTAACATCATGTCAATAGCCAGTAACATCATGTCAATAGTCAGTCACATCATGTCAATAGCCAGTCACATCATGTCAATAGCCAGTCACATCATGTCAATAGTCAGTAACATCATGTCAATAGTCAGTCACATCATGTCAATAGCCAGTAACATCATGTCAATAGTCAGTCACATCATGTCAATAGCCAGTAACATCATGTCAATAGTCAGTCACATCATGTCAATAGCCAGTCACATCATGTCAATAGCCAGTCACATCATGTCAATAGTCAGTCACATCATGTCAATAGCCAGTCACATCATGTCAATAGCCAGTCACATCATGTCAATAGCCAGTCACATCATGTCAATAGTCAGTCACATCATGTCAATAGTCAGTAACATCATGTCAATAGCCAGTCACATCATGTCAATAGCCAGTCACATCATGTCAATAGTCAGTAACATCATGTCAATAGTCAGTAACATCATGTCAATAGTCAGTCACATCATGTCAATAGCCAGTCACATCATGTCAATAGCCAGTAACATCATGTCAATAGTCAGTCACATCATGTCAATAGCCAGTAACATCATGTCAATAGCCAGTCACATCATGTCAATAGCCAGTCACATCATGTCAAGATTGTAAGAAAACTACTGAAGTAATAAATCACACAACAAAGAAATGTTCAAACAATTATAAGTTGGAGGTAATTAGGAATTGCAGAGATAAATATTAAAGCTACAAATCATGCCTGCATACAAGACATGCTTAGATTAAAGATAAAAGCAACACTGACAACATTTTCAAACACTTGAAATTGAACAGAGACTGAAAACATTAATTTATGAACAAATTTAATGAGCATAAAAGCAAAACAACAATCTTAGATCATTTGGACCAATTTACTGCTTTACATACAATAACGACTTTTGACAAGTTAATTTTGTTAAGTTATAGGCCTTTTTTAATACCCTTTGTAGTAATACTGAAATCTTGTGATGTAGCAGGAATGAACAAACCCTGCATAAATGAAAGCATTCTGTCGGATTAAAGATAAAAAGAAATCCTGACCTTTCAAAAAAAAAAAAAATCAATAAAGCATGAGAATGATATAAAACCTTGTTGGGGAGAGTTCAAGATAAATACTTTTAATGAATAAATATACAAATACTTAAGATAAACAAATATTGAAATGGTGATAAAACTGTCTTTTACATAAAAACAGTTTAAAATAAATAACAGAATAATCAGAAATAATTGGATATGAATAGTACTATAGATGAGTTAGAACTAGAATATAAAGGGAGAAAGATAGTTTGTCTTTCCAACATTTGCCCATGCTTGTTTTCCTGCTACTGTATCAAAAGGTGAAGGAGGTCTACACACACACTACAGGCATACAGATTTATCAATGGAGTTGAACAGTGAGTATAAAACCATAAAAGTGCAAACATATGTAAACATTTTACCCTGACAATATCTATACCTTTACGACCCTGCCTCTGGCTAACCTACATTTCAGGACAAAGTAGGCGACAAATCAAATATGGTCAATGAGACACTAACCTTAACTTATAACTACAACTGCTTTACAGTATTTTTAAACATAAACCCCCTTCCAAAATAACAAGATCCCTTTGTCAAAATTATTTTGCAGAAGGAATATCATAAACCGATGTGCATTAAAAGAATTGGAAAAAAAGGGGTGAAAATAGAAGGTTGGTTGTTTTTTGAGCATATAGAAATTTTATAGACATTTTTGGTAACATTTTTTATGCAAAACATGAAATAGTGGCACAGTGGATACTGGCACAAAAAACTAACACTTATAATGTCAACTGAAACAAATGAACTGTAGATAAGCAACAGAACATCAGAAGTCAGGCTACATAATAATTGCTACTGTTAGTAGTGAGAAGATCATTATTTTCTGTACACTGTAACCATTTATAATCTACATTATATAGTGGCTTGTGTAAGCCACATGTCAATTATCATAAAAATAAAATGTTTATCCTGTTTTGAATACTATGTACGACATTTTCCTCATATACAAAATTAAAATTTAAGGCAGACTAAGTCAATTATAATGCATGCATTAAGTGGCACGCACAAGTGGCTTGATGTAAAATTTCTATATTCCAAGCATTTAAGTTAACATGCGTTAACATTGGTAAAAATGGGTTAACACTTGAATAGCATAAAATGCTCCTCATTATGTTCCTGAAGTATTTACTACATGTTACTGTATAAGTACACAATTTGACATGCTTATATAATAACTTGGAACTGATGTTTTTCTTAAGAATTAGTAAGAATTATTACATTTAAATCTTACATATAATTGATAACCTAAGGATAACAAGGCAAGAGAGATGTATGTACACTATAATATTGAAGGCTGAATGTATATCTAAGTTCATCATGTATACACAATATCAAAGACCAATAAACAATCTCCTCATCAGAGCTAACCAGCCCTTCAGATCACAGTAACCAATGCCACCAGAAAGGAAAAAAGTCGATGGACTAGATGAACAAAAATTTGAACAAAATTTAATTATTATGATATATTTAAAAACAGTATACAATTGTAGTTTTATTTTAATGATAAAGTCTCACATGTTTTAATATTAAAAAAATGTTTTGATTTTTTATTACATTTAAATCATACTTAACATTTTTATTGATATACAGAAACATGACCTCCACTATGGCCATGTGCTTCTCAAGATGGCAATGGTTACTGTAACACAGCAAAACAAGCAGTGTGAGGAGTGTGACATATGAGTGGAAAAATGCAGCAGTACATTGCAATAGCCACAAACAATGTTAAATTAAGATATAAATAAATATAACTGACAGAAATCACAAACAGATAGGAACTGGGGTATTGGGTTGAGCAGGAATGAATTCTTGACCAAGCCCAAAATAAATATTAACGTGGTAAATGTATAATTATTGTGCCATGATATGTCTGGTAACAAGGTATGGTTGGAGGTGGGGGGAGAAATGCACTGAGCTTCACAGCTGGGCATGATATTCTTGGCCAAGTTAGTTTATTCATCTGCAATACAAAATCTTAGTTACTTGATGAAAACTAAATGCAACAGTAACACGGCCTTGCTAGAGACTGTAGCAGTAAAGTAGTGCAGATCCTGCAGAAGCTGCTTCATCTGGATCTATTTGCCTATGCCTCATCAGTTCATGCTAAAAGGTTATGAGTTAAGAAAGAGACTTTGCCAGAGCTCAAACTTAGGCTACATTGAATGGGTCAGCCAATACCATCTGGCATGGTTTCCATTTGTATTATCCTTAAAATTGAGCTCTTCTTGTCAGCAATAATAAGCAAACAAGCTAAGGCACTCTAGATATGATTAATAAAAAATGTAACACACAAACATTCTTGATGTTTGGGTCCATTGAGTAAAATTGCCACTCAAAGGTTCTTTTTGTAAAATATTGATAGTGATATTGTCTGTCAATGTTTGTCAATACTATTGAATTGCTTCAGTTGTTATTATTTTTATCACAAGTTTATCACAGAAAACTCTGGATTGGCATCACCCTTCCAGCAGACATGTTGCATAACCTAACCGTGACTGACCCTCACTTGTTGTCATGGCGACCAGCATCATCAACCGACTCCTTGTCAATGTAGTCCTCCCCTCTCACCTCAGTCCTGTCTTTATCACTCTCTGTGTTATGAACACTTTTATTCTCCTCCACATCTCTTACATCTTTCTCCTTCTCCATATCTGTCAATGTATCATCACCATCACCACTAACACCTCCCGCAGCATCAATGTCACCATTCACATCAGTTTCTGCTCCTGCTGTCACCTCCTTCTGCTCCTTCTCCTCACCATCCTCTCCTGCAGTCTCAGCTGTCTTGGTCTGCTCAGCCTCCTTGAACTCCTCAGTTTTGTCTCCATTATGCAATGAGTTGTTGTTTGTGATACCATCCCCTCCAGTGGACCCTTTCTCAGAGCCATGCTCCCCTGTCCATCCCTCTATAGGACTCTTACACACTGCCTGAGGCTTTGGGGTCAATATCTTCTGACTCACAATCACCTTTGGCTAAAAGATAAACAGGATAATAATTAAATTTGGTTTTTGAATTTAAACATATATAAGTTTTAATAGCACAACTGTAGTATAATGGACTGTTTAAACTAATGTTGGTGACCACAATGGAATATTTAGGGAGAACTATTGATGCATGACCTCCACATATAAATGTTTTAGCACCCATTGGGACCTTAAACCTGGAGATGTTGGTATACGGGTGACTATTTGGACATTTAGGCCTTTCAATTTAACAGTGCTCAATGAGACCTAAGCAATATGTCATTATTCATATGATCATCAAACTTGTTAAGATATACTTCCAGCAAAAAGTAAAATCAGTGAGGAAAACAGTGTGGATATTTTGACATCAGCTGGAAATTTGCATTGAGTTGTAATTTGTGCAAAAGAAAAAGTGCAACATATGGCGGTTTGTATTTGCTGTCTAAACTTTTGTAATTCAGTATATGTATAAAGACACTAAATTGCTGCCAAACTACATGGTTTCATGTCTAAGCCTCTATTAAAACTTAGGTCAAGTTGGAGACCTCGATGTCTACAAACTTGATCAAGAGGTTCTGGAGTATATGGACAGTGATTGGACTTACATCTTTTGTCTCTAAGGTATCAGCCTCAGATTTCTGGTCATTGTCAACACCCTGGAATGTACAACAGTCAATAGTGTGATCCCATGGTGCAATTATCATACACGAGCTTGATAAAAAATTATAACAAGTTAATGTTGCATGTCTTAATGTCTTTGTCTTGTCCATAAGTTCAAGTACCTCTTAAAAAAGTAATACTGTTTACATTTGTTGTTATTAAAATTAACCTAACAATAGGACTTATTTAGCTGTAGTCAAAGTATTGTATAATCAATCACAGCAGTACAATTTAGTGTTTTAATTGTACGAATGGGAAAAGGGGGATCTTGAGAAGTATTTTTACTAGGGAATTCAAGAGGGACTGTGCATGCCTTTGAAAATTAATGGGAGGAATGTATGGTTTGTAAATAACTCAAGAAGCATTTGTCCACCATGGAAAGTCTTTGCTTATGCTTAAATGTGCAGAAGGGATTTTTTTCAGGGAAGGAATTTTGTCCCTTCTCCCCACCCACCCCCACACAGGCAGAGCATGTTAATGACTATTAATACATGCAATTCTCTTTGAAAAAATGGCAATTTAAGACAAAGCTACAACATGCCAGTCAAAAAAGAACATGACTGGAAAAATACACATCCATTACACAAATACTATTTTGGTACACTTCATTTTCATTACATCTATGTATAGTTACGGAAATACATGTATGAAAAAAAAAATTGTCAGGTTGTAATTTCAATGTTCACCGATGTCTAATTTACATTAAATTATAAAAGAAACCAGTAGACAGGTACTGTTTATCTAGACAGGCAGAGTAAGTGGTAGGTAAATATTGAATCCTGTACACCATGGCTTGTATTACAGAAAGTCAACACTTGAAGCTTCAAATGAATGTCAAGGCAGGAGAACTAGATAGAAAATAAATCAGGTCTTACAATCACAAATGTCAATGAATATTCTGCCAAGTATATTGGTTTAAACTAAATATATATAGGCTTCTGCCACAACATCAAGTCTAAAAATACAATGTGCTGTGCTGTGTCATTTAGGATTCTCCCTGTCATGTAATGTTCTTTGGTTCAAGGAGCATTAAATGCATTTTCTCAAAACTACTGTTTACAACATATGCAATAATTAAAAACATGTAAAAGTATATTTTTCATAGCTGAGCAATAACATTTGTAAAGAACAAAGTTGTTGAATGAAGAATATATACACAAATTCTACCAAGATTTAGGTCACAACATGGTAAAGCACTGTTGATTGCACTGCTGTTTCATCAAACTACACATACATCTGTTATCTAAGTAGAAGGTTATGATATTGATGAAGAACCAAAGCTTAACAGCAGTTGCACGTAAGATAAGTATGGTAAGACTTTTGATTTATTTCTATCACACTTAAAACCTTCCATATATAAACAATTTGTTTTGCTAAGTATTGTCTTCATGCTGTCTTGACATAAATTCAAACCCTTTTTATATGTATTTTGTAACATGCATTTAAATTGTGTTGGGGTACTAAAACAATTTCATTTAACCTTTAGATAGTTACATTTGTTAATATATAACCTATATGAACTTTTATCACTGGCTTATAACTAAATGCAAATTAAGACTAGACAAATAGCACTAGGCTGGGCAGCAAACAGAAACAGTGCAGATCATGATCAGGCAGCTTTCAGCAGGGATATGGCTAATCTTGATCTACACTATTTGCCTAAACCTTATATTTATGTGCTTATCAATCTAATGTTAATGTTGTAATTGCAAAAACAATGTCTACCGCAAAAGAAGAGACAGGACCTACCTTATTGGTCCCTGCAGACTTATCAGGTCTGTAAACATCACCTTTCTTCCTCTGACTGGACCTTTAAAGAACAACGAATGGTTATGCATTGTTTTAATTTCAAACATTTTACTTAAAGAATATGTTTTTCAAGTTTACATAATCTCAAAACAGATAACAAATAAACAATCAGAAAAAAATACTTGGAAAAGAGCTGTTTGTTGTTGAGCCATCATTGTTTACAATTTTAGAAGAAGTATTATCACAAAACTTAAGTATTATCACAAAACTTAAGAACTTTTAAACAGACAAACAACATAACTCCTGGAAAGGTGTTATTTTTTGTTTACTATACATTTTTGGCATTTTAAATAGGGTTAGAATAAAAGTAAAGTTTAATTTCAACAAATTACATTATTACTTATAAAGCACTCAACATAGAAATAAGCTTTACTGTGCTAATAAGAACATAATATTGTTAACAACAACAACAACAAAACAAAGACAAACATGAATGGCAGCCAGACAAAAAATGTAACAATAGTACAGTAAGTTATCTGATGCCAAGTAATAAGGCAGGCAATGGTTCAGCAATTTGTACGTAACTAATCCCCTTAATATTATTGTGACAGTTTCATTTCACTCCTATCTCAAGTGCTTACAAATGGTATAACAATTAACATACACATGTTATTTGTGTGCAAAATTGATCAGTCGTTTAGGAAATATTTTAAAATTCCACTGATGGAATAAATTTGTTTTCTCAAAGTCTTCACCTACAGTTTAGGAGCTGTATTTATTATAGGTGAATGTACAAATAAATTGTTTTGTTGCAACCTCTCATACTGCAGTATTTAAAAGTCTGTTTTATTCAGTGTTAATGTAAATAAAGAAAACTTGAATCCTCAAACAGACAAGGTCTGTTTTACATGCATTTAATGAATTCTAAAGTTTAAAATGTCAAATCGTCAAGCCGACAAACAGCATCAAACCATATCATGCATAATAGGCTCATGCAAACAGATGAAAGACAAAAGACTAAAAAAGGATGAAGATTATGCACTGACACAAAACCTCACCAAATTAACAAACTACACAACACTAATATGCAGGTATTAAAAAAAAAACAATGTGATACAGAACTCTGCTACAAAACAATAAGAACAATGAGAAATATAGAGGAACCTACCTCAAACAGAAGTTTCTTCAAAATAATGCTCAACATAGTTCTTGTTTGTACAGGACTGATTTACTACTAAAGATAATTCTATACCAAAGGTGTGTGCAATAAAGTGTAGTACAGCTAAAGCAGATTATATGCTGCTTGCATTTTTATGCATTGAAAAAAAATAATCTTGAAACCTGACACTCTTGTTTCTGGTGGAGAAAGTGTTATCTCAGCTTCAGCAAAATGCACACATAATAATTGCCAGGTTTTGAGAAACACCCCACCAACAGAATCTTGGTCATACTGGTCATGTTTTGTTTACTGGGCCATATGAAAAGCAAGCAACAGATGAACAAAGAGTGTTTTTCTTTTTTAAGTTTTTTTTTTTTTTAAAAATGCCCATAAAGGATCACCAAATAACCAAGGTTACTCCTCCATGTTAATATCTTGCATTTAGATTGGTCATCAAGCTGGAATAATCCTGTCAAAATTTATGCAACAAATTCTTCAAATAAAATCTCTTATTTTGTAAAGTATGGTTGATTACAAAACAAAACTCAACATACTACTGTTTCCTTTTAATACTTTTATGTACAAATAGTTTACATACAAGTAAACTTTGTTAATAAAACACGTAATAAATAATTTGAAACAACAAGGATGATGTTCAATTAGTGTACATAAAAGAAACACCATTTAAATCTCAACAATAAGGAAAGCTCTAAGTGTAACGGAAACAATAATTATACATCATAATCTGTTTCATATTAATTGAACAGAAATAGCATAAACATTAAAAACAACATTTAATAAGAAAATTTCATGATAAAACTTCAAGAATACCAAATTAGGTGGTAGTATAAAACATTGCACAGAACACATTTTAATTACAGATCACACAATGGCGGCTGCTCTGTGTGACTGGGGCTATAGACCCTTTCAGTTATTATCGGTTTTCAATTACCTCCCCCTTGGTGACGTCATACGAGGATTGTTATTCGATTTCGGCTGAATACGCGTAAAACGTAAACATCATTGAAAGAGAAAACTACAGCGATTGTGTGGGTATGTTTGATTTCTTTATGAAGTGTTGTTGTATTTGCAATAAGAGTGCTTGTTTATTGTTATTGTCTCTCCATAAGTTGTGCGTAAATTTTGATAGTCATGAGTTTTCGCGATAAATAAAATGTGAAAAGCTGTCCTCAAATGGTCAATCTTCTGTAGTGGCACCGCGCACAGACGAAAAAAAAACAGGTCAAAGAAAACGAAAAGTTAATGTACCGACAGTGACAATGCCATTGAAACAACACAGTGATACCTATTTCATATAATTACAATAATAATGGAATATATGTCAGTTATTACAGTCCTCGTCAACATTCTTTTATCATTTAGGGCAATTGAAACATCAAATTTTATTCCTTAATGCAGTAAACATAATATTCTTTTATTCTATTTCTATTTATTTCATGTATGTATTGGAATTCGGATAGGACGCTCAGCAGTCTGAACGGCCCACGCATTAAACATGCACCGACAAAAGTCCAATGCAATCCTG
Organism: Sinonovacula constricta; assembly: GCA_007844125.1. Lineage (NCBI taxonomy): Eukaryota > Metazoa > Mollusca > Bivalvia > Cardiida > Solecurtidae > Sinonovacula > Sinonovacula constricta. The sequence continues at coordinate 12,602,048 of CM017565.1, forward strand.
TTCTCTTTTCATGTTGTCATGACTGTATTGCATATATGAGTTTGACATCACTTTACAGAGCCTTCTATACAGAATCAGCTAATAGGTTCAGTTTAACTAAACTTATTTGTTTACATATGTTTAGATGTCTGTATAAAATTGTTTTTGTTTTTTTACAAATATAACTAGATGTCTGCATTGACAACCGGATATGACAATCAGTTGAATGGCCCTCGCATTAAATATGCACCGACATTAACATCAGATTCTCATCATGTGGTTATTATTTGTATTCATTTTATAAAACCATGCTATCTTTTCACTGCCTTTTTTAAGTTTGGTGTGTTATTTTCTGCCAAGCTATTCCTGATATGAATGCATTATTGTATTTTGATTAACATATTTACTCAATAAAACAGCAAATTATACTTTAATGTCAATTTATTAAGTGTATTTCGGTAATTTAAAGTCTCTTTCGGTATCTTTCGGTAAACAAGTGTCTTCTGTATTCAGTAGGACCCCTATGTTAAAGGTGGTATCCGACAATTTGTCTATATCAAATACATGTAATGATATATTTCCCCTGCTTTGGGGAATATGCATTATATGGGCCTAATTTCAGCAAAAATTCATACTTTAGTCTAAGTAAAGACAATCTTCAACAATACCTATATTGGTATACAGTACAAAATGGAAAAAACATACTTAATGTTCATTCTTCCCAAAGATATAAATAAGCATGATAGAGGTGTCTACTAAAAATAGATATCAACGTCAGAGCGAACGTTATCCCATAACTAATCTAAAAATAGCTATCTCTGCAGCATGGATCATGCGTGATCTAATACAAGAGATACGTGCGATTATAAATATCATTTCCCACTCCAGCTACCATTTCAAGGGGTCTTTAAGTAATTTTGAAGATTTTATTCTTATTTTTTTTACTGTAAATTAAAACAGATTATCATTGTCTTTGAATAAGGTGATTTTCTGAGTTCTAAAAAATAAATAAAGCACATACTTACGTTAAAACAGCACAAAAATCCGCTTATAAATACTATAGTAGCCTTTTTGTTTTCAATCCTCGTATGACGTCATATCTGGTCGCGGGACGCAACTCTTGTTTGACTTAGGGCGAGTAACTGAAAGGGTCTATACCAGAGTTTCTCCCTGTCACAGAGTGGCACTTGTGTACCTGTGATCGAGAGACCCTTGTTTCTGAAGGGGTCATGACGACAGTTACATTCTACAGGAGGGTGATAATTCAGCAAAACCCTGATACTTGGTTTCCTGACTGGGAAACTGTGGACCAGGTGGTCAGCCTTGGTATCCCGTGGCACATAGGTTGCCTCCCTATGCTTGGACAGGGTCTCACACTTGCACCTGCGACACTTAGGCACAATGGCACTTGTCATCAGCTCTTTTTCATATGGAATAGGTGCTTTTTGCTGTTTCTTTGGTGTCTTCAGCTTGCTTCGTCTGACTTTCCTGGTTATCCCGAGCGTGAGTTCGGTGACTGTGTCCATCTCATTTTTTTCCCCGGCATGTCTGGATCGCTGATGAACATTAGGGAAAGCTTCAAACAGTCTGAGCATGGCATCTGACACATCACTGTTCTTGTCCTGAGCCAGGATATCCCAGACTTGAATCCCAGCATGTTTTTCCTTCTTGCTCTTGATATCCACAAGGCTGATGGATGGTTCCACCTCAGAGTTCTCCCTAGCAACCGTTCCTATGGCTACATCCTCATCACCATGACATCTATGAAACTCCTCCTTCCCCTCATGGATTCCTGACTCAGAACTGGATCGGGACACAGTTTGTTCCTCAACCTTCCCATTGATGTGGATTGATACAGTACTAGGAATCTTTACTTCTTCCTCTGTCTTCTCCTCAATGTAACTCAGCCTATGCTCAATATTTGACAATTTTCTCTCTATCTTACACAATCTGTCATTCTCACAGCTCTCTCGTTTTTCCATCAGAGAACATGCTTCACTGCGCATTTCATTACTGGTTAGTAAGAATAAAAGAGGGGTTAAAGAGCAATGCAGTGTTAGCAAAAGTATATGGGTAGCTTACTACAGTGCGTCAGCAAACAGTTAAAAACTCTGTTAGTGAAAGGCTAGACTGCTATTTTAATATATATTGCAAAGTGCAAAGAGATGTGAGATTATAGATGTCATAATAAAAAATAAAGGTAAGCAAAATCTAAGACTAGTATTCTATACCATGATGTTTAATGTAAGATTGAGCACACAATAGGTCAAATCAACTAAATACGTTGAAAGAGGCACACAAAGTAGAGGATAGTTATGGTAATATAAAATTGAATACCAGAAAGGATTTAAGCTTTTATGTCACACAAGTGCATAGAGAGGCATCAAAATTAATGAAAGTTAGCAAGAAATCCCATTGCTCAAAAGTTGAGAGTCAATGAGACAAAAGATGGCCATACCTGGTGGACCTGGAAACAGCTCGAGCCTGGGACAGCTCACGTAGGTTCTGAAGCTCATCCTCTTCTATGTTGTATTTGGCCTGGAGCTTGAGCTTGTTACCAGTCATGAAGTACATTCTGTCTACACGATGCGACACAATCTGCGGTCAGATACACGTAGATCAATGTCATAGTGTGGCATCATCAAAAGTTTAGATGGTCAGTGGGATATAGTATGTGGATGCACATACGCGTACGCACCTCACACTATTTAAATTTAGCTGTGCTTCAGTAAAAAATGCTATCTCAAAAAGCATGGGAACATAGTGGAGATCATGCTAGTGTACAATCTTCAACAAAATTTGGTGGATCGTGCACTAAGTCTATCACAATTTATGAGGTCCATTATTTTAGCCCGGTCCAGAAGATACTGCCAGCGTGGGGTCCAGCGTTTTTAAATTTTTCCTATAAAGACTGAATACATCAATATCGAAGTCACTATATAAATCTTCCATATGATTTAAATAAAAGAAAATTCAAAACAATTTATTTCTTAAATATAAACATGCTTAAAACATTACTGTTAGAAAAACAAACATAATCTCATGCTATTTTTTAAAAACCTTAAAAATATATTATACGTTTGCTCAAATCTTATTTGTCAAGCCTATGACTATTGTCTTTCATTATGGTAGAGGTTATTGTGATCTGGATAGCATGTGAGCTCTAGAATCTGGTGAATGTGGATAACCAAGGTCATAGTGGGATATATTCAAAGGTCGGGGTTGTCTGAGAGATACAATGAGGGGACAAATATACAAATGTTAAGTAATAGGAGAGAAATACAAGTGTTAATGTGCAAACAAATATAACTAACAAGTCAATATTATAAACAAAGCAACATGCAAACTATAAGGAGTTTGTTTCACCATGGCAGAAAGCTAAGAAACATATTTCTAAAAAAGGATACAGCTTAAACACAAAAAAACAATATAAAATCTCACATGTCTGAGAGTTATATTAGATAAAAGAAAAAATTACAAACTATCTTTATACTTATGTAAGTAAGTTGTTTATCCTTTTTTATAAAATTAACAACAAAGAAAAAAATGAATTTGAAAAAAAAATGAAATGGTTCTGCTTATGCATAGTCTTACATTAGCTTGCTTTTGCTAAAGGACATCTGATCAGGCTCGACACTATTTTTTGCTAAGTTATTTTAATTATGTTTATCTATCCATAAAAAAGCAAATAACTAACAATTAAGAATTGGCAATAAGTAAATATGATGAGAGTTAAATCTCCTGCCTTTATAAAAGCAACAGTGCCATCTTACCTCTGATGAGCGTTTAAGTGCCCGACACTGCGACATGGCTGACCATTCCTTTTCCAGCCTCTGACCCTGAGCACTATGATTTGTCTTTTCCACGTCGATCAGATCTGGATGGATGTTCTCCTGGGAGGGGGCCGAACTCTAGAACAGCAAAAATCAGGTAATTAGAGCTTAATTGGTACGTCCAACACACACTGACCGCATAGAAAGAGACCTATGAAATATTGATGACACTCTCTTAGTACCTAGCTGTTACTCAGAAGCCACATTGAAACAAAATGTAGGTAGGCATAGACTTCCTTAAGCTGTAAATCATCTTTATGATACCCGGTGATTGATTTTTACAAGATTAAGTCGGACATGGAGGTGTATCTGTAAGTGTATATAGCCCCTAAAAGCTGAAGAATGGATTGAATGCATTAAATGTAGGCATGTTTTAAATGCAAATTTTAAAGCTTGATTGTCAATCAAATGACAATCAAGTTGTGCTTATTGGCATTCTCTTTGCCCACCAATGTGGTAGGCAGCTCTATTATACTATAATCCCAGTCCACTGAGCCAGTAGGAGTAGGGTTTCCAGGTGCACCTAAGGACCCTCCAGTATAGCCAGTATTTACCTAGGGTTTACAACCCTAACATGCTTCAATTCTTAATAACCAATACATTTTCATAGTTAATAAATATAAACTTTAGGCAAATAATAACCAAAATATTACTAGAGCCCTAGTTTCAAATGGTGCAGACCTTGGCAAGACAGCTCCTGGTGGAAGCTGGTTGATTTGAATCTGATCTTTTTTGTCTATGCCTGATCAATTCATGTTGAGCAGGTTAGGACTATAACTCTGTCTTCATACCCTCTCCTCCACACCACAATCAATAACAGTTACACACTTCACACAGACCTAACCAAAACATGGCTTACCATGAAATGTCTCGTTTGATAAACAACATCAACAATTCCATTAACATTATCAACTTTTCTCAGATGTTTGTAGTGTAGGGACAGTTGCATAATAAGAGAAAGCCTCCACTACTTCTGACTTGAGAGCATTAATATTAATCACAGTTGTGTTTATTTCCATCCATGGTATGCACATTTAACTGAAGTATAAAGTAATAGTCTAAAGTCACATCCACAACTTAAAGAAGCTATCTTCACAATAGCAATTAAAGCACAAAAGCTTGTTTTTGTTTAGACAGTTACCCTGGCATAGAATTACTTGAAACGTTAAATTACTAAAAACTGCTTGATTTTGTCTGAAAACCAGTTGGGTTTTTTTAGATAAAGTTTTCTTCCATAGGAGCAATTTCTATTTTCTATTCCTAACGGTAAGAGTCAAGAATAAGCTTAGTTGGTTAAATGCATACTTTATGTACACATTCCTGGCTAAACTGTTTAAATAATTTTTAATTAAATCAGTTGAACATTAATATGTAGAACAAATAACAGATTGCAAGGAGGAACTTGTATTGCTTTATTAAATAGCCTTTACACTTCAGCAACATTAACCTGAAGAATCCAACCATAAGATGCACACTATTTAAATTATTGCATCACATGGTTAATGTGACTAGGTTACACTTTAGCAAAGGTTCATGTCACATAGAACCACCCTATCTGCAAATTATATATATGTATTTTAATTACTTTGTCACTATTGAACCAACCAGAGCATTGTCCATGACTGATGTACACACAACCTATATTCAGCTAAGCAAGGTTTTGTTGAGCTTTAAATAGTTAAGAATACATGTAGTTTAAAATGTTGTAATGCTTTCAATCCTCCCAAGCTAAAGACAATCATGTGAAGGAGTGAATGTTCACATAACCTAGTGATTTGAGGTGATATACATATTTGTTCAATGATGACCAAGTCACTTTAAGATATCTTCAATGCCAAGGAATATGGTGCATGATGATCTATAAAATACAAGACAAAATTCCTCCCCCACTCCTGATACATACCAGATATCTGGTGGATCTCTGGGATGAGGCACTCTTAGCCATGACAGACTTGATGGAACGGGCAGGACCAGAGCCAAATGCCCGCTTCTTGGACGTCACATTCACTGGTATATAGTGTCTGGAGGAGCCGGCAGAGCTCAGCCTGTAGCACAGAGGATAAAGTATGATTTTATGATGGAATAACAGTTATCAATATCATGACTTGTGATGTTTGTTAATAACCCTATGTTAACAACCCATACAAATTCTTAAGTCATGTGCTTACATTTACACTTTACAAGTACAGAAATCTTGTAAATACTACTAGGTATTCCACAACAAATTGTGCAGTTGCTGATCAGGTGGTATCTACACTATTTGCCACAGCTTGATCAATTAATGCCATTTTGCCACACCTGTGCTGGTGCTAGGGGTAGCTATATATATCTATTCTCACCTTTAGTCAGAAGAATATTGGTTTGTTCATTAAAAATAGTCACAGAAATACATGTTTGAATTACATGTGCGATATCTTAGAAAACTTAGTCACTTAAATGTGTATACATTTCCCAGAAGTTTGTTTGCATAAACATGGTAATAATTCTGTTTAGATAATTTAATTAAGAGTACAATTAAACAATTATGTAAGACTCATTTGGCAATTTCTTTTTTAGTTTACCATTTATTTAATTGAATGTCAGTGAATGAACAGTGTGACAATACAAATTATGCACAGGCACTAAATGCCATTTACATGTTAAAATTAAGTAGTGGACACAGTTGAGGCTTTATTGAACCTGTTATCTAGGCAAGTATGAAAGGAAAATAATGTCAATGATTTTGATATTATGAAACATTGAAGTTAAAATGTAACACTGATCACAAACAACTACAATAAGTCTTCTTGTTGTCTTTTTACTTGTAACATCCTGTGTGTGCTTTCCAATTATTAAAGTAATGAAGACTTGTAGACAACATTCAAACATAGTCACACAGGTAATGAATGCTAGGATGTAAATTGAATTTTAAACATCTAGTACAAGATCAGATTTTTTCAAAATGTTTAGTCAGAAATCTTGCATACAAACTATTTAATATGTCAGCTTTGACACATCATCTACTTATATAGTGAGAAGTAAATTATGAAAAAAAATGTAAAAAAACATTGTTTCAAGTAATAAATTAACAATTCAAAATATGGATAATACAACAAAACACAGTTTTCAGTGATTTCAAGTGCTTAAGTAATAGATAAATATAAATAGGCAATAGTTTACACACAGTGATATAATAATAATAACACAGCAGCTGTGAAAACTGAATGTTAAACACTTTCTTTAAATTACTTCAAGTTTTTTCAAATAAATTCAAAGAGTATATATATATAAATAAAACTTATACTTAAAAGAATGAATAAATTAAAAGAATTAAGCAATGTAATCAAATTTATGATTGATAATATAACACCATGAATACTAATTTTTATCCATAAATCAATTAATTGCTAGCTTTTTAAACTATCTGCCAAGTATATAAAACCTGCCCTGCAATAATAGAAAACACAGAACAAATAGGACAGATAGGCATTCAACTATTATAAAAGAATAATTCAATGTATAAACACACTGTACAGTAAATTTAAAGGACTGTAAACCAGTCTCTCTCAAACTGAAGGTGTTTTCATGCACTGAAAGAATGTCCTGTCAGTAATGTATAGTTTATAAACAGAAAATATACCTTGTACACAAATCAGAAATGAATGTTAAATAAATAATCCAGCTGGGTTATGGCATGTTTGGAGAGAAAATATTGAGAATAGATCAATGTAGAAGAGAAAAGAAAGACTGTGGGTGATACATTGATTACCTTGATAGAGTCAGTCCTCCAGAGAAAATATTTCACCAGTGTTTTCTATACCAACAGGCACCATTAAGAATCTCATATTGCGTCTCCATATGACACAAGATAAACAAAGACCTTGCATGCCCTGCACCCTCCATGTATCATAATATATAGAGGATCTGATGATTGATAAGATAAACCTGACCATGCTTGTCATTTAGTTGAGACGAATACAAAATAATTTAAGTTTTTTTTTAGCTAGATCCTACAAGCAAAGTTACAAAAGCAAGAGACTCGGTTTTTTAAATACAGTGTAGATTCTGATCAGAACAGCTCCCTCTAAGAGCTCATGGGAGCTGTTTGATCTGAATCTATACTATTGACTAGGCCTGATCCAATATGGTGGATGTTGGACAGATGTCCCAATTGATGTTCCTTTGATCTTCCAATTTGTTGTACATTTGATGATGTCAGCCGGCATTAAAACAAGACTTGAAGCTATTTAACTGTATGTGGCAACATCTATCTGCTCTATCATGAACACTGAAGAATGAAATAGACCACTGCAAGAAATCTAATCTACAGGGCAGCTTTATTAAAGGTTTTATCCCATGATTCACCCAATGTTGAATACACAATATTTTATCTATAACAAAATCAAACCATTTGCATAGGGTATTTGGGTTTGGTAACTGATGATGACCACAGGTAAGGTATTGATTAAATGAGTGACAATTTTAATCACAACTTCAACTATAAAAAATGTGTTAAATCTATTTTTAGACACATATTTCCCCTCACAACTAATTTCAAAGCTTACTTAAAATGTTTTTCAAAGACAGGTTTCTGTGAGCTAATAAGTGATATTTTACATTATTTGCTGAAAGAAATCCATGATAATATAATTATTTTATCAATGTGTTTGTGGCCAAGCTGGTCCAAACTTTTGGTGGCTGAAATTAAAAACAGCTGACTATGCTGTGTATGCAGGGATAGAATTGACCCCAATTATATCATATTTGTAGTATTACAAGGCAAACATTACACACACATCTAGGACTTTAGAACGTTTAAGTTGTTTGTTCTACGATCTAATATTCTGGTCACATTCTTTCCTAAGTGTATCAAAGACATGACTTTTATTTTACAAACAAAAACAAAACAAAAACAAACAAAAACACTTTGTTCCAAAACCCTCACTTTTAGTGCCATCATTATTTTAAACCTTTTAAAACTATAACAAAAGAATAAGTGTAATGATAATTACAACAATAAAATTGTATTAATTCATCCATGGTATAGTTAGAAGAGGGCAGTCATGCATGCTTTATGTAACTATGTAACTTAAAAGAATTTGTTAAAGATAAATAGTTTTAAAATACGCAAAAACAATTTTACATATCCACTTTCTTAATAATTTCAATAATCTTACATTTCTTTATTATTTTGATCTTGCATCTCCTTGAGGCAGAGTACAATTTAATTTGATATGTTTCTTACAGTTAAATATTATTACAAGTGGTAGAAGATGTATTGTAGCACAGCTAGACAACTGTTATAGACAAGGACTGTCATTAGACAGCACCCTCAACTTTTCTTAGTGCTGAACCCTAAAAGAAACGAAATCCTACACAGATGCCAACAACATGTTTTTTTTTACAAAAGCTCCACTTTCTTCACAAGAGGTGCCTATAAAAAAAATACTTGAGAAGTTAAACCATGAGGGGTTGTTAGTTGCCAACTCTAAACACTCAGTCACGAACACCCTTATAGTGTACATTCTTTTCTACTTAACAAATTTTAGCACAGGTTAATGCACATATATAGAAAACACAAACTGGTCAAACCCTAATCATACTACATTTATGTAATAAACAATAGACAAGCTTAGTTATTTGCTAACAACTAGTTACTACATGCAAATGTAACAATGCATACTGCAAAAACTCAGTAACAAATAGTACAGATCCTGATCAGAAAGCTCCCAAAGGGGTCTAGGGATTTATACTGTTTGCCTAAACCTTTTCAATACAGGCAAAGAGTTGTGTAAGAATCTATTGAGAGATCGGTTATCCAAAATAAGCAACAAAGACCACAGCAGATATGACAGGTAACCGTCCCTGTAATATTCACTGAAAAATCAGATCTTTAATCACTGTATAAATTATAGCTGGGTAGATGGCTGCTGTAAAATCAATGAATATTCATATATATGTATATGAGACATTGTTGAAGGTCTCCACACTCTCAGGGCAACACTCCCCAACCAAACGCCTCTCTGGACCCTCAGATGTCAACCCAACATGACAGGCTCCTGTTTGGAGTAACAATGTGGCCAAATCACATACAGAGGACTGGATGATTCATTTTGGTCCCCTAGGAAGATAACAGCTCTCCACTGACAGTGTTCAGGTGACAGCAAAGGTTACAAGATCCCACTCTGTTTGTGTCTGTGAAGTGGGACAGGTAGGGGGGACACTTGAAGTGATCAGATCCTTCACAACAGCCCTGTAAAGGCTGGTAATGATCAGAACATGTCACAAGAAACAAGCTGCATCATACTGTTACTGTAACTTCAATGTCAAGATGATCAAGGACAACCATATTATATGATGATCTGACTTTGCATTACTGTTCCAGCTGGAATACAATTAGGATTAAATTTAACACTTTACCAAGTTCAAACAAAACCATAACATGAAGATAATTTCAGTGGAAATAATTGCTATAAATAGCTGGTGATTTATATTTTATTCATTGACAGCAATTATGTAAATTAACATCACTAATTATGTTAAAAAAAAATGAACATTCATGTAAGACAACTAAACCATTAAAATCCTACAGTAACACACTATGGATGCACAATACCGTGTATTACAGATACTTTTAACAGAAGTGACAAAGATTGGTAAAATGGATAGATGCTGTTGCAAAACCAGTTTATGTCAATGAAGTTACAAGATACCTACAACTCCTGGTCTATCATACCACATGGCTGTACTTCCCTCAAGTTACATTAAAAATTAGCAACACCACAAATCTTATGAATGATCCTTAAGCATAAAAAAAGATTTTACCAGGGATAATTCCTGCTTGCTGTTCACTTTGTCTAGATTTTCAAATGCATTTTAAAACAAATTAAAACAAATAAAAGTGCGTTCAAATTCTAGTATCAATTTAAAAATTACCATTTAATTGAAATATCCCATTGTTTTAAGTTTTAAGGGAACTTTTCATTTCAATGTATTTTAGCTTTGCACTTCAGGTTCCTTTCATTCCTGGAGCTTTGAAACAAGCACCTTTCAGGTATCTTTCATTCATCATTCAAATATCCTTAAGCTTTGAAGCTCATGAACTTTTTTTCAAATGTCCATGAGCTCTTAAGTTCCACTTACTTTCATTTAAATGTCTTTAAGCTTCTTAGTTTGGACATTCATCATTTATATGGCAATGAGCTTTGAAGTTTTATACATTTTATTCAAATGTCATTTAGCCTTGAAATTCCAGTACCATTAATTCAAATGCCCTTGACCTTTAAGTTCATGTCCTTTTCATGTAATATTCTTTGAGATGAAACAAACTTAATATGGAAGACAACTTACCCATGAAACAAACTTATGGAAGACAATTTGCCCATGAAAAAAATGGATGGAAGACAACTGGCCCAGGAAACATATTTATGGAAGAAAACTTACCCATAAAACAAACTTATAGAAGACAAGTTGCCCATGAAACAAACTTATGGAAGACAAATTTGCCCATGTAAAAAAATGGATGGAAGACAACTGGCCCAGGAAACATATTTATGGAAGACAACTTACCCATAAATCAAACTTATGGAAGATAAGTTGCCCATAAAACATACTTATAGAAGACAACTTGCCCATGAAACAAACTTAAGGAAGACAATTTGCCCATGAAACAAACTTTTGGAAGACAACTTGCCCATGAAACAAACTTATGGCAGACAATTTGCCCATGAAACAAACTCATAGAAGGCAATTTGCCAATGAAACAAACTTTTGGAAGACATTCTGCATTCAGTCTTCCATCACAAATGCATGAGAACACAAAGGAATCATTTCATCATAACACAGTTGTTTAGAATGCCATATTTTGCTCTCCAGTATTTTTCAGCCGACTGTCCTTTGACACAAGATCCCCAATGAAGTTACTTTGATTTGAGTCAAAACTAGAATTATCTTTTGTAGTAGTAGTCAGTATGTTTTATGCTGGCTGGACCATTAACATACAACTTTCTATAAACATGTTTTGGTTATTTCCTAACAACAGCATATTTATGACAATAGATATATTAAAAGAGACCTGGCTGCAAATATTGACAGATTTTGATCTGATACCTCAAAGTTTAAGCTGGCTAAATTAGATCTAAATTATAGTTTTGTAAGTTGTAGAGATTCCTGCATACTGCATTATGAAAAAGGGACCTTGGGTTGTCTCCAGACAGGAACCGTAACTCTAGCAGCTTGCCTACTGTCCACATGGTGACATGATAGACCTTGTGTGCATAGGCCTTCTGCAGCTCTAAGTACTAACCCATATCCTAGAATCTGCTGAATTTCTTTTAATAACTGATATTAGTTTTAGCTATTTGCTAAAAATACCTTCAAAGACAGCTGGACATATGGCAGGCATGACAGCTGGACATATGGCAGGCATGACAGCTGGACATATGGCAGGCATGACAGCTGGACATATGGCAGGCATGACAGCTGGACATATGGCAGGCATGACAGCTGACATTAAAGCTCTTGATTGGACAGCTCCGAGCTGGAAATGGCTGACCGATATCTGCACTTTTCTGCCTACGCTTGATTAATTAGCAAACCAAGAGTTATACCAGCCATGGTCTACACATTACCTTGTATCACAACCATTGTCAAGGATGGACTATCTAGGTCAAGGATGAAGGACCAGTCACAGATTGTCTGTACCAGCAGGTTAGACAAAGGCTTCTTGGAGAGTGTTATTCTGAGCCTCCATAAAAGCATTAAATAATGTTGTCAGGTCAAAGGAAAATTGCTACCTACACAATACACATGGAAAGATTAATGGTCAAGACAAAAATCAAATATACTGTCTGTAGACATGAAGAGATATATACAGTATTGAGCAGTAAACAACTTCAGGTTTAGAGATAGCTTAATACATACTGAATCCATAGCCTTAGACAAAAGAAAATCAGAAGGAGTCAAGTCATGAAGGACTAACATTCTTTCCATTTTGTATCAGAGAAAGCCCCTACAGACATCACTTACTCAAAAATTGAATACAATGAGGATAGTTTTAAGGCAACTGAAGAAAACAGCACTACAGCAAATTGTACTTGTTAATTTATGCCAATGTATTTACAATATTAAATCAAATAAATAAGTTCAACATTTATCAGCCAAGGTGTCCTCAAACCCTTAATAAAAAAACATTGTTTCACAAAAGAATATAGAGTTTCTTATTATAACATATTTTATAATACAGAAAGAAATGCATTCTCCATTTTACATAGTCCTGCAAAAATTATGAGTAAACATGTCACGAGCGAACAAAGAGAACAAAAGCTACAGCAGAGTTTCACTGAGGCGTCATTCAGACATGACAATAATTGTAATATTAAAATCAATGAACAAATTGATTAGCACTAGAAGCTTTTCTTCAACTTCTCATACACTCAGACTCTATTCAATATGCATGTATAGAGTCTTTAAACCATTGATAATCATTATTATTCATATGAAAATACACATAAAAATCTTTCAAAAACCAGTTTTGATAAATGTGCTTTATCAATAGATGAACCCTCAATTACCAGCATTTAGGGCTGTCCCAGTACCTTAGACCACTATATTTCTTAATGAAAGTGCTGCAAGCACTATAGTATTCACTGCTTCAGGAAAATAGTCACAGTTTCATGTAGTTTAAACAGGTTGTGCAAACTAATTCTTCTGTTTTTTCATATGAATAATGATGATTATCAATGGTTTAAAGACTGTCATTTGTTTGTTTTTTTGTAAAAGTTCATAAAACAATAACTTATTTCTAGGGATGTCAAAATTTTCTTAAACTGTACTGGAGTACTCTGAAAATTTTCCAAATGGGTACTAATATACTCAGTCATTTTTGGGATCAACATTCAATTTACAGGCCATGTTTAAATATTATTATAATGTAATATCCAATTAGCATGATTATGTTCCTAGCATCGACTAAATGTATCTTATAAATGTTGAAAGCCATTTGTAACATTAAGACTTGGTTTATTTGTCAATAAAATATGAAGTTTCCTATTCTGACACCTTTACAAAACCATAAGCAACATTGGAGTAAGATGCATGCATAATGTAAATAATAATCTGCATGCTTATACCACAGAAAGATCATTTAAAAATCCTCCATTCATGATAAATAGTCCTGGAATAGACCAGTAAATGGAGACAACAAATGAAATATATATTGTTTTAAGTAAAATATAATAGCAAGATGCAATATTTAATAAGTAGGGTGAGTTAAATCTAAAACTGTCTGAATAATAAGCAATTTGAACTTGCAGTAATACAAAATATCGTTGTACAATACTGTTTATCCATTAATATTTGATTTAAAATTCAGCAGAAATAGTTATTTTAAAAAGGAAATTCTCTTGAGGCATACAAATAAAATGGGTCCAATGCTGCAATAAAGAATGTTAATCAGCTTTGACAAATATTTTAACATTTTGGCTTTTTAGAATAATAAGACCTCAAGAAATATTTTAGCAAAAAAAAAAAATTCTAAAAGAAATTATGTCATAATTATATAAATTATATATTATATAAATAATTAGTTTTATGCCATTTAACATAAAAAATGTCCCTTCTTGCTAACTGCAGGCTAGCTTAACTTTTGAAGTCACTAAAGTCATTGACAGGTATAAAATGGAGACAGTCTATACTTTAATCAAGATAATACCAATATTAAAAAAACAATATGGTAGTGAGAACATGTAATAACAAATGGGTATTTTATGGTTTATCTTGTACACAATCTAGGAACATTAGGACAAGATTTCTATCAACCATTCATTTCAGATTAAACTGTTTTATATATAGAGACATGGGTCTATAAAAGGCTGATTTGACTACACGTAATGTAATTTGGATAAAAACATGTTTTGTGATCACATAAACATTGCTAGCCTAGCTGAATGAGCCAGAACATTATTAATTCTTAACTTGCTAATCTGAGATTGATGAGATTAAGGCAAATTATGTAGATGCAGGTCAACCAACCCTACTGGCAGCTGTATAGACAGGATCTACACAATTTGCTTCTGAATTTTTCAATATATTGCCTTGATGCTGTAAAACAAAAACAAAGTAGAGCATCCATGGCCTGGAGAGGGCAATCAATGATTTGTATCGGACTCTAAAGCTACTCATCATGAGGGTTTGAGCTGTAAACTTTCATGGTGAAAGGTCCTCCAGCAGACCTGCAGTGTGCTGGTAATTCTACCCACTTATAGGTCTGGGGTGTTCCCCCTCCAGCAATAGCTATATTGACAATAGTTGTACCACTGGGGTTAGCATGCAAAACAAAAACAAACTGCTAACAATAAGAGTAGGTATTACTAACAAGGTATTAACAAATGAATCAGATAAACAGGTATATTTGGTGTGTTATTAATCAGCCATTAATGAACCATTGTTGAGAGAGAATCAGACCAGAAGTTCAGATATACTGATAACCAATATTGGTGGGAAACTCAACTGTCTGGCAATGACACACCTGTACACAGCTGCACATACTGAGCTTGACTCCAGGTTAGGAAACATTGACAACTCTGAAGTATTTTTGATTGGTGTTTATATAAATATTCATTCCTATATGTCCAATCAGATAATTAAGAATGATCTTAATCTCTAAGTTTCTTAACCTTAGATAAAGATCTGCAATTTAAAGTTAATTGGGGTAAATTTGTAATCAAATATTATAAATTAAGGAA
This sequence comes from Sinonovacula constricta, assembly GCA_007844125.1. Classification (NCBI taxonomy): domain Eukaryota; kingdom Metazoa; phylum Mollusca; class Bivalvia; order Cardiida; family Solecurtidae; genus Sinonovacula; species Sinonovacula constricta. The sequence goes on from CM017565.1 coordinate 12,617,583, forward strand.
TATTCTCTTTCCTTTAAAATACAAAAAGGATGTGTGTTTTTTTTATTTTATTAAAACAATAATTTTATACACATCTTTTAACTATGTATTCTTATAAACTGAATAAAATTTAAAACTTTTAAGTTCTTTACTTGCTGTATTTTATAAAAGTTCTTTTAAGAATGGCATAGATTTTCAGAAGCATGTACTACACGTTCTTTCATTCTAAATTTAAAACAAGCAGCGAGAAATAGAAGTGAAGAAAGCAACACAAAAATGACTACAATGTTGAAGCCATCAGTATTTTCCTTCTAGCAAAATCTGAAACTTTCTACATTTCTTTATTTATATTGTCTACCATAGCAATTAGCAAATATTTTCATTTTAAGGGAAATAAATTCTCTACTATATTAACTCATCTATCATTGAATTGTTCGTATTTTTCATAAATACACACATTTTACTCTTTAAGAACACACCAGAGTGATCAACATTAGCACTTGCTGGAAGAATTATGGCTATTTTTTAAACATTTAGTGTAACTCATAACAAATTCTTAATTAACAAAATAACCAGGCTAGAAAAGATGTTGGTACAGCAAGTGACATAGGCTCCAAAAACTCAGAATACTTTATGACAAAGACTGCACATAAAAAAAATATGCACTTAAAAGGCTAATAAACAAATAAATTATAAAATAGTTTAATAATACATATTCAGTGTTCAGTTTCAGAATTACATTTAAGACTATCTAGCAGACACACAGAACCCACCTGGACCCTGACATCGGGGACCCAAGCCAAAACAACATCCTGTAATAATGGCCACAGGTATAGAATACAATAGACAACAATACAACTTGTCTTTAAGATTGCAATAAATTATGGAGATGATATTTGACATGAGTCTGGATAGAACAACTGACATGTCAGGTGGAAGGCCTCCCCCACATGAGTCTGTATAGAACCAGACATGTCAGGTGGAAGGCCTCCCCATATGAGTCTGGATAGAACCAGACATGTCAGGTAGAAGGCCTCCCCCACATGAGTCTGGATAGAACCATGACATGTCAGGTTGAAGGCCTCCCCACATGAGTCTGGATAGAACCACAACATGTCAGGTGGAAGGCCTCCCCCATATGAGTCTGGATAGAACCACAACATGTCAGGTGGAAGGCCTCCCCCACATGAGTCTGGATAGAACCACAACATGTCAGGTGGAAGGCCTCCCCCATATGAGTCTGTATAGAACCAGACATGTCAGGTGGAAGGCCTCCCCATATGAGTCTGGATAGAACCAGACATGTCAGGTAGAAGTCCTCCCCATATGAGTCTGGATAGAACCAGACATGTCAGGTGGAAGTCCTCCCCACATGAGTCTGGATAGAACCATGACATGTCAGGTGGAAGGCCTCCCCACATGAGTCTGGATAGAACCACAACATGTCAGGTGGAAGTCCTCCCCATATGAGTCTGGATAGAACCAGACATGTCAGGTGGAAGTCCTCCCCATATGAGTCTGGATAGAACCAGACATGTCAGGTGGAAGGCCTCCCCACATGAGTCTGGATAGAACCATGACATGTCAGGTGGAAGGCCTCCCCACATGAGTCTGGATAGAACCATGACATGTCAGGTGGAAGGCCTCCCCACATGAGTCTGGATAGAACCACAACATGTCAGGTGGAAGGCCTCCCCCATATGAGTCTGGATAGAACCAGACATGTCAGGTGGAAGTCCTCCCCACATGAGTCTGGATAGAACCATGACATTTCAGGTGGAAGGCCTCCCCACATGAGTCTGGATATAACCATGACATGTCAGGTGGAAGGCCTCCCCACATGAGTCTGGATAGAACCATGACATTTCAGGTGGAAGGCCTCCCCATATGAGTCTGGATAGAACCATGACATGTCAGGTGGAAGTCCTCCCCATATGAGTCTGGATAGAACTACAACATGTCAGGTTGAAGTCCTCCCCATATGAGTCTGGATAGAACCATGACATGTCAGGTGGAAGGCCTCCCCATATGAGTCTGGATAGAACCATGACATGTCAGGTGGAAGTCCTCCCCATATGAGTCTGGATAGAACCACAACATGTCAGGTAGAAGGCCTCCCCACATGAGTCTGGATAGAACCATGACATGTCAGGTGGAAGGCCTCCCCACATGAGTCTGGATAGAACCATGACATTTCAGGTGGAAGGCCTCCCCATATGAGTCTGGATAGAACCATGACATGTCAGGTGGAAGTCCTCCCCATATGAGTCTGGATAGAACCACAACATGTCAGGTTGAAGTCCTCCCCATATGAGTCTGTATAGAACCAGACATGTCAGGTGGAAGGCCTCCCCACATGAGTCTGTATAGAACCAGACATGTCAGGTGGAAGGCCTCCCCACATGAGTCTGGATAGAACCATGACATTTCAGGTGGAAGGCCTCCCCACATGAGTCTGTATAGAACCAGACATGTCAGGTGGAAGGCCTCCCCACATGAGTCTGGATAGAACCATGACATGTCAGGTGGAAGGCCTCCCCACATGAGTCTGGATAGAACCATGACATGTCAGGTGGAAGGCCTCCCCACATGAGTCTGTATAGAACCATGACATGTCAGGTGGAAGTCCTCCCCACATGAGTCTGGATAGAACCATGACATGTTGGGTGGAAGGCCTCCCCACATGAGTCTGGATAGAACCATGACATGTCAGGTGGAAGGCCTCCCCACATGAGTCTGGATAGAACCATGACATGTCAGGTGGAAGTCCTCCCCACATGAGTCTGGATAGAACCATGACATGTCAGGTGGAAGGCCTCCCCACATGAGTCTGGATAGAACCATGACATGTCAGGTGGAAGTCCTTCCCATATGAGTCTGTATAGAACCATGACATGTCAGGTGGAAGGCCTCCCCACATCAGTCTGTATAGAACCAGACATGTCAGGTGGAAGGCCTCCCCACATGAGTCTGGATAGAACAATGACATGTCAGGTGGAAGTCCTCCCCATATGAGTCTGGATAGAACCACAACATGTCAGGTTGAAGTCCTCCCCACATGAGTCTGGATAGAACCATGACATGTCAGGTGGAAGTCCTTCCCATATGAGTCTGTATAGAACCATGACATGTCAGGTGGAAGGCCTCCCCACATCAGTCTGTATAGAACCAGACATGTCAGGTGGAAGGCCTCCCCACATGAGTCTGGATAGAACAATGACATGTCAGGTGGAAGGCCTCCCCACATGAGTCTGTATAGAACCAGACATGTCAGGTGGAAGGCCTCCCTACATGAGTCTGGATAGAAGACATGTTGGGTGGAAGGCCTCCCCACATGAGTCTGGATAGAACCAGACATGTCAGGTGGAAGGCCTCCCCACATGAGTCTGGATAGAACCATGACATGTCAGGTGGAAGGCCTCCCCACATGAGTCTAGATAGAACCATGACATGTCAGGTGGAAGTCCTCTGCACATGAACTCTTTAAGAGGCTTCCTTTCCAATTTACAAGTTTGAAGAAAATTGTGTTTAATTATCAAAAGGTGGGTTAAATATATTAATGATTAATAATTAAAGATATTACAATATGTAATAATGACATGTTTATAGACACCCTTCCCCCTGTAAAAAAGTGGGTTGGTCTAAATACCAAACTGAACAAAAATGAAATATCCCTAATAATGCTGTGCATACTTTAGCAGGACCACATTTACTTGTTCAAGTTAATCTCTGTCATGGAATGAACAAGCAAGCTCTAACCCTAGAGGTAAACATCCCATGAGAACAGTTCCAATATTTTATTGTGAGAATATTTGGGATAAACTGTGCAGGACAGTTCATTTCAACTGACAATCAATCACTTTAAAGCTATAATGTAAACAGTCTTAGTAGATAGAAGTTGGGACTACTTTCTCTTTATGTAAATCAATTTTAATCCTATTATGGGGACATTCACTGGCTGGAAAGACTCAATCTAGTTACTAACTGTATTGACATTATATAAATCTAGAGTATGAGGAGCTATATTAAGGCTAGGGTATGGTGACCAGTGACCTTGCATGGACGCAATACACATACACTGTATACAAGAGGTAGGATCCACTGTAAAATGAATAGGGCTCCTTTACAAATAAAACTAAGACCTTGAAACTGCGTCTCTTAACTTTCAATGTTCTATTTAACAACATTGAGTAGAGTGCTGTTATCCCATTTTACTAATTGAATATACTTATTTTTTTCTGCTAAAAAAAGAAAACAAATGGAAACACGGCTATCTTATGACGTTATAGGTAAACCTTACTACACCTGTGATGAGCATGATGCAAGAACACATATTTCCTAAACTTCGAAAAGTCCATCTATTAAAGTATTACTCTACATGTATAACTGGGCAAAGGCAAAAAAGAATAATCTATGATTCAGTTTCAAGCTTATGATTGTTACATGCCAGATGGACTAATTTGTTATCTGAATTCATACTTCCTTTTGGTACTGATGCACTATTTGATAAAGGTGGGGTACAATAAAGCTTCCATGTTTCAAGAGAAACATGTATAAAAATTGTAAACCTGCATAATCAAACAAAAAAACCAATTCAATATCTTTAACAAAGACTCTTATAAACTTCAATTTTCATCCCATTGCCCACCTCTCCAGACAATTTGCCAGGACTATTTTGACTGTTAGCTGTACAATGGAATGCCATTAAGGTATATACTGTATACAGTTCAGAAAGAGAGGCCACTGGGTACATCTTTTGTGCTCACCTCAATAGCCAGGTGAGACAAGTCAGCCCTCAGAGGCACCCTTGCCAACAAACCCCAGTGGCAGTGTGGGGTGACCAGAAACACTCCTATATCTGTCAGGGCTCTATCCAATGTCTACCATTGACAGGTATATCAGATATTAACTGATCAGCCCAGATTTGTCAATAATTAGAAACCAATTAACACCGTTACTTTCTCACATGATCTTTCCCATAACATAATGAAAATGGGTTGACACTCTGCCAAAGATTCAATGTTTGATAACAAATCACCGGTAGTATTAGATTTTCATTGTGGAGTAATCAAAGCTTAGTTTTAAAAAAATGGCAAAGCTCCTGAAATTATCAATTCAAAAATTTCCAAGCTAACATAGAAAATATTCAGATCTGTGCTTATAAAGCTCCCTGGTAGGGGTGAGGACTTAGGAGTCCCTGATCTTGAGTCCAGTTTTAGTTAACTATACCTGAAAACATTTATTATCTATTCCCCTTTGTGTCATGTTTTTTTCTGTCAATCAGAATGCAGGCAAGATGTAGGATTAGATGGATAAACATACAGAAAAAATAAAGAAGTAAGGTGAAGGTATAACATATATAATAAATGTTTTGGAAATGGAGGTCTACAAAGGGCAAGATTAGCATATTTCTGGACTGAAAAGTGAGATGAAGACATGAGTTCAGCTGACCACAACTGCTAGACACTCACCCATTGGTGTAACTGTGCATTGAGGCATATGACGACATCTCGGCAGTGTTTGTATCCAGACTGTTCACCTGCAAATACATGGCAACCATCAGAAGAGCAATTGTTGCACGCCACAATAAGTCAAAGTTACATAGATGTGCATAGTTCACTACATGATATTGTTACAAGTCACACTACATCATAAACTAAAGTGGTGTGCACAATAGTTCACTTCAGAATATTGTTACAAGTCACACAAAAAAAGAATTACAAGTGCATGTATGCACAAGACAAGAGCTCACTTTGGTTTATAACATAAACTACAAATGTTACTGACACATTTACAAGAAAAAGAATTGACCAATGGAAATATAAGCCTCAGGGGAAAACCCACTAATATCATGATCAGCTTTTCTGTCATGAGTAATATATGCACATCGTGGTATGCTTGTGACATTAATTGGTAACTTTAAAAAAAAAGATTTAAACTTTAATTTGTAAATTAGTATACATGATGCAACAAACAAAAAGACACACATTAATTATATAAAATAAAATTTGTGCTTGTATTTTTAACTCTCCAGTCTATTCACCAATGAATAATGCCTGTATAGTGGTGCGTCATAGTGAACTAATGAGCAGTTCCACGCATGTCAATCTATGAAGATGTGTATATTTTATATGAATGTGTATTTAAGTGCTAGAAAGCAATCAAAAACTAATTTAAAAACAGTGTTTGGGCAAATAAAACATTAATGTGAACACCCTATAACTTATATTTTACTGGGTTACCTGTCACTATGATACAACAGTTGAAATGGGAAGGTGTTAATGATTGAAATGTCAAAAGAACTTTTATTTTTTAAACAAAGACATTTTAAATTCTGGTGCTTGTTCAATTATTCAACATTTTTATTAAATCAAAAGCAATCTAGAATTTTTGGATAATCACAGCCACCACTTACAGATGAGAGCAAAACAAACAATCAGGCAACCACAGCGTCTGAGCTATACAGGCATATCCTAAGTGTATTGCCCCCACTGCAACAATGAAATACAATGGTTTAGTTTAGTTTATGGCACTGAGAGAAATTTCATTTTCTCCTTGATGAAAATCCTTACCTGTTAAAATAATTAAGGGACTCATTTTAGAAATGTGTGTGTGTGCATATGTGCATGTTTGCATGCGTGTGTATAAATAATAGGTAAATGATGCCAAACCTTTCTGCAAGGGCACTCGTCACTAAAGGAAAACAACTTTCCCTGCAATATTCTTTGTAAGTGCCAAGGTGCACAATTTCTCACTTAAGGAACACCCATGGACAAAAGTAAGCATGATTAACTTACAACCCTACCAGTCCACTACTGCATGTGTTTGAGTCCCAATCAAATATTAATATGCAGTCTTTCAGCTAACCTGCAACTTCTGGGGGTCTTCATTGACTTATCATGTCCAAAAACTTAATTAAGGATATAGTTATTGTAACCATCGTCAGATGCCCACGCTTGGCTATTTCATTTTACTACACTTGTTGACTGTGGGTTTATTGGTAAATTTTCTGTTGTCTTATCGAAATGAATAGAACAAGAATTGGCCAATCATAATACAGCTAACAAAATCCATACTTTTCCCCTTGGAGACTCGAAGTATAACAATGATGTCGCCATTTTGACAAGTCTGTCGAAACTATGAAAGAATGAGTTTTATCATTGGACTGAAATCTTCATCAAATTATGTAACCAATGAAATATCATTACCAGAAAAGCAAACTAAATATCTAATGGATGATGAATGGAGAATATCAGAATGGATTGTTGTGGGTGCCCGACGATAATTGTAACCTGTATAGCAAACATAACAAACAAAACCATGTTTACCAGATTCTGCATCTTGGCCTGAGCCAGCTGTCCACTGTAGGCATGGTTTGACTTGCGTGTGGGGACTCCACGGGGGCTCAGTACATAGTTACTATGGAGACGTGTGAGTGCCTGAGTGTTGGGGCCTCTGAGTGGCACTCCATCCTTGTCCACCATCCTCATGCCATTCTGGTTGGGCTGCACTACCTTTCTGAACACCCTTTCAGTTCCTTGGACATCTGTAACAGAAGCAGTGGATGAAGTTAAATAGCATATTGACCATAAGAGTAAACCAGATTGTGTTAAATTAATGACATTTAAATTCTCTGTAAATGTTACATAAAAAATAAATACTGAGTTTCTTTAGAAAGAATATTGTTTGGTTCAATCATTTATATAATGATATCATCTGACCTTATCAAGCTGGATATGTCATTGGTGACACTGATAACAGTTCCCTGCTTTATACATTTCAATATAGTTTTTGATCAAAGCAACAAGTAAGTGTAAAACCTTACTTCTTTAAGCACTGTTGCATCTGAACCTACTTAGCACAATGTACTTAAACAGTAAGGAAAAACTGCTTGAACATTTGAAACCCATGGATTGTATTTCACTACAGCTACAAGATTAGTGTGTGGGTGCATTAGGAAGATTTGAGACCACTTTTCTTCTCACACTTAAGGTTTAGATACTTACTTAGACAAAAAAAATTCAGGACAAAAAGCATTCTAGGTTATGTGGCTTATTATTTGGTGTTACGTGTTACAAGAATCATCATCTTCTACTGTCAACTAGAATTACAAAAAGATGATGAAAACAATGATGGAATGCAATGTCATCACCATGGAGTCAAGGTCCAGACTTTAGTGTGTGTAAGATTGTGTCTGATAGAGAGGATAACCCAAGTTAAGCTTGCAATCCTCCTAATGCCAAAAAGTTATACAATAACAAAAAACATACCCTGTTATAAATAATAAGAAATAAGTTTGTTGATAATAACTTGAAATTTCTATTGGTAAAATAAAAAAAAATGCTTCCAATGTCCATATATTAAACAGACAAAAGCTATAGAAAGGACAACCTAGTACAAATGATAAAAAATCATGTGAAGGAAAGATTTTCTTTTTTTATTAATTTGTGTGAGAATTCCCCAGGTGTGTGTGAAAGCATGACATGAGTCCTGACAGTAGGAGTCTCATGTCAGGTATGCATTACTAGGCCCAAAACTGATTTCTGGTCAGAAATAAAGAAGAAATTAAGACAGTGTTCAACTATTTCTACTTATGCAGGTACTTATTTGAGGTGTCAATCAACATTTACCTTCATGATCCATGAAACATCAGCCGAGTTGTTTTTATTCTGTAGAAGGGGATGAGGCCTGGGGCCCTTGAGAAGGGGAATATTTCATGGCATTTTATTAAAAAAGGGGGGAAATTTTCACGTTTAACTTTTCATTTCAACCCTTTAATAACACTCCATTTTTCTTTTTTTTAAATACTCCACTAGAATATAATACTGTGTCTTATATTCGAAATTCTGTAAAGAGGTATTGGAGTTAATTTACAGTAAAATTTTCATTTTTAGGCGAAAAACTAGGCTTACTTTCTGATGAAAGGAGCCTTTAAACAGCCTCTCAATATAAGGTAAAAAGCCCTGTAAGCATAAATACTAAACTTACCTTCATATTTTATTGATATATTTTCCTAAAATCATTTTATGATATATTTTACTTATAATGGTTTTAATGTTCATTTTCAAGATAAACAATTTTTAAAAGATACATATAGTGAGTTTTTTAAATAAAACAATATATATAGTATTTATAAAACATGTTGAAACAATTTCTGTAAAATTGGAAAAAAATGTCTAAGCTTATTATGATATTGGTAATTAATATATATCACTTTCAAAGATTATTTCTAAATAATGGCTTGTTAATACATAACTCTAACCAATTGCACTGAAAATGAGAGCCTTGATTGTGGTACTGATAAGATCAAGAATATGCCAAGCACAAAGTGATACACAGTGCAGTTATTGAATAATTACCATAAACTGCAGTGTTCAATATCGACAAAATTTACAAAGAATAACAACTGAAAATGTTGGTTGACTTTAATACTTGTTTTAACAGATGTTACTACCATACATATATACTCTTCAATTGTGCCATATTTTAGTAATTTAAATGTTTTTCAAAAATATAAATGCACAGATCAACTGCTTTAACATCAATCAAGGAGTGGATATACATGGAAAAATAAGTGTTAAGCGAAATTGAAACTCATTTCTGAAGTGACTGAACAGAAGATTGCATAAAGGTTTATGTGATAAAATATATATTTTTCTCAGAATCAGATGTCTGTTCACTTTTATATTAAACATTGTCATTATCTTTCTGCTAACATAAAGGTCATACATTATCAATTGTTATCATTATTTATTGCTATGAGTGTGAGAAAGGATAGGCTTTGATTATTCTTCAAATATCTTGTCTGCCTACATAACAGGCTAAACATGTTTACCAGACTAAGTTAGGTCTTTGTTTTTTCTGTACTTCTCAACACAATAAAATGTCAATGTAACATATTGCACCAAATTAGAAACAACAAATAATGCACCGGCTTGATAAATGGCAGATGTCTCACACATAAAAAATACTTGAGGTAGTATCTGATGACCCCAGGCTTAAAATGTTCGAGTTTTCATAATTTACAGGACTACAGATGACTGTTGATAACAAATACTGAATAAGAGCTTACATCTGATTTGGCAGAAAATCCGGTTTGACATGACATTGTAAATATTTGTTTACACTGAATGACAGGTTAATTTAACACTTTTTTAATGACCAAACATATTAATGAGTTATCAAACTATTTTAAATCATATCAATGTACTTATATATTTACTTAGGTATACAATGATATATTCTACCACAATAAGCCTATTAATTGACATTGAAGTAGGAAAACAGATGAAAGAATTAATTTTAATTTTATTATAATCCCATAACTTAAGCGTCTTTAAAAATATCCTTTGCTAAATATGTCTAAACTTCTTGTAATTATTTAGTATTTGTTTTAATGCCTACACAAGTTGAAACAAAGTTAATACAATGACTTGACATGAAAAGCAATACACTTTGGTATTTCTTCAAGCTGCTAGTCACATAATAAGTGTGCCATGGACAATGGAGGACAATTGATATTTATAAGCCTTTTATCTTACTGCTGTTTCAAAGAGAGGGTTAATGTTTATGTCACAGTGGTGAACTGGATTGTCAATACAATTATTTACAAGCAAATGAACTATCATAAATAAAAATTCTAATTTATATTACTTTATGGAAATAAAAATTACCTCCCCCCACACCCCAAAATTATGTTGTATATCTGATACATAATAAAGAAATAAAACAATGACAAAATATGAAATAACTGATGTAGATATTTATTCTGAATTTATTAGCAAAACGTAGTTCACATTTTAACAAAATTAAGTTACAAGTTTTTTTTTATAAACCACAGACAACCAGTTTAAAAATATGCAAACTTCATAAAAACTTTCCCTTTGCTGAAATGAAAAGACAAATTAAAAATATTATGAACTAAAAAAGGGCTCCTGAAACAAATAAACAATATGCTATTAAAAACACATAATTATTTAATTATTGCTGTAGTAACTCATATCAGGTAAGCGATGTATACTTTAATTTAACTAAACAAATACAATAATACTCTTCAAACAAAAACTTTTGACAGTTTCTACTGTCAATAGTCTGGTAGTTTACTAGGCAAGTTTTGGTTTACGAAGAAGTTTAGATATGAGCCTTACCAAAGTTTCGATGATCGAAACGAATCATGATGTCCAAAGCGTTGGTGTGCCTGCGTATTCCACACCATGCACACTCCAATTAACACGTCCAACTACAAAATAGAAAACTCTCAAATTTCCGATACCTCCATTAGTGTACGTGTGACGTCATCGTTTCCATGCCTGTACAGGGATCAACAATTAATCTCCGGTCTCAAATACATTTCATTTTTCTAAATTTTAATTACATGTTTCTACAGATAGCTTATACACCATTGCTTATTACATATATACATAAAAAGATATCATTGGGCATATTATTTACGTCATTTTATTATACACCTCTACTTTGTTGCCGAAAATACCTTGGATATAAGGGAAGCGACTCAGTCAATTAATGTAACACAGTTAGATTGATTATCTCCCCTTTCCACATTTTGGTATTAGTTCTCAAACTTTAAGCGTTTCTTGCTCGCCATAATTATGCCTAAAGGTGAAAGGCGAGGATAAACAAAGCCATTCGACAACGACATTCAGCGTTTTACGAAAGGCACAACACGCAGAGCACAAACGCGCAGATACTTCAACTTCATTTTGTACTTATTAGGTGCGGTTTAGAATAAAGATCCCATGATAAAAATATTAATTCAAAATACACGTTTTCTTCGAATTTTGTTTTAAATGATGATCAGCTGGTGAGATAATTGTCAGTTATAACGCATAGGCATAGGCCATATTGAGCCGACTATAATTCGCCAAAGTAATCTGATGTAATTTTTATTTTAGTATATTTTAAAATATAAAGGAAATAACAACAACATAAATATTAAACTCATATATGCTGTAATTTAAAAGAATATAATGTATAGGCCTACTACAAATCAAACATAAGTCTTAACTTTATTTCACTCCGAACAACAAAGCCAGTCATCTCCCAGCACCGGAACTAATTCCGGAAAATATATAAGGTGCCAGGAAGATCATTTCTGATACATTTTTAGTCACTATTTAATTAGTTGCGTAATGCCTTAGGGCCTATTAGTTTATAACGCACATTTTATACATACATTTTATAAGCAGTTTAGCCTTTTTTTAACGAAAACAATACTGACTTGAAAGAATTAGGTTGAAGGTCGTTTATCATCCTAAACTCCTTTAAGAAAATGCCATTGCGTTAAACAGAAATACATCACAGCGACCAGTTATGATCATTATAGCGACGTCCAGCTATTTGTGATATCGACAATTCGACCCAATATCTAATTGTAACAGATATGCTCATCATTTTTGTTTAGAGTTTTGGACATAATAGTCCGTTAGAGCGGTCATTTCATAATTTCTACTGCCTAACAATGGAGGTTGTTTTCAAAATCGTCTTAAGCTGCAGTATGAATGTATGTCCACAAACAGGGACAATGTAATGCTACAATTATTTGATATTAGTTAACTTCCGGATACCACCTTTAAAAGCAAACGTGTGTCTTAATGTTACTGGCGTCATTCAAGTCCGATAGGCAAAGCAGCTATACTTTTGGTGTGTTTGCAGTCTGAATAAATACCAATGTAATGTGTTAAAAGGTGAGATTATTAGACGTCAATGGCCTTTTCTTCCATTTGTAGCCAACAACAACAACAACATAGACATAATAGAAAAAGAAGGGGGGGGGGTATCACGTGTTTAAACATGAAGTTATCTAAATAAACATCTTGTTAGCTATTTTTTAAATTAAACATTTACGCGTATGTTCATTGCGTGCAACACCTTATTGTGGTAACCATATCAATTTACGTGTGTCCATTTAAATCGCCACAATTTGTCAAAATCATTGTAATTTCAAAACTTCTCCATTGAAATATTGCTTTATTTTTTTTTACATTTATTTGAATGCAAACTGAATCAAGCCCAATTAATTATATTTAATCAAGTAAAATCAACAACATAACAATAACAAAAAATCACAAACATCAACATCAATAACTGTTATAAGTTGAGACAAAAGTTGCAACACAACGAATGACAACAACCTTACAACAGCAATTTTGCGCGATAATGACGTACTACATTATAAATTTTAAATTGCATTTCCATGCACTTAATACCAGACTAGTGTAAACATAATAGTGTAACATAAATTAATTCGCCAAATATCATGAGATTCGAACCAGCGAACATGTGGTAGTGGGTAGGGTGGATGCCAACTTAAACAGTACACAATCAATAACTGATTGTGTTTTGATTATGCGATTATCTCATTTTATTTAATATTTAGAATTTGACCTCTTTGTTGGACTAAATCTTTACTTTGAAGAACAATAAATAAAATAAGAATATGTTTTATTATCTCTTTTATTTGCCATGATTATTGTCCCATTTATTGTCTTCCGACAAAACAAAACGAAAGTCAATATACAATAATATGACATTCGGTGAACACTTGAACAATGTTTAACATTTATTTTTACAAATGCGAGGCCTTTAGAAAGTAGCAATTATCTGTTGAACAGAACATTATCCTCATCGTCGTTCTCCAGTGACTTATTGCTGCTGATGGGGTCGGAGGGCCGACTGCAGAAGAAGTCAAGCACGATTTTGCTACCAGACACCTGGAAAGAAATGGGCAAAAAATCAGCTTGACTGCTCAGGTAACCAAGTCATTTTTGTGTGATTCGTCTAAGTCCAAATGTGTTTGTTTAATGCCGCCGTGACTTACTGTCTTACACTATCGATTTATTACATTCACCGTTGTTACAGGCTCAGATTATTTAAGGACAAGTGACTCTGTATGACGTCAGTTAAAACGTCGTTTAGGCGTTAGAAAATAGACGATTCAAATCGATTACACACTCAGCTTATGAAAAATAAGTGAAAAAAAATATTTTTGAATAATGTAAGAATAAACGATGCCAGTATTATTTTATTTTATTTTTTTATTAACATGCATGTCGTAAATATGTAGTTTTACATTCGCATAGTTATCTGCCTTGCGTAAAAAGTACAGAAAATAATTCAATAGTTATTGCTAAATTTCTCAAGTAATCCTAAGTTTTCAGACTGAAACAAAATATAATATTTATATATACAACATGTTTTTTTTTATTAGAACCACAACTAAAATTGACAAATTGTGGTTGCATAATTGATACATTTACTTATATTATCATAAATAATAAAGCCGATGATGATGATGGTTGTGGTAGTGATTATGATGATAGACGACGACGATAGAAACTAATTTTAACTTGAATTCAATTTTCACGATTTAAAACAATAACTTATACGCTAAAATTTAATTATATTCATAGTCTACGTTTTTATTAATAAAGAAAGGGTGTTATAAATTAAAACAACAAAACATACAGAGAACAAATAATTTCTAGCGAAACAAATACTTAGTAAAGGAACATTATCAGTTGATCGTTATTGCAAGCCGGGAAACCATGGCCTGTAGATAGTTTAAAAACAGTTGGGTCTAGCTAAAGTTCGTACCAAACATCAGATTACCTTATTCACACAATCCGACCTACAAGACTGAGCTACGAGACTCGGTTAAGTGTAACACGCAATGTGCAAACGTTGATACCGTTTTTGTTAGCATTAACCGAGGGCATTTGTTATTATTTCGATGTCAATTACATAAACACATATAACCATCATTATATTATGCAATGCACTTCCGGTCCGCCATTTTGCAACTAATTAACATATTTTAACCATAATCTTGATCTATTCAGTGAAAGCATAGTTTTCGCATCATGTTGTGTACTTTTTCTTAGTTGAATTTACATCAACATGCCTGCTTTACCGTAAGTCCTAAAGAAGCGCAGATCTGGTTCAAATGAGTGAAGAGAAAGTGACACGTCAGTCAATTATGCGGATTACGCGGTTGTATTGGATTGGCGACGATCTTTAAGCGGTCGTCTATTGGGGTCCAATAAAGCCATGTTTGACACGTTGTTATGTGGTCGCTGGTTGGGGATAACAAGGTGGTCGTTTATTACGTGTCAAATAATGAACGAATTTGCGCGGGCAGCTTTGAAATGGTTAGGGGTGGTCTCACGGTCTGGTTAGACTGAAAATATTCAGTGTGGGTAAAACATTCTTTGTGCGTTTTGACAAGATTCTTGTCATTGAACCCATAGCATGGGTGTTGTAGGGAGGTACGAACGACATCTCTGTTTGGAGACTGACCGTGTCTATTTTAGACTTCCGTGCTGGTAGTAATACCAGCCCTTGTCATTTTTCCGGAAAACACTGTCAGCGAAGACAGAAGTGGTTCTGTTCCATTTATCAATTTTATCTTATTATGACATTGGTACCTGTTGCAGTATATCTGTATTGTTGTAAAGCACCGCTGTTATTAGGCACATGTGCCACGGAGGCTTGAGAGATGCCAGGCCAGAGTCTGGACCACGTCTGGTATCTAAGGCAAATTTGTATCTTTGTAATTGTATGATCATCATTATTGTACACTTATCTTGTTATTTGTATACCAATACCTATTTGTCAGGGACGGATCCAGGATTTGTTTTCCACTGATGTGACCAGAGCATTCAGATATTACGTTAATATTATACTTTCCAAAAAAAAGTATATGATGCCATGTCATCATGATTAAACATTTTTCACGAGTTTATTATCATCATCACCAAGGAAATGTCTTGGAAGGTCATGCGGTTTTTTTTTTTAAATAAAAAATACATAATGCTTATTGCTATTTTTAAAATAGCAATAAGCATACAGCATTAATCTTTCATTTCTTTTCTTAACTCTGAAATTTCTTCTGAACCTACATCTTATATATGGATCTATGTCTAAAGAAAGATAGAAATGTGAAATGTATTTTCGTATTCTTTCAGAACAATAAACCATAGGGACCTATAATTAAACGCCAATTTTGCCGATTTCTCGTCGCATCACGATGTCATAATGGGGACAATGCATCAAGTAGCCGAAGTCTCAATAGTCAAAGATGTTGTCAATCATTATTTAATAGTTCGTTTCGGAAGAAATGTTTCTTCCTAAATCTATAATGGATTTATTTTCCAATATACATAGTCCGACTTCATCAGCATTTCTTTAGACAGAGATTGAAAGTTTTCGACAGCCTCCATTCTGAGTACTAATTAGCTTTACCCAAATCGCTATACGGATCTTAGATATATTATATGTTTACTTATTTGACATTCTTATAAAAAATAACTGCAAAGAATCTAAAAACTCTGTTTCGAACGAGCGACTGCTCAAACAACGATGCTTTACAGCTCTGTCAATAGTACAGACGAATGTAACCGAATATATCCGGGCGTTTCACAACTTCCGGTTATCGGAAAATAAAAGAATAAAACACTCTCTACCATCGGCTCATACATTCACCACGTTATTGGTTCACTTAATGTCGGGACTACTTTCGATACACGTGACTTTCAAAAAGTTTATTTACAAATGCGCATTAATATCACTATGTTATTCTTCCAAAAATAGTGCGCTTGAATGAATTAAATATCTTTAATTATTTACTTCAATATATGTCTTTAGTAAAGGAGGATATCAACCAGGAGTCTTCTGATCCACACACGCACACAAACAGACGTACCGGTGTGTGTGTGTGTGTGGGGGGGGGTGTAAAGGAGGTTATCAACCAGGAATCTTCTGATCCACACACGCACACAAACAGACGTACGGGGGGGGGGGGGGGGGGGGGGGGGGGTTGTAAAGGAGATTATCAACCAGGAATCTTCTGATCCATACACACACACAAACAGACGTACCGGTGGGGGTGTAAAGGAGGTTATCAACCAGGAATCTTCTGATCCACACACGCACACAAACAGACGTACCGGTGGGGGTGTAAAGGAGGTTATCAACTAGGAATCTTCTGATCCACACATGCACACAAACAGACGTACCGGTGGGGGTTTAAAGGAGGTTATCAACCAGAAGTCTTCTGTGCCACACACGCACACAGACAGACGTGCCTTGGAGTTGCAAAAGAGAACGTTATCAACCAGAAGTATTGTGTTCCACACACCCACACAGACAGACGTACCTTGGGGTTGCAAAGAAGAAGGCTATCAACCAGAAGTCTTCTGTGCCACACCCGCACACAGACAGATGCACCGGCGGGGGTGTAAAGAAGAAGGTTATCAACCAGAAGTCTTCTGTGCCACACCCGCACACATACAGATGTACCGGCGGGGGTGTTAAGAAGAAGGTTATCAACCAGAAGTCTTCTGTGCCACACCCGCACACAGGCAGATGTACCGGCGGGGGTGTAAAGAAGAAGGTTATCAACCAGAAGTCTTCTGTGCCACACCCGCACACAGACAGATGTACCGGCGGGGGTGTAAAGAAGAAGGTTATCAACCAGAAGTCTTCTGTGCCACACCCGCACACAGACAGATGCACCGGCGGGGGTGTAAAGAAGAAGGTTATCAACCAGAAGTCTTCTGTGCCACACCCGCACACAGACAGATGCACCGGCGGGGATGTAAAGAAGAAGGTTATCAACCAGAAGTCTTCTGTTCCACACCCGCACACAGACAGATGTACCGGCGGGGGTGTAAAGAAGAAGGTTATCAACCAGAAGTCTTCTGTGCCACACCCGCACACAGACAGATGTACCGGCGGGGGTGTAAAGAAGAAGGTTATCAACCAGAAGTCTTCTGTTCCACACACGCACACAGACAGATGTACCGGCGGGGGTGTAAAGAAGAAGGTTATCAACCAGAAGTCTTCTGTGCCACACCCGCACACAGACAGATGTACCGGCGGGGTGTAAAGAAGAAGGTTATCAACCAGAAGTCTTCTGTGCCACACCCGCACACAGACAGATGTACCGGCGGGGGTGTAAAGAAGAAGGTTATCAACCAGAAGTCTTCTGTTCCACACACGCACACAGACAGATGTACCGGCGGGGGTGTAAAGAAGAAGGTTATCAACCAGAAGTCTTCTGTGCCACACCCGCACACAGACAGATGTACCGGCGGTGGTGTAAAGAAGAAGGTTATCAACCAGAAGTCTTCTGTGCCACACCCGCACACAGACAGATGTACCGGCGGGGGTGTAAAGAAGAAGGTTATCAACCAGAAGTCTTCTGTTCCACACACGCACACAGACAGACGTACCGGTGGGGGGTGTTAAAGAGGGGGCTACCAAACAGGAGTTGTCTGATCCAAACACGCACACAGACAGACGTACCGGTGGGGGTGTAAAAGAGAAGGCTACCAAGCAGGAGTTTTCTGATCCACACACGCACACAGACAGACGTACCGGTGGGGGTGTAAAAGAGGAGGCTACCAAACAGGAGTTTTCTGATCCACACACGCACACAGACAGACGTACCGGTGGGGGTGTAAAAGAGAAGGCTATCAAGCAGGAGTTTTCTGATCCACACACGCACACAGACAGACGTACCGGTGGGGTGTAAAAGAGGAGGCTACCAAACAGGAGTTGTCTGATCCACACACGCACACAGACAGACGTACCGGTGGGGGTGTAAAGAAGAAGGTTATCAACCAGAAGTCTTCTGATCCACACACGCACACAGACAGACGTACCGGCGGCGGTGTAAAAGAGAAGGCTACCAAGCAGGAGTTTTCTGATCCACACACGCACACAGACAGACGTACCGGTGGGGGTGTAAAAGAGGAGGCTACCAAACAGGAGTTTTCTGATCCACACACGCACACAGACAGACGTACCGGTGGGGGTGTAAAAGAGGAGGCTACCAAACAGGAGTTGTCTGATCCACACCCGCACAGACAGACGTACCGGTGGGGGTGTAAAGAAGAAGGTTATCAACCAGAAGTCTTCTGATCCACACACGCACACAGACAGACGTACCGGTGGGGGCGTAAAAGAGAAGGCTACCAAGCAGGAGTTTTCTGATCCACACACGCACACAGACAGACGTACCGGTGGGGGCGTAAAAGAGAAGGCTACCAAGCAGGAGTTTTCTGATCCACGCACACACACAGACAGACGTACCGGTGGGGGCGTAAAAGAGAAGGCTACCAAGCAGGAGTTTTCTGATCCACACACGCACACAGACAGACGTACCGGCGGGGGTGTAAAAGAGAAGGCTACCAAGCAGGAGTTTTCTGATCCACACACGCACACAGACAGACGTAGGGGCGGGGGTGTAAAAGAGAAGGCTACCAAACAGGAGTTTTCTGATCCACACACGCACACAGACAGACGTACCGGCGGGGGTGTAAAAGAGAAGGCTACCAAGCAGGAGTTTTCTGATCCACACCCGCACACAGACAGACGTACCGGTGGGGGTGTAAAAGAGAAGGCTACCAAGCAGGAGTTGTCTGATCCACACACGCACACAGACAGACGTACCGGCGGGGGTGTAAAAGAGAAGGCTACCAAGCAGGAGTTTTCTGATCCACACACGCACACAGACAGACGTACCGGTGGGGGCGTAAAAGAGAAGGCTACCAAGCAGGAGTTTTCTGATCCACACACGCACACAAACAGACGTACCGGTGGGGGTGTAAAAGAGGAGGCTACCAAGCAGGAGTTTTCTGATCCACACACGCACACAAACAGACGTACCGGTGGGGGTGTAAAAGAGGAGGCTACCAAACAGGAGTTGTCTGATCCACACCCGCACACAGACAGACGTACCGGTGGGGGTGTAAAGAAGAAGGTTATCAGCCAGAAGTCTTCTGATCCACACACGCACACAGACAGACGTACCGGTGGGGGCGTAAAAGAGAAGGCTACCAAGCAGGAGTTTTCTGATCCACACACGCACACAAACAGACGTACCGGTGGGGGTGTAAAAGAGGAGGCTACCAAACAGGAGTTGTCTGTTCCACACACGCACACAGACAGACGTACCGGTGGGGGTGTAAAGAAGAAGGTTATCAACCAGAAGTTTTCTGATCCACACACGCACACAGACAGACGTACCGGCGGGGGTGTAAAAGAGAAGGCTATCAACCAGAAGTCTTCTGATCCACACACGCACACAGACAGACGTACCGGCGGGGGTGTAAAAGAGAAGGCTACCAAGCAGGAGTTTTCTGATCCACACACGCACACAGACAGACGTACCGGTGGGGGTGTAAAAGAGAAGGCTACCAAGCAGGAGTTTTCTGATCCACACACGCACACAGACAGACGTACCGGTGGGGGTGTAAAGGAGAAGGCTACCAAGCAAGAGTTTTCTGATCCACACACGCACACAGACAGACGTACCGGCGGGGGTGTAAAAGAGAAGGCTACCAAGCAGGAGTTTTCTGATCCACACACGCACACAGACAGACGTACCGGCGGGGGTGTAAAGGAGAAGGCTACGAAGCAGGAGTTTTCTGATCCACACACGCACACAGACAGACGTACCGGCGGGGGTCTAAAAGAGAAGGCTACCAAGCAGGAGTTTTCTGATCCACACACGCACACAGACAGACGTACCGGTGGGGGCGTAAAAGAGAAGGCTACCAAGCAGGAGTTTTCTGATCCACACACGCACACAGACAGACGTACCGGTGGGGCGTAAAAGAGAAGGCTACCAAGCAGGAGTTTTCTGATCCACACACGCACACAGACAGACGTACCGGCGGGGGTGTAAAAGAGAAGGCTACCAAGCAGGAGTTTTCTGATCCACACACGCACACAGACAGACGTACCGGTGGGGCGTAAAAGAGAAGGCTACCAAGCAGGAGTTTTCTGATCCACACACGCACACAGACAGATGTACCGGTGGGGGTGTAAAGGAGAAGGCTACCAAGCAGGAGTTTTCTGATCCACACACGCACACAGACAGACGTACCGGCGGGGGTGTAAAAGAGAAGGCTACCAAGCAGGAGTTTTCTGATCCACACACGCACACAAACAGACGTACCGGTGGGGGTGTAAAAGAGGAGGCTACCAAACAGGAGTTGTCTGATCCACACCCGCACACAGACAGACGTACCGGTGGGGGTGTAAAGAAGAAGGTTATCAACCAGAAGTCTTCTGATCCACACACGCACACAGACAGACGTACCGGTGGGGGCGTAAAAGAGGAGGCTACCAAACAGGAGTTGTCTGTTCCACACACGCACACAGACAGACGTACCGGTGGGGGTGTAAAGAAGAAGGTTATCAACCAGAAGTCTTCTGATCCACACACGCACACAGACAGACGTACCGGCGGGGGTGTAAAAGAGAAGGCTATCAACCAGAAGTCTTCTGATCCACACACGCACACAGACAGACGTACCGGTGGGGGTGTAAAAGAGAATGCTACCAAGCAGGAGTTTTCTGATCCACACACGCACACAGACAGACGTACCGGCGGGGGTGTAAAAGAGAAGGTTACCAAACAGGAGTTTTCTGATCCACACACGCACACAGACAGACGTACCGGCGGGGGTGTAAAAGAGAAGGCTACCAAGCAGGAGTTTTCTGATCCACGCACACACACAGACAGACGTACCGGCGGGGGTGTAAAAGAGAAGGCTACCAAGCAGGAGTTTTCTGATCCACACCCGCACACAGACAGACGTACCGGTGGGGGTGTAAAGAAGAAGGTTATCAACCAGAAGTCTTCTGATCCACACACGCACACAGACAGACGTACCGGTGGGGGTGTAAAAGAGAATGCTACCAAGCAGGAGTTTTCTGATCCACACACGCACACAGACAGACGTACCGGTGGGGGTGTAAAAGAGAATGCTACCAAGCAGGAGTTTTCTGATCCACACACGCACACAGACAGACGTACCGGTGGGGGTGTAAAAGAGAATGCTACTAAGCAGGAGTTTTCTGATCCACACACGCACACAGACAGACGTACCGGCGGGGGTGTAAAAGAGAATGCTACCAAGCAGGAGTTTTCTGATCCACGCACACACACAGACAGACGTACCGGCGGGGGTGTAAAGAAGAAGGTTATCAACCAGAAGTCTTCTGATCCACACACGCACACAGACAGACGTACCGGTGGGGGTGTAAAAGAGAATGCTACTAAGCAGGAGTTTTCTGATCCACGCACACACACAGACAGACGTACCGGCGGGGGTCTAAAAGAGAAGGCTACCAAGCAGGAGTTTTCTGATCCACACACGCACACAGACAGACGTACCGGCGGGGGTGTAAAAGAGAATGCTACCAAGCAGGAGTTTTCTGATCCACGCACACACACAGACAGACGTACCAGGAGTTTTCTGATCCACACACGCACACAGACAGACGTACCGGTGGGGGTGTAAAAGAGAATGCTACCAAGCAGGAGTTTTCTGATCCACACACGCACACAGACAGACGTACCGGTGGGGGTGTAAAAGAGAATGCTACCAAGCAGGAGTTTTCTGATCCACACACGCACACAGACAGACGTACCGGTGGGGGTGTAAAAGAGAATGCTACCAAGCAGGAGTTGTCTGATCCACACACACACACAGACAGACGTACCGGTGGGGGTGTAAAAGAGAATGCTACCAAGCAGGAGTTTTCTGATCCACGCACACACACAAACAGACGTACCGGTGGGGTGTAAAAGAGGAGGCTACCAAACAGGAGTTGTCTGTTCCACACACGCACACAGACAGACGTGCCGGCGGGGGTGTAAAAGAGAAGGCTACCAAGCAGGAGTTTTCTGATCGACACCCGCACACAGACAGACGTACCGGTGGGGGTGTAAAAGAGAAGGCTACCAAGCAGGAGTTTTCTGATCGACACACGCACACAGACAGACGTACCGGTGGGGGTGTAAAAGAGAAGGCTACCAAGCAGGAGTTTTCTGATCCACACACGCACACAGACAGACGTACCGGTGGGGGTGTAAAAGAGAAGGCTACCAAGCAGGAGTTTTCTGATCCACACACGCACACAGACAGACGTACCGGCGGGGGTGTAAAAGAGAATGCTACCAAGCAGGAGTTTTCTGATCCACGCACACACACAGACAGACGTACCGGTGGGGGTGTAAAGAAGAAGGTTATCAACCAGAAGTCTTCTGATCCACACACGCACACAGACAGACGTACCGGTGGGGGTGTAAAAGAGAATGCTACTAAGCAGGAGTTTTCTGATCCACGCACACACACAGACAGACGTACCGGTGGGGTGTAAAAGAGGAGGCTACCAAACAGGAGTTGTCTGATCCACACACGCACACAGACAGACGTACCGGTGGGGGTGTAAAAGAGAATGCTACCAAGCAGGAGTTTTCTGATCCACGCACACACACAGACAGACGTACCGGCGGGGGTGTAAAAGAGAAGGCTACCAAGCAGGAGTTTTCTGATCCACACCCGCACACAGACAGACGTACCGGTGGGGGTGTAAAGAAGAAGGTTATCAACCAGAAGTCTTCTGATCCACACACGCACACAGACAGACGTACCGGCGGGGGTGTAAAAGAGAAGGCTATCAACCAGAAGTCTTCTGATCCACACACGCACACAGACAGACGTACCGGTGGGGGTGTAAAAGAGAAGGCTACCAAGCAGGAGTTGTCTGATCCACACCCGCACACAGACAGACGTACCGGCGGCGGTGTAAAAGAGAAGGCTACCAAGCAGGAGTTTTCTGATCCACACCCGCACACAGACAGACGTACCGGCGGCGGTGTAAAAGAGAAGGCTACCAAGCAGGAGTTTTCTGATCCACACCCGCACACAGACAGACGTACCGGTGGGGGTGTAAAGAAGAAGGTTATCAACCAGAAGTCTTCTGATCCACACACGCACACAGACAGACGTACCGGCGGGGGTGTAAAAGAGAAGGCTATCAACCAGAAGTCTTCTGATCCACACACGCACACAGACAGACGTACCGGTGGGGGTGTAAAAGAGAAGGCTACCAAGCAGGAGTTGTCTGATCCACACCCGCACACAGACAGACGTACCGGCGGCGGTGTAAAAGAGAAGGCTACCAAGCAGGAGTTTTCTGATCCACACACGCACACAGACAGACGTACCGGCGGCGGTGTAAAAGAGAAGGCTACCAAGCAGGAGTTTTCTGATCCACACACGCACACAGACAGACGTACCGGCGGGGGTGTAAAAGAGAAGGCTACCAAGCAGGAGTTTTCTGATCCACACACGCACACAGACAGACGTACCGGCGGGGGTGTAAAAGAGAAGGCTACCAAGCAGGAGTTTTCTGATCCACACACGCATACAGACAGACGTACCGGTGGGGGTGTAAAAGAGAAGGCTACCAAGCAGGAGTTTTCTGATCCACACACGCACACAGACAGACGTACCGGCGGGGGTGTAAAAGAGAATGCTACCAAGCAGGAGTTTTCTGATCCACGCACACACACAGACAGACGTACCGGTGGGGGTGTAAAGAAGAAGGTTATCAACCAGAAGTCTTCTGATCCACACACGCACACAGACAGACGTACCGGTGGGGGTGTAAAAGAGAATGCTACTAAGCAGGAGTTTTCTGATCCACGCACACACACAGACAGACGTACCGGTGGGGTGTAAAAGAGGAGGCTACCAAACAGGAGTTGTCTGATCCACACACGCACACAGACAGACGTACCGGTGGGGGTGTAAAAGAGAATGCTACCAAGCAGGAGTTTTCTGATCCACGCACACACACAGACAGACGTACCGGCGGGGGTGTAAAAGAGAAGGCTACCAAGCAGGAGTTTTCTGATCCACACCCGCACACAGACAGACGTACCGGTGGGGGTGTAAAGAAGAAGGTTATCAACCAGAAGTCTTCTGATCCACACACGCACACAGACAGACGTACCGGCGGGGGTGTAAAAGAGAAGGCTATCAACCAGAAGTCTTCTGATCCACACACGCACACAGACAGACGTACCGGTGGGGGTGTAAAAGAGAAGGCTACCAAGCAGGAGTTGTCTGATCCACACCCGCACACAGACAGACGTACCGGCGGCGGTGTAAAAGAGAAGGCTACCAAGCAGGAGTTTTCTGATCCACACCCGCACACAGACAGACGTACCGGCGGCGGTGTAAAAGAGAAGGCTACCAAGCAGGAGTTTTCTGATCCACACCCGCACACAGACAGACGTACCGGTGGGGGTGTAAAGAAGAAGGTTATCAACCAGAAGTCTTCTGATCCACACACGCACACAGACAGACGTACCGGCGGGGGTGTAAAAGAGAAGGCTATCAACCAGAAGTCTTCTGATCCACACACGCACACAGACAGACGTACCGGTGGGGGTTGTAAAAGAGAAGGCTACCAAGCAGGAGTTGTCTGATCCACACCCGCACACAGACAGACGTACCGGCGGCGGTGTAAAAGAGAAGGCTACCAAGCAGGAGTTTTCTGATCCACACACGCACACAGACAGACGTACCGGCGGCGGTGTAAAAGAGAAGGCTACCAAGCAGGAGTTTTCTGATCCACACACGCACACAGACAGACGTACCGGCGGGGGTGTAAAAGAGAAGGCTACCAAGCAGGAGTTTTCTGATCCACACACGCACACAGACAGACGTACCGGCGGGGGAGTAAAAGAGAAGGCTACCAAGCAGGAGTTTTCTGATCCACACACGCATACAGACAGACGTACCGGTGGGGGTCTAAAAGAGAAGGCTACGAAGCAGGATTTTTTTTATCCACACACGCACACAGACAGACGTACCAGTGGGGGTGTTAAAGAGAAGGTTATCAACCAGGAATCTTTTGATCCACACACGCACACAGACAGACGTACCAGAAGGGTTATCCAGAAGCAGGCGACGCACAATGCAAATTACGTACCAGCGGATTTCCTTGAATCAGGCTCTCTAGGAACTGCTGAACCTCAATCTCACGCTTCTCTGCCAGCTCCACACTGTTACGACGAAAGATTTCCCTACCTGCAATAAATTTCAAAACGTGTTATACTACGATCTCTTAAGGGATCCATGTTTACTGAGATCATTTGGTAATATGGGATTTGTAATTTGCCGGCATTTTTGCCGATACTGTGCAGCGACATTTCTATCATTATAGCACAGGGGGACTTATGAGGTGCTCAGGGACTGAAACCGGTCGGTCCATTATACTGACACCGACGAGTCAGGCGTAATGCTGCCCCCTTAGACTCGAGCGTTAAGAGGGAAGCCACTACTACCAACTTTTTTAAGTCTTTGGTTTGCAATCCGTTGAGAGAGGACATGGTATACTGCAATCCGTTGAGAGAGGACATGTTATACTGCAATCCGTTGAGAGAGAAGATGTTTTACTGCAATCCGTTGAGAGAGGACATGTTATACTGCAGTCCGTTGAGAGGAGAAAAGACATGGTATTTCGCAATCCGTTGAGAGAGGACATGTTATACTGCAATCCGTTGAGAGAGGACATGTTATACTGCAATCCGTTGAGAGGAGAGAGGACATGGTATACTGCAATCTGTTGAGAGAGGACATGGTATACTGATATCCGTTGAGAGAGGACATGTTATACTGCAATCCGTTGAGAGAGGACATGGTTTACTGCTGCCGTTGAGAGAGAACATGGTATACTGCAATCCGTTGAGAGAGGACATGTTATACCGCAATTCGTTGAGAAACGACATGGTATACTGCAATCCGTTGAGAGAAGATGTTTTACTGCAATCCGTTGAGAGAGGACATGTTATACTGCAATCCGTTGAGAGAGAACATGTTATACTGCAATCCGTTGAGAGAGGACATGTTATACTGCAATCCGTTGAGAGAGGAGATGTTTTACTGCAATCCGTTGAGAGAGGACATGGTATACTGCAATCCGTTGAGAGAGGACATGTTATACTGCAATCCGTTGAGAGAGGACATGGTATACTGCAATCCGCTGAGAGAGGACATGTTATACTGCAATCCGTTGAGAGAGGACATGTTATACTGGTATCAGTGAAGACAGGACATGTTATACTGATATAGGTGGAGAGAGGACATATTATACTGCAACCTGTTAAGAGAGGACATGTTATACTGGTATCAGTGAAGACAAGAATGGTATACTGGTATTTGTAGAGAAAGGACGTGTTATACTGGTATCAGTGGAGAGAGGACATGTTATACTGGTATCAGTGGAGAGAGGACATGTTATACTGCAATCCGTTGAGAGAGGACATGTTATACTGGTATCAGTGAAGACAGGACATGTTATACTGATATAGGTGGAGAGAGGACATATTATACTGCAACCTGTTAAGAGAGGACATGTTATACTGGTATCAGTGAAGACAAGAATGGTATACTGGTATTTGTAGAGAAAGGACGTGTTATACTGGTATCAGTGGAGAGAGGACATGTTATACTGGTATCAGTGGAGAGAGGACATGTTATCCTTGTATCAGTGGAGAGAGGACATGTCATACTGGTATCAGTGGGGAGAGGACATGTTATACTGGTATCAGTGGAGAGGGGACATGTTATACTGGTATCAGTGGAGAGAGGACATGTTATACTGGTATCAGTGGAGAGAGGACATGTTATACTGGTATCAGTGGAGAGAGGACATGTTATACTGGTATCAGTGGAGAGAGGACATGTAATACTGGTATCAGTGGGGAGAGGACATGTTATACTGGTATCAGTGGAGAGGGGACATGTTATACTGGTATCAGTGAAGACAAGAATGTTATACTGGTATTTGTAGAGAGAGGACATGTTATACTTGTATCAGTGGAGAAAAGACATGTCATACTGATATCGGTGGAGAAAAGTTGTGTTATACTGGTATGGGAAGAGTGTAACAACTGTAGTCATGTGAATCTAAAAAAAACAACGTGGTTAGAGATACAATAAAGACACTACGGGTATATGTATCCACATTGCAGAAAGTTATATACAAATTACATCATATCGACGTCTTTTATATACTTATGTGTTATATTAATCTATTTCACAGACAGAAAGGTTTGATACTGTATATTTAATTACCATTCAGGTTTGGAATAAACACTGGTGTTTTGATTGTTCCTTTGTCATATTTGTCTTTATAATAGGCCGTAAGGTTTTTGTGGAACTGTACAAAGTCACTGTAGTTTCGCTTTACATATGTCGTCTGTTTGTTAGACCAGAAAATTTCTACAACGAAGAAGTAGTCCGGGGTCAACCAGTACTTGTATTTCTGTTCCACAAAACCAGAAACTTTGGCAAACACCACGGTATTTCCGGTAGCCGACACGGCTTCATACATTTTTTCCGTGCCAGTAGATTCTTCACCCTTGCGGCTAAAGGTCACGTGACTGATTTGACTGTTTCACATTATTCAGCTCGGGCTATTCCTTGACTAGTTATAAAACACACATGGCCAACTCTAGAATACACAGCAAATAAATATGCGTCTTAAGTAATTAACTTTTGCATTAACAGTCGTTTTCTTTTGTTCTTGAGTCAACCTGCTATACACTAGAGTACATTTTTCTTTATCACCCAGCTATTAAAAGATTGTTCCACCGTCTTAAGCACACAATATCATTACATTTGTAAATAACAACACTACGTATCACCGCTATATATATATATATATATATTCACTTCCGCTATATTCACTTTTTAATACTATGAAAAACACTTTTCAAGTTTCGTCATATACCTTTCAATCAGCTATTGTAGACACACAACTGAATAAATCATCGTTGTTATCTCCGTCTTTATCAAGGACAGGCCGAATGCAATCCTATCGTGATGAAGCTGTCATGATAAATATATCACGATAAAGACATGGTACTAATACAGTACGGGAGATATAAAGTTGATATTGTACTATCTATTTACAGACATCTCAATCAACTACTTGCATATATGTGTGTATACACACGCATAAAATAAAACATAAATGACCATGTAGCAAAATGTACTTCTGACACACATTCAACAATTACATTCATTAGACATTAAATGTGGTCATCTCATTCAGAGCAAATATGGTTAATATGTGTATATGACTATCCAAAACATTAATATGAAGTGAACATTTACTTAATGGATTAGCACTCGTTATTTGATATTTTGTGAGCAGTTTTTGATACTCCATCTACGTGTCCGATCCACAGTCTGTCGACCGATGTGCTGTCTCGGCAGATAATTCACTGGAGGACTTTGTTGAAATCAGATACACACATTCTTATACTGGACATTGCATTATAATTTATATTACCAAAAGTCAAGATAACTTTATCGTTATAACGATATATATTATTAACAATACATAATGACATTCGTTTCTACCAGGATAAGAATTTACTAGAGTCATTAAGTCATGTGAATGATTATTTTGGCATTTTCATCTATATATTCATGTTATACATGCAGGACAATTGTTGGTTATTCTACCCTGGTATTTACAAGGCATGTCTTCCTTACAAGCAGAAGTATTGTTATCTAGATTTTTCTAAAATGTTGTGACCTATCAATCAACATTAATCAATGCATTAAATACACTGGATATGTCAAAGTTATTAAGTACCATTGAATCTATTGACATATATGAGCGAAGAACTATGGTAGTAGATAATGTTTTAAGAAACTTGCCCGCCATGTTTTATGATTTAAGAAGAAAACATGGTACTAAATCAACTGATGGTAAAACAGTTTAAAATGTCTAATAAAAACATTATTTAAAGGGATATATTGTGAAAATGTTTGTTTACTGATATTGCAATTTAATGACAACAGGCTGATGAACTTTGGGGAGTCTGTTAGTTTGTATTTAGCGTAGGATCACGTTTTATATCATAGATCCTGACATTTCTCAACAAATCATAACAACTTTCCACTTTAAGTTGTGTGTCTGCTTATTTTTTCAATACTTGGTGGCATGGGTAATAAGCGCTTGAAAAGGTGGTGAGATGTGTTTTATATATAAAGAGCTTTATTAAAACTCCAGCACCTGTAACGATTATAAAGTGACACTAGCTGCATTTTCCCCGACAAACAACGGGGTTAATTTGAAAACGTTTTTAAGTTCTCTTGAGTTTGAAAACAAATTTAAGTTTCCAGGTGCCATTTGAAAACCTTTCACAGTTCCTGGTGGTAAAATGAAAACTTTTTTTTCAATATTCCGGAAAGTTCAAGTTCAGTCGCGAAAGGGCATTTGATAAAAGTTCCCATGTTCCCGTGGAGAGGTATAAGTCGTGAAGCGAAATATTTGAAAACGTTTGGAAGCGGACTTTGAAGAGAAGTAGAATATGGAAAAAAAAGTTTCTATTTTTCGTAGAAGCGGAATTTTAAGTTAACTTTGTCTGTGCAAATTAGATTTTTTAGCCAATTTTTTTTCTATATAATTGTTTGTTTTAATCGGCACGACCAAACACTGTACTCCGTCGTAGGACAACACAGAAACTGTTCTGACAGTATGCGTCAGTAAGTGGCTTGTACGTCTGTATTTAAGATATTTTAGATATTGGTAAAATATACAGATAGTTAAGGTTGACAATATTATGAAAATATTGATATCCAAATTAATACAGTGTCACTTAAATTACTGTTTGTGTAATACTAAGAGATATAAGCAACTTATAACTCAATTAACTGAATTTCATATTGCATGTGATCACATTTCATGGAATGGAAAAGCTAAAATCCTGTTTGGAAACCTGTTTTGAAAAGAAACAAGGACGAGCAATATGTACATGTATCTTAGTCTTCCTTTTCTAGCTGGTACCTGTAGGTCGCTTTAACTTAAGATAACACTGTTTAAGAAAAAAAAAAGATTTTATTTGATTGTATCCAGCCATGATGTGTATCTTTTCTATAAAATCCAACAGGTAACCCCAGATCTAGTATAGGTTCGACGTTTCTGTACATCTACTGATGCCACTGATGTGAACATTATTGAGAATACAGAGAGTTTTAAGTTTGCCATGGTTATTTACATTTATTGATAAAAATTACATTTCTGGAATGTTGTCCAAATGATTTTATCCGTAGATAATTTCTGGGCGAGGCTGTCCTATATCTTTGTCTATATCCATGTGATAAATGATGCTCTTCAGCATGCTGTTATAAGACACGGAAAAAGGTTACAATTTATGAAAAAATAGTATTTATTGTGTGTATATACTGTTTCTTTTACTCTAGTCATTTTAGACTTAATAATATTAAATTGTTAAAAAATAACGATAATTAAAAAGCATGTAATTTTAAATGCTAAATCTCCCGACTCGGAATTGAATCCGGGCCTCTCTCGTGACAGGCGAGAATACTGACAACAATACGATAGAGGAATCGTTTGTGAAGAACATTCCTGGCAATTGTGACTGGGATTTCTTACTCTTATCTTTTATCTGAACATGTATAATGAGTTTGTTTGAACAATGACATAATAATGGTTTCCAGTATTGTCAGAGGAGCGGGGTTGAATTTAAATTTTAAAAAATTTGTAGATACTGTTTTTCTTATATTTTCGCGTTCCTTAAGATCGCAAAAATAGTTAATCATAAAAGAATATTTAAAAAGCTTGTAATAAAATGTTAATCTCCCCGACCGGGAATTGAACCCGGGTCTCCCGCGTGACAGGCGGGGATACTAACCACTATACTATCGAGGAATCATACCTATGATGCATTGTGACTTCAACATTTGTTACACTTATCTTTTATCTGAACATGTGTATTGAACTTATCTGAATATTGAAATAACTTTAATCACAATCACATCCTATAGTTTTTAGTTTAGCTTATGTAATGCGTATACCCCACAGGTTTATCAGATAAACGTTTTTAGTTTGTTTGTGTAAATGGTAATATGTTGTACAGAGTGTACAATAACACAGGATTACACCAACTCTTTCTCCGACAAAGCGATAGTAGATCAGAAAAAGAAAAAATTGAACTCAGTAAATATAATGACAGATTTATATCATCATCTATCGTCAATTAATCATGCGTTATGTAAAGTTTGTATGGATGTGAATAATTCTCCTTTTTATGTGACGAGTGTATAATTAACTTTATGTCAGTTAGTTTGCCATGATTATTTATATTTACTGATTATTATTTAACGATTATTTCGCCTTTGCTTTTCGGGACCTTTTCTGTTGTTTTTTCATGTGCCCTTATATTTAACCGCATTATATATAAAAAAAATTGTAACGCCTACTCTTTGCGCATTTGTTCGACTGTTTTTTTGATCTTTTTAAGTGTTACACTATTTCTTGTCTTTATATGTTGTTCTTTCTGTAATTTCTTATTTTTTATATGCATAACTTTGTTTTTCATTTGTTTGTCTCAGTAAAGTTGCATGTGTACGCTTATCCTGCTAGTTTTATTGATAACAATACTATATTTATCATATTAATTTTTTTTTAAATGCTTGTAGCAGACAACTCATTGTTCTAACAAGCAATGATTTAAAACATATCATGCATGCGCATGCCCAAATGTAGTCTCATATTAACGGAAGTACTTTAAAACTAAAGAAAATAACTGATAAATAAACTAATGGTCTTGAAATGATGTGAAGCTTGGACAAATCGTCTATAAAATAATGTTTACACCAGTCATATTGTATCGTATAAAAGCCTCAGGTTCACCGTAAGACCCATTATGTATCGCTAGAACAAGCCCCATGATGTATCGCTAGAACAGATCCCATGATGTATCGCTAGAACAAGCCCCATGATGTATCGCTAGAACAGATCCCATGATGTATCGCTAGAACATGCCCCATGATGTATCGCTAGAACATGCCCCATGATGTATCGCTAGAACAGATCCCATGATGTATCGCTAGAACATGCCCCATGATGTATCGCTAGAACATGCCCCATGATGTATCGCTAGAACAGATCCCATGATGTATCGCTAGAACATGCCCCATGATGTATCGCTAGAACATGCCCCATGATGTATCGCTAGAACAAGCTCCATGCTGTATCGCTAGAACATGCTTCATGATGTATCGCTACCATGATGTATCGCTAGAACATGCCCCATGATGTATCGCTAGAACATGCCCCATGATGTATCGCTAGAACAAGCCCCATGATGTAGTATCGCTAGAACAAGCCCCATGATGTATCGCTAGAACATGCCCCATGATGTAGTATCGCTAGAACATGCCCCATGATGTATCGCTAGAACAAGCCCCATGATGTATCGCTAGAACCATGATGTATCGCTAGAACAAGCCCCATGATGTATCGCTAGAACAAGCCCCATGATGTATCGCTAGAACATGCCCCATGATGTAGTATCGCTAGAACAAGCCCCATGATGTATCGCTAGAACAAGCCCCATGATGTAGTATCGCTAGAACATGCCCCATGATGTATCGCTAGAACATGCCCCATGATGTAGTATCGCTAGAACAAGCCCCATGATGTATCGCTAGAACAAGCCCCATGATGTATCGCTAGAACAAGCCCCATGCTGTATCGCTAGAACATGCTTCATGATGTATCGCTAAAACAAGATTGCAATAAGGAAAGCAACCAGTAAGTTGTGTTTACGTTAACGTAAACGTAGTTATTATCATGTACACGCTATTAAAACCAAATATAAACCTCTTAGTTATCAAATGAATAAAAATAAACATGTCCACTTTCTAACAATCCTAGAGTTTAAACGCACGTGTGATCGAACATCCTGTATCTCCAAGTTTACAACAGGAATAAAGACCAGGGGTACAATTATCCGTTTCGAACAAACCTAAAAGTGGATGATAATCACTTCAAACATCTGATTATTATTCCCACGTTTATTTCTTATTTCGACACACAGACTACAGACATAATATACATATTTCAATGTTTCATAGGCCACACAATGTTCAACGTACGATAAAATAGTTCGACATGTAACAAATGCAACAGATATACTTTCGAATTCGACTAGACAACGCCTTGAGCTGTTGGGTCTATAACCAAAACACAGTCACAAACACTCAAACCAAAAGTTTGAATAGGATGATCATGAACTCGATCTTGTATACCCTTGCAACAATGTTGTTGTTGTTTTTAGTATTTTGTAAGTACTTTCCAGGCTAATATTAAAAGTGTAACAGTAACATAAAACATGTAAATAAAATATTCGACAATATCATATTATACACGAGTTCAGTACGTTTTTATTAGTTAATCGCTGTCCACGTGTCTTCAATATCAAATGATAACGACTACGAAAAAGTGAGATTGATCTGAGAACGTTATCATGCGCACGGCGCAAACAAAATGGCGCGACGTCAACAAATTACCAATTAAAACATTAGCAATATTTTTGTTTCACTAGAGTCGCTATACTCTCTATTAAGAGAATCAACACTGCAAAACAATAATTGTTGTATTCACAAAGTTGTTTTTTTTTTGTTCTTACTGTTTGTTTGGTTTGTTAAGGTTTAATAAATATGGTGTGGTTGTGAATATCTCTCCAATGAAATGACACAACAATTCCTGATACATTTATGGAAGGTAAACATGTGCTAAAATGAACTTATTGTCTCTTATATTCTTTGGGCTTAAAGCAGATAAAGGGTGATGTTTTGGTCAATATGTAGTTTTTCGGACCTGGTTATTGTGATATTGACGAGGACTGCTTCCTAGTTCAATAGGAAAACAACCAAACACCACTTACAGAAACATTTCTCAGGTGGAATTTTCTCAAGCTGAAATTCTCGACTCCTAGAATACTTCTTACTGGGTCATAATTGTTCAATCCAATCAATTATACACCATTACACACACTAACATGTTCAAGGCGTCCATATATTACAGATAAATGTTACAGATATACGAGTAAATAGTAAACAGTATTTATTTATATATTAAAACCCTTGTACACATGTATACAGTTATAGTTATATTGACAGATATTTGAATTGGTCGGTTATGAATATATATATATATATATATATATATATATATATATATATATATATATATATTATAGTTAGGATACAGTTGGATCTATTCTATTCTAAGATTTATGCCAACAATATATTAATAAAAACTTTCTCACAAACTACTTAAACACACGCATACATTCACACATACGATTCACTCAGTCGCACTTTTATTACGAGTTTTTATTCCCTATGTAACAGTTCTAGCAGATCATACTTTACGAAAACAAGAACATAATACCAGGACTGAGAAGTCTCTGTCTTGACATGGAAAGAGTTCAAAGAAAAGGCCGTGTTCAGTAAACCAAACGTCAGTTTAAATTTATTGTAATCCACGTATGTTATTAGCTGTGTATCGACGACACGTTTAAAAGAACGAAGGTACCTACTTTAATTCTTAACACATATCTTTAATACAATCAAAACAAGAATGCAAATGAACTGAATCTATATTAGACGGTATCGTTATGCTGCAAAGCAAAATTTGATTTAAGTGAACAAACGACAATTAAAATAAATGCCATAATCAAAACAGACCTTTAATTAAATACTATAACATACTAGTAAATGAGATCTTTAAAGCAGGTCCTGAATGAGGACTGAACCCATGTATATCTGAGGGGTCTGTCTCCCCGGCAATATTGCATGTCTGGTAAGTTGCTGCTTACCTACCATCACAGAATCCTTTTAACTGGATTTGAGACGTTATTTGGACCTGGACGTAAAATTAAACCAAATATCATACTTTTTTAAAATCTGGACTCGATTGTATAAAAGTCTGAATTATAATCCTAGATTTGTTTGATTTGAAAATAATTATAAAATTGACCAATCAAATGTTGAGAATGAACTTGGATTAAAATTAAGAACTTTAAAGTCCGACTATACGTGGAAGACAAGTAGTCTGCGTGCTAGTTATTCTTCTTCTCGTATGTGACCCCGGTCACCGTGGCAACGGCGTGACCTTTGAACTGCGGGGAGGACAGGAAATACGCAAGGGGCTGGATGCAGCAGCCGAACTTCACTGCAAGGTGACTGAACTCCACCCCCACAAACCGCCAGTTGGAATCCTTCTTCAGCACGAACCAGACAGTCCGGTATCCGTACGGAATTGAACACACCACCATAAACACCATTAGCAGCAGCGACACCTGTCAAGGAGATCAGGGAATTATAAGCACAAAGATTGCTATGGTACTGTTTGCAAATTAAATGTTATATTACATTATGAGTAGATGAGTAACAAACAACACGATATTGTGGAAACTGACTTAAAATGGATCGATACAATCTCTGTCAACACACCAGAACGTTTCGGTTTGGATCTATCACTAACAACTTAAATTGTTAAGAAATTGCGACAAATGGTATAGTTGACAGAAGGAACACGAATAACAGGGCCATCTTCTTTTAACAAAAGAAAGTCTGTGCCAATTTTAACTCTGGCGCAAACATAAATAATGTTCTTTACTGTGAACATATTAAAACAGTTTGTATCAAAAAATATTTTGTATCAACATTCTGACAGTCTGTATAAAATGTTAGATGTAATTAATGTACACGTGTGCCAAACCTTTGTGATCTGCTTGTCGTTGAATAGGGGCTCAGAAGAGTGTGTATCCAGCGCAGGTTTTTTGAGGCATGTTAGTACGATACAGATGACGCCAGCTAACGTCACGAACGACGTCAGACCTAGCACAAGGTTGACGTAATATCTGTTGTGATCATTATATCGCCGAAGGTCAATGCCACAGCTAGAGCCTGATGCGTCCTTTTTGTACCTGTGTTAGTAGAGGTGTGCATAGATGTAAATGGAACGGAGACTTCTAGACACATATTACGCACGAACATTATTTTGCACTTCAGATTAAATCTATCATTTGTCAATGGTGCAGTCAAACTTGTTACGATTCATTCGAGTTTACTTTTTGTGCGTTTATTTCTTGCGAATAAACGTGACAAGTGTCATTGACTTATATTGAGTCTTATAGAAGACATACAGGAGCGCTATGACACTAAGATACGGAACGAGGTTTGTGTGGCCGAGAGAAAGAGAGAAAGAGACAGAGAGAAAAGAAGAAAAGGCGTGCGACGTGCCAGGTCAGGAAAAAGTGGTATTGTTTACAGACGGAGATTTGCAGGGTCAAGAGAGAGAGAGAGAGAGAGAGAGAGAGAGAGAGAGAGAGAGAGAGAGAGACGTGTTGTTAATAGAAGGAGAATTGTGCGGAAAATGAAGAGGCGTTTTATTGAGAGGAGGAGACTTGTGAGGTCAAGAGACGGTGTGGTGTTGTTGACAGAATGTGACTTGTGAGGTCAACCGAGAGGTGTTTTGTTGACACGAGGAGACCTGTGAGGTGAAGAGAGAGGCGTTTTGTTGACAGGAGGAACCCTGTGAGGCCAAAAGAGAGGCGTAATGTGGATAGGTGGACCCATGTGAGGTCAAGATCGAGTTGATTTGTTGACAGAAGGAGACCTGTGAGGCCAAGAGAGAGAGAGAGAAAGAGAGAGAGAGAGAGAGAGAGAGAGAGAGAGACGTATTATAGACAGAAGGAGAC
The DNA here is from genome assembly GCA_007844125.1 of Sinonovacula constricta. NCBI lineage: Eukaryota > Metazoa > Mollusca > Bivalvia > Cardiida > Solecurtidae > Sinonovacula > Sinonovacula constricta. The sequence continues at coordinate 12,654,988 of CM017565.1, forward strand.
CTGTGAGGCCAAGAGAGAGACATATTGTAGATAGAAGGAGACCTGTGAGGCCAAGAGAGAGACATACTGTAAATAGAAGGAGACCTGTGAGGCCAAGAGAGAGACGTATTGTTCATAGAAGGAGACCTGTGAGGCCAAGAGAGAGAGAGAGAGAGAGAGAGAGAGAGAGAGAGAGAGAGAGAGAGAGAGAGAGAGACGTATTGTAGATAGGAGACCTGTGAGGCCAACAGAGAGACGTATTGTTGATAAAAGAAGACCTGTGAGGCCAAGAGAGAGAGAGACATATTGTAGATAGAAGGAGACCTGTGAGGCCAAGAGAAAGAGAGAGAGAGAGAGAAAGAGAGAGAGAGAGAGAGAGAGAGAGAGAGAGAGAGAGAGAGAGAGATGTTGTTGATAGAAGGAGACCTGTGAGGCCAAGAGACAGACATATTGTAGATAGTAGGAGACCTGTAAGGCCAAGAGAGGGGGTGATATTGTAGGCAGATAGTGACTGACTTGTGAGGTCAAGAGAGGGCGTGATAATGTTGACAAAAGCGACTTGTGAGGTCAAGACATGGAGTGATATTGTTGGCAGAAAGTGACTTGTGAGGTCAAGACATGGAGTGTTATTGTTGGCAGAAAGTGACTAGTAAGACCAAGAGAGGGAGTGATATTGTTGGCAGAAATTGACTTGTAAGGTCAAGACGTGGGGTGGTATTGTTGGCAGAAAGTGACTTGCGAGGTCAAGAGACGGTGTGGTATTGTTGAGTGATGGTGGCGTGTGAGGTCAAGAGAGGAAGTGGTATTGTTGACAGAATGTGGCGTGTGAGGTCAAGACATGAAGTGATATTGTTGACTGAAAGTGACTTGTGAGGTAAAGGGAGGGTGTGGCATTGTTGACAGAATGTGACTTGTGAGGCCAAGAGAGGGAGTGATATTGTTGGCAGAAAGTGACTTGTGAGGCCAAGAGAGAGAGTGATATTGTTGACGGAATGTGACTTGTGAGGCCAAGAGAGGGAGTGGTACTGTTGACAGAATGTGACTTGTGAGGCCAAGAGAGGGAGTGATATTGTTGACGGAATGTGACTTGTGAGGCCAAGAGAGGGAGGGTTACTGTTGACAGAATGTGACTTGTGAGGCCAAGAGAGGGAGTGTTACTGTTGACGGAATGTGACTTGTGAGGCCAAGAGAGGGAGTGTTACTGTTGACAGAATGTGACTTGTGAGGCCAAGAGAGGGAGTGTTACCGTTGACGGAATGTGACTTGTGAGGCCAAGAGAGGGAGGGTTACTGTTGAAGGAATGTTACTTGTGAGGCCAAGAGAGGGAGGGTTACTGTTGACGGAATGTGACTTGTGAGGCCAAGAGAGGGAGTGATATTGTTGACGGAATGTGACTTGTGAGGCCAAGAGAGGGAGGGTTACTGTTGACAGAATGTGACTTGTGAGGTCAAGAGAGGGAGTGTTACTGTTGACAGAATGTGACTTGTGAGGCCAAGAGAGGGAGTGATATCGTTGACGGAATGTGACTTGTGAGGCCAAGAGAGGGAGGGTTACTGTTGACAGAATGTGACTTGTGAGGCCAAGAGAGGGAGTGTTACTGTTGACGGAATGTGACTTGTGAGGCCAAGAGAGGGAGGGTTACTGTTGAAGGAATGTGACTTGTGAGGCCAAGAGAGGGAGTGTTACTGTTGACGGAATGTGACTTGTGAGGCCAAGAGAGGGAGGGTTACTGTTGACAGAATGTGACTTGTGAGGCCAAGAGAGGGAGTGTTACTGTTGACAGAATGTGACTTGTGAGGTCAAGAGAGGGAGTGATATTGTTGACGGAATGTGACTTGTGAGGCCAAGAGAGGAAGTGATATTGTTGACGGAATGTGATTTGTGAGGTCAAGAGAGGGAGTGTTACTGTTGACGGAATGTGACTTGTGAGGCCAAGAGAGGAAGTGATATTGTTGACAGAATGTGACTTGTGAGGCCAAGAGAGGGAGTGTTACTGTTGACGGAATGTGACTTGTGAGGCCAAGAGAGGGAGTGTTACTGTTGACGGAATGTGACTTGTGAGGCCAAGAGAGGGAGGGTTACTGTTGAAGGAATGTGACTTGTGAGGCCAAGAGAGGGAGTGTTACTGTTGACAGAATGTGACTTGTGAGGCCAAGAGAGGGAGTGATACTGTTGAAGGAATGTGACTTGTGAGGTCAAGAGAGGGAGTGCTACTGTTGACAGAATGTGACTTGTGAGGCCAAGAGAGGGAGTGATATTGTTGACGGAATGTGACTTGTGAGGCCAAGAGAGGGAGTGTTACTGTTGACGGAATGTGACTTGTGAGGCCAAGAGAGGGAGGGTTACTGTTGAAGGAATGTGACTTGTGAGGCCAAGAGAGGGAGTGTTACTGTTGACAGAATGTGACTTGTGAGGCCAAGAGAGGGAGTGATACTGTTGAAGGAATGTGACTTGTGAGGTCAAGAGAGGGAGTGTTACTGTTGACAGAATGTGACTTGTAAGGCCAAGAGAGGGAGTGATTTTGTTGACGGAATGTGACTTGTGAGGCCAAGAGAGGGAGGGTTACTGTTGACGGAATGTGACTTGTGAGGCCAAGAGAGGGACGGTTACTGTTGACAGAATGTGACTTGTGAGGCCAAGAGAGGGAGTGTTACTGTTGACGGAATGTGACTTGTGAGGCCAAGAGAGGGAGGGTTACTGTTGACAGAATGTGACTTGTAAGGCCAAGAGAGGGAGTGTTACTGTTGACGGAATGTGACTTGTGAGGCCAAGAGAGGGAGGGTTACTGTTAACAGAATGTGACTTGTGAGGTCAAGAAAGGGAGGGTTACTGTTGACGGAATGTGACTTGTGAGGTCAAGAGAGGGAGGGTTACTGTTGACGGAATGTGACTTGCGAGGCCAAGAGAGGGAGTGTTACTGTTGACGGAATGTGACTTGTGAGGCCAAGAGAGGGAGGGTTACTGTTAACAGAATGTGACTTGTGAGGCCAAGAGAGGGAGGGTTACTTTTGAAGGAATGTGACTTATGAGGCCAAGAGAGGGAATGTTACTGTTGACGGAATGTGACTTGTGAGGCCAAGAGAGGGAGGGTTACTGTTGATAGAATGTGACTTGTGAGGTCAAGAGAGGGAGTGTTACTGTTGACAGAATGTGACTTGTGAGGCCAAGAGAGGGAGTGATATTGTTGACGAAATGTGATTTGTGAGGCCAAGAGAGGGGGTGTTTCTGTTGACAGAATGTGATTTGTGAGGCCAAGTGAGGAAGTGATATTGTTGACGGAATGTGATTTGTGAGGTCAAGAGAGGGAGTGATATTGTTGACGGAATGTGACTTGTGAGGTCAAGAGAGGGAGTGATATTGTTGACGGAATGTGACTTGTGAGGCCAAGAGAGGGAGTGTTACTGTTGACGGAATGTGACTTGTGAGGTCAAGAGAGAAAGTGTTACTGTTGACAGAATGTGACTTGTGAGGCCAAGAGAGGGAGTGTTACTGTTAACAGAATGTGACTTGTGAGGTCAAGGAACGGTGTGGTATTGTTGAGTGATGGTGACTTATGAGGTCAAGAGAGGGAGGGGTATTGTTGGCAGAAAGTGACTTGTGAGGTCAAGAGAGGGGGTGGTATTGTTGAGTGACTTGTTAGGTCAAGAGAGGGAGTGATACTGTTGACAGAAATTGACTTGTGAGGCCAAGAGAGGGAGTGATACTGTTGAAGGAATGTGACTTGTGAGGTCAAGAGAGGGAGTGTTACTGTTGACAGAATGTGACTTGTGAGGCCAAGAGAGGGATTGATATTGTTGACGGAATGTGACTTGTGAGGCCAAGAGAGGGAGTGTTACTGTTGACGGAATGTGACTTGTGGGGCCAAGAGAGGGAGGGTTACTGTTGAAGGAATGTGACTTGTGAGGCCAAGAGAGGGAGTGTTACTGTTGACAGAATGTGACTTGTGAGGCCAAGAGAGGGAGTGATACTGTTGAAGGAATGTGACTTGTGAGGTCAAGAGAGGGAGTGTTACTGTTGACAGAATGTGACTTGTAAGGCCAAGAGAGGGAGTGATTTTGTTGACGGAATGTGACTTGTGAGGCCAAGAGAGGGAGGGTTACTGTTGACGGAATGTGACTTGTGAGGCCAATAGAGGGAGGGTTACTGTTGACAGAATGTGACTTGTGAGGCCAAGAGAGGGAGTGTTACTGTTGACGGAATGTGACTTGTGAGGCCAAGAGAGGGAGGGTTACTGTTAACAGAATGTGACTTGTGACGTCAAGAAAGGGAGGGTTACTGTTGACGGAATGTGACTTGTGAGGCCAAGAGAGGGAGGGTTACTGTTGACGGAATGTGACTTGTGAGGCCAAGAGAGGGAGTGTTACTGTTGACGGAATGTGACTTGTGAGGCCAAGAGAGGGAGGGTTACTGTTAACAGAATGTGACTTGTGAGGCCAAGAGAGGGAGGGTTACTGTTGAAGGAATGTGACTTATGAGGCCAAGAGAGGGAATGTTACTGTTGACGGAATGTGACTTGTGAGGCCAAGAGAGGGAGGGTTACTGTTGACAGAATGTGACTTGTGAGGCCAAGAGAGGGAGTGTTACTGTTGACAGAATGTGACTTGTGAGGTCAAGAGAGGGAGTGATATTGTTGACGGAATGTGACTTGTGAGGCCAAGAGAGGGAGTGTTACTGTTGACGGAATGTGACTTGTGAGGTCAAGAGAGAAAGTGTTACTGTTGACAGAATGTGACTTGTGAGGCCAAGAGAGGGAGTGTTACTGTTAACAGAATGTGACTTGTGAGGTCAAGGAACGGTGTGGTATTGTTGAGTGATGGTGACTTATGAGGTCAAGAGAGGGAGGGGTATTGTTGGCAGAAAGTGACTTGTGAGGTCAAGAGAGGGACTGGTATTGTTGAGTGACTTGTTAGGTCAAGAGAGGGAGTGATATTGTTGGCAGAAAGTGACTTGTGAGGTCTAGACATGGAGTGATATTATTGACAGAAAGTGACTTGTGAGGTCAAGAGAGGGAGTGGAATTGTTGCCAGAAAGTGACTTGTGAGGTCAAGAGAGGGTGTGGAATTGTTGGTAGAAAGTGGTTTGCGATGTCAAGACATGGAGTGATATTGTTGGCAGATAGTGACTTGTGAGGTCAAGAGAGGGAGTGGTATTGTTGGCAGAAAGTGACTTGTGAGGTCAAGAGAGGGAGTGATATTGTTGACAAAAGGTGACTTGTGAGGTCAAGAAAGGAAGTGGTATTGTTGCCAACGGTGACTTGCGAGGTCAAGACATGGAGTGATATTGTTGGAAGAAAGTGACTTGTGAGGTCAAGAGAGTGAGTAATACTGTTGACAGAATGTGACTTGTGAGGTCAAGAAAGGGAGTGGTATTGTTGACAGAATGTGACTTGTGAGGTCAAGACATGGAGTTGTATTGTTAACAGAAAGTGACTTGTGAGGTCAAGACATGGAGTGATATTGTTGGCAGAAAGTGACTTGTGAAGACGAGAGAGGGAGTGATACTGTTGACAGAATGTGACTTGTGAGGTCAAGAGAGGGAGTGATATTGTTGACGCAATGTGACTTGTGAGGTCAAGAGAGGGAGTCTTACTGTTGACAGATTGTGACTTGTGAGGCCAAGAGAGGGAGTGATATTGTTGACGGAATGTGACTTGTGAGGCCAAGAGAGGAAGTGATATTGTTGACGGAATGTGACTTGTGAGGCCAAGAGAGGGAGTGATATTGTTGACGGAATGTGACTTGTGAGGCCAAGAGAGGAAGTGATATTGCTGACGGAATGTGATTTGTGAGGCCAAGAGAGAAAGTGTTACTGTTGACAGAATGTGACTTGTGAGGCCAAGAGAGGAAGGGGTATTGTTGAAAGAAAGTGACTTGTGAGGTTAAGAAACGGTGTGGTATTGTTGAGTGATGGTGACTTGTGAGGTCAAGAGAGGGAGGGGTATTGTTGGCAGAAAGTGACTTGTGAGGTCAAGAGAGGGAGTGGTATTGTTGAGTGACTTGTTAGGTCAAGAGAGGGAGTGATATTGTTGGCAGAAAGTGACTTGTGAGGTCTAGACATGGAGTGATATTATTGACAGAAAGTGACTTGTGAGGTCAAGAGAGGGTGTGGAATTGTTGGTAGAAAGTGGTTTGCGATGTCAAGACATGGAGTGATATTGTTGGCAGATAGTGACTTGTGAGGTCAAGAGAGGGAGTGGTATTGTTGGCAGAAAGTGACTTGTGAGGTCAAGAGAGGGAGTGATATTGTTGACAAAAGGTGACTTGTGAGGTCAAGAAAGGAAGTGGTATTGTTGCCAACGGTGACTTGCGAGGTCAAGACATGGAGTGATATTGTTGGAAGAAAGTGACTTGTGAGGTCAAGAGAGTGAGTGATACTGTTGGCAGAAAGTGACTTGTGAAGTCAAGAGAGGGAGTGATACTGTTGACAGAATGTGACTTGTGAGGTCAAGAGAGGGAGTGATATTGTTGAAGGAATGTGACTTGTGAGGTCAAGAGAGGGAGTGTTACTGTTGACAGAATGTGACTTGTGAGGCCAAGAGAGGGAGTGATATTGTTGACGGAATGTGACTTGTGAGGCCAAGAGAGGAAGTGATATTGTTGACGGAATGTGACTTATGAGGCCAAGAGAGGGAGTGATATTGTTGACGGAATGTGACTTGTGAGGCCAAGAGAGGAAGTGATATTGTTGACGGAATGTGACTTGTGAGGCCAAGAGAGGGAGTGTTACTGTTGACGGAATGTGACTTGTGAGGTCAAGAGAGAAAGTGTTACTGTTGACAGAATGTGACTTGTGAGGCCAAGAGAGGAAGGGGTATTGTTGAAAGAAAGTGACCTGTGAGGTCAAGAAACGGTGTGGTATTGTTGAGTGATGGTGACTTGTGAGGTCAAGAGAGGGAGGGGTATTGTTGGCAGAAAGTGACTTGTGAGGTCAAGACAGGGAGTGGTATTGTTGAGTGACTTGTTAGGTCAAGAGAGGGAGTGATATTGTTGGCAGAAAGTGACTTGTGAGGTCAAGAGAGGGAGTGGAATTGTTGCCAGAAAGTGACTTGTGAGGTCAAGAGAGGGTGTGGAATTGTTGGTAGAAAGTGGTTTGCGATGTCAAGACATGGAGTGATATTGTTGGCAGATAGTGACTTGTGAGGTCAAGAGAGGGAGTGGTATTGTTGGCAGAAAGTGACTTGTGAGGTCAAGAGAGGGAGTGATATTGTTGACAAAAGGTGACTTGTGAGGTCAAGAAAGGAAGTGGTATTGTTGCCAACGGTGACTTGCGAGGTCAAGACATGGAGTGATATTGTTGGAAGAAAGTGACTTGTGAGGTCAAGAGAGTGAGTGATACTGTTGACAGAATGTGACTTGTGAGGTCAAGAAAGGGAGTGATACTGTTGACAGAACGTGACTTGTGAGGCCAAGAGAGGGAGTGTTACTGTTGACAGAACGTGACTTGTGAGGTCAAAAGAGGGAGTGATACTGTTGACAGAACGTGACTTGTGAGGTCAAGAGAGGGAGTGGTATTGTTGACAGAATGTGACTTGTGAGGTCAAGACATGGAGTGATATTGTTGACAGAAAGTGACTTGTGAGGTCAAGAGAGTGAGTGATACTGTTGACAGAACGTGACTTTTGAGGTCAAGAGAGTGAGTGATACTGTTGACAGAACGTGACTTGTGAGGCCAAGAGAGGGAGTGTTACTGGTGACAGAACGTGACTTGTGAGGTCAAAAGAGGGAGTGATACTGTTGACAGAACGTGACTTGTGAGGTCAAGAGAGGGAGTGGTATTGTTGACAGAAAGTGCCTTGTGAGGTCAAGAGAGGGAGTGGTATTGTTGACAAAAAGTGACTTGTGAGGTCAAGAGAGTGAGTGATACTGTTGACAGAACGTGACTTGTGAGGTCAAAAGAGTGAGTGATACTGTTGACAGAACGTGACTTGTGAGGTCAAGAGAGTGAGTGATACTGTTGACAGAACGTGACTTGTGAGGTCAAGAGAGGGAGTGGTATTGTTGACAGAAAGTGACTTGTGAGATCAAAAGAGTGAGTGATACTGTTGACAGAACGTGACTTGTGAGGTCAAGAGAGTGAGTGATACTGTTGACAGAACGTGACTTGTGAGGTCAAGAGAGGGAGTGGTATTGTTGACAGAAAGTGACTTGTGAGGTCAAGACATGGAGTGGTACTGTTGACAGAAAGTGACTTGTGAGGTCAAGAGAGGGAGTGGTATTGTTGACAGAAAGTGACTTGTGAGGTCAAGAGAGGGAGTGGTATTGTTGACAGAAAGTGACTTGTGAGGTCAAGACATGGAGTGATACTATTGACAGAACGTGACTTGTGAGGTCAAGAGAGGGAGTCGTATTGTTGACAGAAAGTGACTTGTGAGGTCAAGACATGGAGTGGTATTGTTGACAGAAAGTGACTTGTGTGGTCAAGACATGTAGTGGTATTGTTGACAGAACGTGACTTGTGAGGTCAAGACATGGAGTGGTATTGTTGACAGAACGTGACTTGTGAGGTCAAGAGAGGGAGTGATATTGTTGACAGAAAGTGACTTGTGAGGTCAAGACATGGAGTGATATTGTTGACAGAAAGTGACTTGTGAGGTCAAGAGAGTGAGTGATACTGTTGACAGAACGTGACTTTTGAGGTCAAGAGAGGGAGTGATACTGTTGACAGAACGTGACTTGTGAGGCCAAGAGAGGGAGTGTTACTGTTGACAGAACGTGACTTGTGAGGTCAAAAGAGGGAGTGATACTGTTGACAGAACGTGACTTGTGAGGTCAAGAGAGGGAGTGGTATTGTTGACAGAAAGTGCCTTGTGAGGTCAAGAGAGGGAGTGGTATTGTTGACAAAAAGTGACTTGTGAGGTCAAGAGAGTGAGTGATACTGTTGACAGAACGTGACTTGTGAGGTCAAAAGAGTGAGTGATACTGTTGACAGAACGTGACGTGTGAGGTCAAGAGAGTGAGTGATACTGTTGACAGAACGTGACTTGTGAGGTCAAGAGAGTGAGTGATACTGTTGACAGAACGTGACTTGTGAGGTCAATAGAGGGAGTGGTATTGTTGACAGAAAGTGACTTGTGAGGTCAAGACATGGAGTGGTACTGTTGACAGAAAGTGACTTGTGAGGTCAAGAGAGGGAGTGGTATTGTTGACAGAAAGTGACTTGTGAGGTCAAGAGAGGGAGTGGTATTGTTGACAGAAAGTGACTTGTGAGGTCAAGACATGGAGTGATACTGTTGACAGAACGTGACTTGTGAGGTCAAGAGAGGGAGTCGTATTGTTGACAGAAAGTGACTTGTGAGGTCAAGACATGGAGTGGTATTGTTGACAGAAAGTGCCTTGTGTGGTCAAGACATGTAGTGGTATTGTTGACAGAACGTGACTTGTGAGGTCAAGAGAGGGAGTGATATTGTTGACAGAAAGTGACTTGTGAGGTCAAGACATGGAGTGATATTGTTGACAGAAAGTGACTTGTGAGGTCAAGAGAGTGAGTGATACTGTTGACAGAACTTGACTTTTGAGGTCAAGAGAGTGAGTGATACTGTTGACAGAACGTGACTTGTGAGGCCAAGAGAGGGAGTGTTACTGTTGACAGAACGTGACTTGTGAGGTCAAAAGAGGGAGTGATACTGTTGACAGAACGTGACTTGTGAGGTCAAGAGAGGGAGTGGTATTGTTGACAGAAAGTGCCTTGTGTGGTCAAGAGAGGGAGTGGTATTGTTGACAAAAAGTGACTTGTGAGGTCAAGAGAGTGAGTGATACTGTTGACAGAACGTGACTTGTGAGGTCAAAAGAGTGAGTGATACTGTTGACAGAACGTGACTTGTGAGGTCAAGAGAGTGAGTGATACTGTTGACAGAACGTGGCTTGTGAGGTCAAGAGAGGGAGTGGTATTGTTGACAGAAAGTGACTTGTGAGGTCAAGACATGGAGTGGTACTGTTGACAGAAAGTGACTTGTGAGGTCAAGAGAGGGAGTGGTATTGTTGACAGAAAGTTACTTGTGAGGTCAAGAGAGGGAGTGGTATTGTTGACTGAAAGTGACTTGTGAGGTCAAGACATGGAGTGATACTGTTGACAGAACGTGACTTGTGAGGTCAATAGAGGGAGTGGTATTGTTGACAGGAAGTGACTTGTGAGGTCAAGACATGGAGTGGTATTGTTGACAGAAAGTGACTTGTGAGGTCCAGACATGGAGTGGTACTGTTGACAGAAAGTGACTTGTGAGGTCAAGAGAGTGAGTGATACTGTTGACAGAACGTGGCTTGTGAGGTCAAGAGAGTGACTGATACTGTTGACAGAACGTGACTTGTGAGGTCAAGACATGGAGTGACATTGTTGGCAGAAAGTGACTTGTGAGGTCAAGAGAGGGAGTGATACTGTTGACAGAACGTGACTTGTGAGGTCAAAAGAGGGAGTGGTATTGTTGACAGAAAGTGTCTTGTGAGGTCAAGACATGGAGTGATACTGTTGACAGAACGTGACTTGTGAGGTCAAGAGAGGGAGTCGTATTGTTGACAGAAAGTGACTTGTGAGGTCAAGACATGGAGTGGTATTGTTGACAGAAAGTGCCTTGTGTGGTCAAGACATGTAGTGGTATTGTTGGCAGAACGTGACTTGTGAGGTCAAGACATGGAGTGGTATTGTTGACAGAACGTGACTTGTGAGGTCAAGAGAGGGAGTGATATTGTTGACAGAAAGTAACTTGTGAGGTCAAAACATGGAGTGATATTGTTGACAGAAAGTGACTTGTGAGGTCAAGAGAGTGAGTGATACTGTTGACAGAACGTGACTTTTGAGGTCAAGAGAGTGAGTGATACTGTTGACAGAACGTGACTTGTGAGGCCAAGAGAGGGAGTGTTACTGTTGACAGAACGTGACTTGTGAGGTCAAAAGAGGGAGTGATACTGTTGACAGAACGTGACTTGTGAGGTCAAGAGAGGGAGTGGTATTGTTGACAGAAAGTGCCTTGTGAGGTCAAGAGAGGGAGTGGTATTGTTGACAAAAAGTGACTTGTGAGGTCAAGAGAGTGAGTGATACTGTTGACAGAACGTGACTTGTGAGGTCAAAAGAGTGAGTGATACTGTTGACAGAACGTGACTTGTGAGGTCAAGAGAGTGAGTGATACTGTTGACAGAACGTGGCTTGTGAGGTCAAGAGAGGGAGTGGTATTGTTGACAGAAAGTGACTTGTGAGGTCAAGACATGGAGTGGTACTGTTGACAGAAAGTGACTTGTGAGGTCAAGAGAGGGAGTGGTATTGTTGACAGAAAGTGACTTGTGAGGTCAAGAGAGGGAGTGGTATTGTTGACTGAAAGTGACTTGTGAGGTCAAGACATGGAGTGATACTGTTGACAGAACGTGACTTGTGAGGTCAATAGAGGGAGTGGTATTGTTGACAGGAAGTGACTTGTGAGGTCAAGACATGGAGTGGTATTGTTGACAGAAAGTGACTTGTGAGGTCAAGACATGGAGTGGTACTGTTGACAGAAAGTGACTTGTGAGGTCAAGAGAGTGAGTGATACTGTTGACAGAACGTGACTTGTGAGGTCAAGAGAGTGACTGATACTGTTGACAGAACGTGACTTGTGAGGTCAAGACATGGAGTGACATTGTTGGCAGAAAGTGACTTGTAAGGTCAAGAGAGGGAGTGATACTGTTGACAGAACGTGACTTGTGAGGTCAAAAGAGGGAGTGGTATTGTTGACAGAAAGTGACTTGTGAGGTCAAGACATGTAGTGGTATTGTTGACAGAACGTGACTTGTGAGGTCAAGACATGGAGTGGTATTGTTGACAGAACGTGACTTGTGAGGTCAAGAGAGGGAGTGATACTGTTGACAGAACGTGACTTGTGAGGTCAAAAGAGGGAGTGGTATTGTTGACAGAAAGTGACTTGTGAGGTCAAGACATGGAGTGGTATTGTTGACAGAAAGTGACTTGTGAGGTCAAGACATGGAGTGATACTGTTGACAGAACGTGACTTGTGAGGTCAAGAGAGGGAGTCGTATTGTTGACAGAAAGTGACTTGTGAGGTCAAGACATGGAGTGGTATTGTTGACAGAAAGTGCCTTGTGTGGTCAAGACATGTAGTGGTATTGTTGACAGAACGTGACTTGTGAGGTCAATACATGGAGTGGTATTGTTGACAGAACGTGACTTGTGAGGTCAAGAGAGGGAGTGATATTGTTGACAGAAAGTGACTTGTGAGGTCAAGACATGGAGTGATATTGTTGACAGAAAGTGACTTGTGAGGTCAAGAGAGTGAGTGATACTGTTGACAGAACGTGACTTTTGAGGTCAAGAGAGTGAGTGATACTGTTGACAGAACGTGACTTGTGAGGCCAAGAGAGGGAGTGTTACTGTTGACAGAACGTGACTTGTGAGGTCAAAAGAGGGAGTGATACTGTTGACAGAAAGTGACTTGTGAGGTCAAGAGAGGGAGTGGTATTGTTGACAGAAAGTGCCTTGTGAGGTCAAGAGAGGGAGTGGTATTGTTGACAAAAAGTGACTTGTGAGGTCAAGAGAGTGAGTGATACTGTTGACAGAACGTGACTTGTGAGGTCAAAAGAGTGAGTGATACTGTTGACAGAACGTGACTTGTGAGGTCAAGAGAGTGAGTGATACTGTTGACAGAACGTGGCTTGTGAGGTCAAGAGAGGGAGTGGTATTGTTGACAGAAAGTGACTTGTGAGGTCAAGAGAGGGAGTGGTATTGTTGACAAAAAGTGACTTGTGAGGTCAAGAGAGTGAGTGATACTGTTGACAGAAAGTGACTTGTGAGGTCAAAAGAGTGAGTGATACTGTTGACAGAACGTGACTTGTGAGGTCAAGAGAGTGAGTGATACTGTTGACAGAACGTGGCTTGTGAGGTCAAGAGAGGGAGTGGTATTGTTGACAGAAAGTGACTTGTGAGGTCAAGACATGGAGTGGTACTGTTGACAGAAAGTGACTTGTGAGGTCAAGAGAGGGAGTGGTATTGTTGACAGAAAGTGACTTGTGAGGTCAAGAGAGGGAGTGGTATTGTTGACTGAAAGTGACTTGTGAGGTCAAGACATGGAGTGATACTGTTGACAGAACGTGACTTGTGAGGTCAATAGAGGGAGTGGTATTGTTGACAGGAAGTGACTTGTGAGGTCAAGACATGGAGTGGTATTGTTGACAGAAAGTGACTTGTGAGGTCAAGACATGGAGTGGTACTGTTGACAGAAAGTGACTTGTGAGGTCAAGAGAGTGAGTGATACTGTTGACAGAACGTGACTTGTGAGGTCAAGAGAGTGACTGATACTGTTGACAGAACGTGACTTGTGAGGTCAAGACATGGAGTGACATTGTTGGCAGAAAGTGACTTGTGAGGTCAAGAGAGGGAGTGATACTGTTGACAGAACGTGACTTGTGAGGTCAAAAGAGGGAGTGGTATTGTTGACAGAAAGTGACTTGTGAGGTCAAGACATGGAGTGGTATTGTTGACAGAAAGTGACTTGTGAGGTCAAGACATGGAGTGGTATTGTTGACAGAAAGAGACTTGTAAGGTCAAGAGAGTGTGTGATACTGTTGACAGAACGTGACTAGTGAGGTCAAGAGAGTGAGTGATACTGTTGACAGAGCGTGACTTGTGAGGTCAAGAGAGGGAGTGGTATTGTTGTCAGAAAGTGACTTGTGAGGTCAAGAGAGTGAGTGATACTGTTGACAGAACGTGACTTGTGAGGTCAAGAGAGGGAGTGATACTGTTGACAGAACGTGACTTGTGAGGTCAAGAGAGTGAGTGGTATTGTTGACAGAAAGTGACTTGTGAGGTCAAGACATGGAGTGGTACTGTTGACAGAAAGTGACTTGTGAGGTCAAGAGAGGGAGTGGTATTGTTGACAGAAAGTGACTTGTGAGGTCAAGAGAGGGAGTGGTATTGTTGACAGAAAGTGACTTGTGAGGTCAAGACATGGAGTGATACTGTTGACAGAACGTGACTTGTGAGGTCAAGAGAGGGAGTCGTATTGTTGACAGAAAGTGACTTGTGAGGTCAAGACATGGAGTGGTATTGTTGACAGAAAGTGCCTTGTGTGGTCAAGACATGTAGTGGTATTGTTGACAGAACGTGACTTGTGAGGTCAAGACATGAAGTGGTATTGTTGACAGAACGTGACTTGTGACGTCAAGAGAGGGAGTGATATTGTTGACAGAAAGTGACTTGTGAGGTCAAGACATGGAGTGATATTGTTGACAGAAAGTGACTTGTGAGGTCAAGAGAGTGAGTGATACTGTTGACAGAACTTGACTTTTGAGGTCAAGAGAGTGAGTGATACTGTTGACAGAACGTGACTTGTGAGGCCAAGAGAGGGAGTGTTACTGTTGACAGAACGTGACTTGTGAGGTCAAAAGAGGGAGTGATACTGTTGACAGAACGTGACTTGTGAGGTCAAGAGAGGGAGTGGTATTGTTGACAGAAAGTGCCTTGTGTGGTCAAGAGAGGGAGTGGTATTGTTGACAAAAAGTGACTTGTGAGGTCAAGAGAGTGAGTGATACTGTTGACAGAACGTGACTTGTGAGGTCAAAAGAGTGAGTGATACTGTTGACAGAACGTGACTTGTGAGGTCAAGAGAGTGAGTGATACTGTTGACAGAACGTGGCTTGTGAGGTCAAGAGAGGGAGTGGTATTGTTGACAGAAAGTGACTTGTGAGGTCAAGACATGGAGTGGTACTGTTGACAGAAAGTGACTTGTGAGGTCAAGAGAGGGAGTGGTATTGTTGACAGAAAGTGACTTGTGAGGTCAAGAGAGGGAGTGGTATTGTTGGCTGAAAGTGACTTGTGAGGTCAAGACATGGAGTGATACTGTTGACAGAACGTGACTTGTGAGGTCAATAGAGGGAGTGGTATTGTTGACAGGAAGTGACTTGTGAGGTCAAGACATGGAGTGGTATTGTTGACAGAAAGTGACTTGTGAGGTCAAGACATGGAGTGGTACTGTTGACAGAAAGTGACTTGTGAGGTCAAGAGAGTGAGTGATACTGTTGACAGAACGTGGCTTGTGAGGTCAAGAGAGTGACTGATACTGTTGACAGAACGTGACTTGTGAGGTCAAGACATGGAGTGACATTGTTGGCAGAAAGTGACTTGTGAGGTCAAGAGAGGGAGTGATATTGTTGACAGAAAGTGACTTGTGAGGTCAAGAGAGTGAGTGATACTGTTGACAGAACGTGACTTTTGAGGTCAAGAGAGTGAGTGATACTGTTGACAGAACGTGACTTGTGAGGCCAAGAGAGGGAGTGTTACTGTTGACAGAACGTGACTTGTGAGGTCAAAAGAGGGAGTGATACTGTTGACAGAACGTGACTTGTGAGGTCAAGAGAGGGAGTGGTATTGTTGACAGAAAGTGCCTTGTGAGGTCAAGAGAGGGAGTGGTATTGTTGACAAAAAGTGACTTGTGAGGTCAAGAGAGTGAGTGATACTGTTGACAGAACGTGACTTGTGAGGTCAAAAGAGTGAGTGATACTGTTGACAGAACGTGACTTGTGAGGTCAAGAGAGGGAGTGATACTGTTGACAGAACGTGGCTTGTGAGGTCAAGAGAGGGAGTGGTATTGTTGACAGAAAGTGACTTGTGAGGTCAAGACATGGAGTGGTACTGTTGACAGAAAGTGACTTGTGAGGTCAAGAGAGGGAGTGGTATTGTTGACAGAAAGTGACTTGTGAGGTCAAGAGAGGGAGTGGTATTGTTGACTGAAAGTGACTTGTGAGGTCAAGACTTGGAGTGATACTGTTGACAGAACGTGACTTGTGAGGTCAAGACATGGAGTGGTACTGTTGACAGAAAGTGACTTGTGAGGTCAAGACATGGAGTGGTATTGTTGACAGAAAGTGACTTGTGAGGTCAAGACATGGAGTGGTACTGTTGACAGAAAGTGACTTGTGAGGTCAAGAGAGTGAGTGATACTGTTGACAGAACGTGGCTTGTGAGGTCAAGAGAGTGACTGATACTGTTGACAGAACGTGACTTGTGAGGTCAAGACATGGAGTGACATTGTTGGCAGAAAGTGACTTGTGAGGTCAAGAGAGGGAGTGATACTGTTGACAGAACGTGACTTGTGAGGTCAAAAGAGGGAGTGGTATTGTTGACAGAAAGTGACTTGTGAGGTCAAGACATGGAGTGGTATTGTTGACAGAAAGTGACTTGTGAGGTCAAGACATGGAGTGATACTGTTGACAGAACGTGACTTGTGAGGTCAAGAGAGGGAGTCGTATTGTTGACAGAAAGTGACTTGTGAGGTCAAGACATGGAGTGGTATTGTTGACAGAAAGTGCCTTGTGTGGTCAAGACATGTAGTGGTATTGTTGACAGAACGTGACTTGTGAGGTCAAGACATGGAGTGGTATTGTTGACAGAACGTGACTTGTGAGGTCAAGAGAGGGAGTGATATTGTTGACAGAAAGTGACTTGTGAGGTCAAGACATGGAGTGATATTGTTGACAGAAAGTGACTTGTGAGGTCAAGAGAGTGAGTGATACTGTTGACAGAACGTGACTTTTGAGGTCAAGAGAGTGAGTGATACTGTTGACAGAACGTGACTTGTGAGGCCAAGAGAGGGAGTGTTACTGTTGACAGAACGTGACTTGTGAGGTCAAAAGAGGGAGTGATACTGTTGACAGAACGTGACTTGTGAGGTCAAGAGAGGGAGTGGTATTGTTGACAGAAAGTGCCTTGTGAGGTCAAGAGAGGGAGTGGTATTGTTGACAAAAAGTGACTTGTGAGGTCAAGAGAGTGAGTGATACTGTTGACAGAACGTGACTTGTGAGGTCAAAAGAGTGAGTGATACTGTTGACAGAACGTGACTTGTGAGGTCAAGAGAGGGAGTGATACTGTTGACAGAACGTGGCTTGTGAGGTCAAGAGAGGGAGTGGTATTGTTGACAGAAAGTGACTTGTGAGGTCAAGACATGGAGTGGTACTGTTGACAGAAAGTGACTTGTGAGGTCAAGAGAGGGAGTGGTATTGTTGACAGAAAGTGACTTGTGAGGTCAAGAGAGGGAGTGGTATTGTTGACTGAAAGTGACTTGTGAGGTCAAGACTTGGAGTGATACTGTTGACAGAACGTGACTTGTGAGGTCAATAGAGGGAGTGGTATTGTTGACAGGAAGTGACTTGTGAGGTCAAGACATGGAGTGGTATTGTTGACAGAAAGTGACTTGTGAGGTCAAGACATGGAGTGGTACTGTTGACAGAAAGTGACTTGTGAGGTCAAGAGAGTGAGTGATACTGTTGACAGAACGTGACTTGTGAGGTCAAGAGAGTGACTGATACTGTTGACAGAACGTGACTTGTGAGGTCAAGACATGGAGTGACATTGTTGGCAGAAAGTGACTTGTGAGGTCAAGAGAGGGAGTGATACTGTTGACAGAACGTGACTTGTGAGGTCAAAAGAGGGAGTGGTATTGTTGACAGAAAGTGACTTGTGAGGTCAAGACATGTAGTGGTATTGTTGACAGAACGTGACTTGTGAGGTCAAGACATGGAGTGGTATTGTTGACAGAACGTGACTTGTGAGGTCAAGAGACGGAGTGATACTGTTGACAGAACGTGACTTGTGAGGTCAAAAGAGGGAGTGGTATTGTTGACAGAAAGTGACTTGTGAGGTCAAGACATGGAGTGGTATTGTTGACAGAAAGTGACTTGTGAGGTCAAGACATGGAGTGGTACTGTTGACAGAAAGTGACTTGTGAGGTCAAGAGAGGGAGTGGTATTGCTGACAGAAAGAGACTTGTGAGGTCAAGACATGGAGTGATATTGTTGGCAGAAAGTGACTTGTGAAGTCAAGAGAGGGAGTGATACTGTTGACAGAACCTGACTTGTGAGGTCAAGAGAGTGAGTGATACTGTTGACAGAACCTGACTTGTGAGGTCAAGAGAGGGAGTGGTATTGTTGACAGAATGTGACTTGTGAGGTAAAGACATGGAGTGATATTGTTTGCAGAGATTGACTTGTGAGGTCAAGAGAGGGAGCGGTATTGTTGGCAGAAAGTGACTTGTGAGGTCAAGAGTGGGTGTGGTATTGTTGACAGAAAGTGACTTGTGAGGTCAAGACATGGAGTGATATTGTTGACAGATGGTGACTTGTGAGGTCAAGAGAGGGAGTGGTATTGTTGGCAGAAAGTGACTTGTGAGGTCAAGAGTGGGTGTGGTATTGTTCACAGAAGGTGAATTGTGAGATCTAGAGAGGGAGGTGTAATGCTGGCAGAAAGTGACTTGTGAGGTCAAGACGTGGAGTGGTATTAATGGCAGAACGTGACTTGTCAGGTCAAGAGAGGGAATGGTATTGTTGACAGAAGACGACTTGTGAGATCAAAAGAGGAAGTGGTATTGTTGACAGAAGACGACTTGTGTGATCAAAAGAGGGAGTGGTATTGTTGACAGAAGACAAGTTGTGAGATCAAAAGAGGAAGTGGTATTGTTGACAGAAGACGACTTGTGTGATCAAAAGTGTTAGTGGTATTGTTGCAGAAGGTTATTTGTGAGATCAGGAAAGGATCGTTTTGTAGAGGGAAGGACAAATATAAGGAAAATAGAGGGCCATATATTTAACAGAAAAAAACCATTTTAACTCCTTATAGAGGCATTATTCGTAGTTTCTAGATGCCGCTTTATGCGGGGCTGCTAGGAATATTATAAAGTGATCAGTATTATTTAAATGCGGATATGGCACAGAAGGTCTGTGTAAAGAACATACCTGTTATATCCCAGTAAAGGCAAGCTGGCCAGTAACAAACTGTATGCCCAGACGCATACAGAAACTATAGAGAAATGTTTGCTGGAGAATTTGGAATCTGTAAAGACAGCAAACATACTAGATCCTTTCAATTACAGCTTATCCATGTTACATAAACTTAGGTTGAGTTGCCCTTGGTGACCCAGTTTATTTAAGCGTTTCTTCGCTGAAAATATTGGGCCATGTTTTGATATTTAAGTTTCTTCACCTGATGAATGTTGTTTGCTTTCTTTTTACCACCCCATATCAGGTTCTTCATTGATCGAAAATTCCTTTTGATGGCCATCTATTATATAGATGTTCGAAGTCGGGAAGCGGCATTTTTTACAATTGACCAATAGAATATAAAATGTTATCTTTATACATACAATGTCGATTTAACAAGATAAAGGTCATACACAAATCATCGACTTACAACTACTTAGCCTTTCGTCTCGTGGATTCGGGTCCCTGGGCGAAAACCTTATGTTGGGTGTTATAAGTGCGGCAGTGCTTATTACTATTTATCTGCGGTCTTCTGCTATAAAAATAGCATAATATCGCTGGTAAGACCATAGTCATGTTAATTCAACTCGTTTTCCAAAATGTAAACAAAGCTAATATGTAAGTGGTATGCAATGTTATTGAGATTATTGTCCAAAAACCTACAACGGTTGTGTTGGCAGACTGCGAGGAAGGTCTCTATACAGATGAGGCTGGTGAAAGTCATCTCGGCATACCCGCCCAGAAACACCTGAAACCCTGTCCAAGTGCACAACCCGGGGGTGAACAGCCACCTAAAATATTAAAATGACAAAGGATTATTTATTTGGTTTACACAAAGTGTGCATGGGGGACATAAGTTCATGTGATAATTGCATGATAATACCGTAAACGACTGACCAGATGTCGACTAAAGCCCCGGTTAATACAACCCGCGATGATTTAAAATAAAGATTGGCAAATCGTGAGTCCCCGTTTGTCGTCTCACGTGAGTCTTGGAAAGTGTTGAGCATCGTGACATCAGCCTTCCGCCAAGAGGCAAGATTTGTCAAGAACGCACATGGATAGTCGCAAGACGAATGCAGGATTTCCGCATGAATGTCGCACAGTTTCACGCGCATTGCATGATGAATAACGACTCGACCACGTTCAAAACTGACTCCAACAATGCTCGCAAAACCAAAGAATATAATGCAGCTTTTGTGACCTCTCAAATCTCATTTACGAGCACGATTATGTTCTGGCCACAACAGATATATCCTGTGATTGTGTTTAATCTGGTTATTACATAGATTATTCGGTGCGACTTTGTCTTGTTTGTTAGCACATTTGAGATATCTCATACTTCAGTGCCATACCCCTAAGTTCCTTATATACTCACTCTCCCTTCAGTGCTGATGGTGCCGACATGGTCACTGAGGTCAGTGTGATGATGTTGGCGATAGACAATTGCAGATGCAACCAGGACCGTCGTTCCCGCCAGAAGGTCCGGAACACAAGCACATTGCCGACGATACCCAGCATTCCTATCGGAAAATTAAACAAAAATATGGTGTGTGACGAAGAATTGAATATTGCCACTGGATTATTTTATAAAGTTTCATGGCGTTTATTTTATATTATTCCGCATTCGGCATTATTACGTGGACGTTTTATGCATTAACAAACATGCGTTTTATATTAGTTATATTGTTGATCATGATTCGGTGTCTACATCCACTCTTCATTTATTAAGAAGGTGTCACAGATTTCCCGCTGGTAAATCTTTAACACTTGAGATAATCGTGTATCACTCCAGATATCCTCGCATCACTTTAAAGTATTGTAAACCATTTGAGTGAACTATGCACATCTCGAGGTGGCCGTGCACCGACTTTACACTTCACCACCCATATGTGATCGACATGCTTACTATCGATTTGAAATCACTGTGCTCCACAGGAGTTAACCCAGCAATACTTGATATCAACATACATATACGATATAATTGTGCACTACTGGAGTTAACCCTGCAAAACTTGATATAAACATACATATACGATATAATTGTGCACTACTGGAGTTAACTCTGCAATACTTGATATTAACATACATATACGATATAATTGTGCACTCCTGGAGTTAACCCTGCAAAACTTGATATAAACATACATATACGATATAACTGTGCACCACTGGAGTTAACTCTGCAAAACTTGATATAAACATACATATACGATATAACTGTGCACCACAGTAGTTAACCCTGCAAAACTTGATATAAACATACATATACGATATAACTGTGCACCACTGGAGTTAACTCTGCAATACTTGATATAAACATACATATACGATATAACTGTGCACTACTGGGGTTAACCATGCAACACTTGATATTAACATACATATACGATATAACTGTGCACCACATGAATTAACCCTGCAATACTTGATATTAACATACATATACGATATAACTGTGCACTACTGGGGTTAACCCAGCAATACTTGATATTAACAGACATATACGATATAACTGCGCACTACTGGGGTTTACCCAGCAATACTTGATATAAACATACATATACGATATAACTGTGCACTACTGGGGTTTACCCAGCAATACTTGATATTAACATACATATACGATATAACTGTGCACTACTGGGGTTAACCCAGCGATACTTGATATTAACATACATATACGATATAACTGCGCACTACTGGGGTTTACCCAGCAATACTTGATATTAACGTACATATACGATATAACTGTGCACTACCGGGGTTAACCCAGCAATACTTGATATTAACATACATATACGATATAACTGCGCACCACTGGGGTTAACCCTGCAATACTTGATATTAACATACATATACGATATAACTGTGCACTACTGGGGTTAACCCAGCAATACTTGATATTAACATACATATACGATATAACTGCGCACTACTGGGGTTAACCCAGCAATATTTGATATTAACATACATATACGATATAATTGTGCACTACCGGGGTTAACCCAGCAATACTTGATATTAACATACATATACGATATAACTGCGCACCACTGGGGTTAACCCTGCAATACTTGATATTAACATACATATACGATATAACTGTGCACTACTGGGGTTAACCCAGCAATACTTGATATTAACATACATATACGATATAACTGCGCACCACTGGGGTTAACCCAGCAATATTTGATATTAACATACATATACGATATAACTGCGCACCACTGAAGTTAACCCAGCAATACTTGATATTAACATACATACACGATAAAACTGCGCACCACTGGGGTTAACCCTGCAATACTTGATATTAACATACATACACGATATAACTGCATCGCTTGCGATGACCGTGTACGACTTGACAAAACCGCGCATCACTCGACAAAACCGTGTTTCTCTCGAGATTAAAGTGTATATCTCAAGATAACCTTGTACCTCTCGATATAACTGAGCATCTTTCAAGATAAAAGTTCATATCTCGAGATAACCGTGCATCCCTTGAGATAACAGTGTAGCTCTTGTGATAACCGTGTATCACTTTATATAACTCTGTACCTCTCGAGATAACCGCGCATCTCTTCAGATAACAGTGTAGCTCTTGTGATAACCGTGTATCACTGTATATAACTCTGTACCTCTCGAGATAACCGCGCATCTCTTCAGATAACAGTGTAGCTCTTGTGATAACCGTGTATCACTTTATATAACTCTGTACCTCTCGAGATAACCGCGCATCCCTTCAGATAACAGTGTAGCTCTTGTGATAACCGTGTATCACTTTATATAACTCTGTACCTCTCGAGATAACCGCGCATCTCTTCAGATAACAGTGTAGCTCTTGTGATAACCGTGTATCACTTTATATAACTCTGTACCTCTCGAGATAATTCTGCATCTCCTTAGATATTCTTGTACCTCTCGGGATATGTGTGTAACTCCCGAGATAACTGCTCACCTCTCGAGATAACGGAGTACCTCTAAAGATAACCGTGCACCACTCATTATAAACCTACACAGTTCAATCAATCAATCTTTATTTCCTCCATTATTGGAGATTTGACATAATATATACAACGTGGAATAAACACATATATACAAACATGTTATTACAAATAATGGCAATTAGATAATAAAAGTTTTATATATGAGGATGTACAACTGTCTACAAGTGTCACTAGTATGCATGCTTACAATTTTTATTTTTAAATCGTTCTATTTGGAACATTTAGCAAACAAAATATTTGAGAGTTCATAGCACATCAATTGTTATTTCCAAGCCTTATACACATTATTGTCACGAACATAGTGCGTTAAATTAGTGTTTCTGAATGCATATGCAGTCATGAACGAAACGGAACGATCTATGTAAGAATGCGTCATTGACTGTCTTTTCTATGAACGGTACGATAGGAGCTCCCAGTAGTCGAAGTGAAAAGTTTACATTGTCCTGGGAGATCAGTTGCGAAACAAAATCTGATCCAAAGTTCCACTAAGTATGTTGTAGAAAGGCTCTCCGTAACTGTTCTGTTGAGTCACATTCACTAATACTATGAACTAGTCGATTATTATACAGCTTAAGGCACTTTTTACACTCAGTCACTTCCTTCTGTGTGGGATCACACCACGCCTGTGAAACAGTTTTCATAATAGCTCTTGTGCAGCTGTACTTACATACAATATAAACAATGAACTGTTGCACCATGGGACACAATTTTTTAAAGTAATCAAATTCGTCTGATAGCGATATTCGTCTGTACCATTGCTGTTCATCTAGTGAATACACTAGTCTCTTGACAAGCTGCTTCCATGTGTATTTTGTCGGCAGGCTTGTAGGATTAATAAGGACACTGTTAACAAATGAGTCCAGTCCATAATGGTGCATTATTCCGCAAATGTCGGGTATAAACCCAAGAGTAACAGAGTTCTTTTCAGAAGCGAATGACAAGTATAAAGTTGTTGATGATAATGACGATAAGGAAGCGAAGGAGATGGAAGATGATAATGTTGCTGTTGATTAAATTTAGCGACCGACCAACAGTATATAAATTATCTGCAGACGGTGTCCACTTGAAGTAGATTTAGTGCTGCCTTCACTGTGCATAGCATGCCGTGAACACCTGGCATGATACCACACCCAGTCACATTATCCTGACACCGGGCAAACCAGTCCTGGAGCTACCTTCATATTTGCTTGAGCGTTAGCAAAGAAGCTATACCACTACCATTTTTACGGCTTTGATATGTCGTAGTCCGGGTTCGAAGCCGGGGCCTCCAGTACCTGGTGCGGTAAGATGATGATGATAATGATGATGAGGATGGTGATGATGATGGGGAAGATGATGATGACTACGTGGTTCTTTCATTCGGAATTAGTGTTGTTGGGTGTGTATTGGGGTAAGTTCTAACTGATCAGGTCCATCATCAGTATACACTCTGGATGATAGCTAGCTGATCATGATCTGCACTTGAGTAGCAAAACGGAGTGTGATTTTTATTAAAACGTTTAAGTATGTTCACAAATGAATGTGTGCTGATTGAGGAAAATCAACAAAAATATCTCTGTTTGACATCAAAGCGACCAAGTGTCGGTCGGCAGATACTTCAGTCAGTGGGGATGCCCGTGACATTGTGGTAGAGTCGCCGACTCTGACTTAGCCTCCTACCAAGGGGGTTTGAGTCCCTTTCGGGTGAAAGACTTTATGTGGAAAGGTCTTCTTGCTGACCTGTGGCGCGTCAGTGGTCGGAAACCATTGTTGAGCCCACGGTGAATATACCGTTATCACTATATACATATACCGTTGGTTAATTGGCCAGAAAAGTTCAACTGCCAGAAAAGATCAACTAAATATATGCATGAAACATTTGATTGACTCAGTGTCCAATACGGCATGGAAAGCAAGCCATGGAAACTATTATAATTTGTAAACAACACACGTCGCAGATTAGCGCGGCCATCTGGCCAGTGACACATAGTTTTTAACTTTAACTAAAAAGTAGCTTCGATGTAATTTTTACCAACCTAATATCCCACGGCCACTATGAAGCAGAGCGATATAAGTCGTGGGTTCCGACGATGGTCGGAAACACAAGCTGCTTTCAAGACATGTACAGCTTGATAATTCCAAAATAATGTAACATATTGTTTTAGACAGCGCAGAAATACAATATATGTGTTTTATTGATTGACAGAATGATTGTTTTGTGTGTGTGTTGTTGTTGTTGTGTTATATTGCACCGACACAATTGGTGAAGGAAGACTGTGGACTTATGTCTGGGTAAACCACCAGCGCACCGCAGGTTACCTAGAAAACTTCCCAACATGAAGTTCTCGTCCCGATCGGGACTCGAACCCGCGCGGTAAAGGGCTGAGGAGCTAAACGTCATCTACTCTAACCGCTCTCGTTGAAAGTCAATATCAATGAAACTAGCAATCAAGCGAATAAACGTGTTACCAATATACACTATGTAGCGCCTGTGGCAGTTTTGATTGGCCTGAGTTATACTGAATCCGGGTTGTAATGAATCTGTGCTGACGTGGCGTTTTGATACTACATGGTTTAACTTTACAAACACTTCTCACTCAATTAAATGTTCAGTATAAAGTTAAGTTGGTCTACTATTTCGTTTTCATTCATTCAGTCACTCAATGACCTTCAGCCAACACAAACTGTGAAGGTTGCTTACAACGAAGTGGCAAAACAAGCATCGAAATAGCTGCAATATTGCTGACATTTCGAAACACCTACTGGCTTTTACTGATAATAAGACATAAATGCTCAGCAGATATTTGTCAGTGTGCTCCCTGCAGCTAAACAGCTGCTAATTGCTCTAATTGCCTGCTGCATTATTATCCCTGTCAACCAAGTTATTCCATAAGACGCACCGGAGAGTAAATTATAACAACAAACAATATAATCTACCTATTACATAGACACTACCCTAAAATAAAAAGGCGTTCATAGCCTCTATGCCATAGTTCTTTGACGTGTTTAACATTTGTCTGCAGTCATAGGCTTAAAATACGAATGTGTATGTTATTTTGTCATATCTCTTTGGAGGTCCACACAAACTCTTCAATATTTGTCATTAATTAATAGTCGAAACTCATTGAAGATGCAGTGAGTTGAACCATCCTTATACTATTGAAGATGCAGTGGGTTGAACCATCCTTATACTATTGAAGATGCAGTGGGTTGAACCATCCTTATACTATTGAAGATGCAGTGAGTTGACCCATCCTTATACTATTGAAGATGCAGTGAGTTGAACCATCCTTATACTATTGAAGATGCAGTGGGTTGAACCATCCTTATACTATTGAAGATGCAGTGGGTTGAACCATCCTTATACTATTGAAGATGCAGTGAGTTGACCCATCCTTATACTATTGAAGATGCAGTGAGTTGAACCATCCTTATACTATTGAAGATGCAGTGAGTTGAACCATCCTTATACTATTGAAGATGCAGTGGGTTGAACCATCCTTATACTATTGAAGATGCAGTGAGTTGACCCATCCTTATACTATTGAAGATGCAGTGAGTTGAACCATCCTTATACTATTGAAGATGCAGTGGGTTGAACCATCCTTATACTATTGAAGATGCAGTGGGTTGAACCATCCTTATACTATTGAAGATGCAGTGAGTTGAACCATCCTTATACTATTGAAGATGCAGTGGGTTGAACCATCCTTATACTATTGAAGATGCAGTGGGTTGAACCATCCTTATACTATTGAAGATGCAGTGGGTTGAACCATCCTTATACTATTGAAGATGCAGTGGGTTGAACCATCCTTATACTATTGAAGATGCAGTGGGTTGAACCATCCTTATACTATTGAAGATGCAGTGGGTTGAACCATCCTTATACTATTGAAGATGCAGTGAGTTGAACCATCCTTATACTATTGAAGATGCAGTGGGTTGAACCATCCTTATACTATTGAAGATGCAGTGAGTTGAACCATCCTTATACTATTGAAGATGCAGTGGGTTGAACCATCCTTATACTATTGAAGATGCAGTGGGTTGAACCATCCTTATACTATTGAAGATGCAGTGGGTTGAACCATCCTTATACTATTGAAGATGCAGTGGGTTGAACCATCCTTATACTATTGAAGATGCAGTGGGTTGAACCATCCTTATACTATTGAAGATGCAGTGAGTTGAACCATCCTTATACTATTGAAGATGCAGTGAGTTGAACCATCCTTATACTATTGAAGATGCAGTGGGTTGAACCATCCTTATACTATTGAAGATGCAGTGGGTTGAACCATCCTTATACTATTGAAGATGCAGTGGGTTGAACCATCCTTATACTATTGAAGATGCAGTGGGTTGAACCATCCTTATACTATTGAAGATGCAGTGGGTTGAACCATCCTTATACTATTGAAGATGCAGTGAGTTGAACCATCCTTATACTATTGAAGATGCAGTGGGTTGAACCATCCTTATACTATTGAAGATGCAGTGGGTTGAACCATCCTTATACTATTGAAGATGCAGTGGGTTGAACCATCCTTATACTATTGAAGATGCAGTGGGTTGAACCATCCTTATACTATTGAAGATGCAGTGGGTTGAACCATCCTTATACTATTGAAGATGCAGTGGGTTGAACCATCCTTATACTATTGAAGATGCAGTGAGTTGAACCATCCTTATACTATTGAAGATGCAGTGGGTTGAACCATCCTTATACTATTGAAGATGCAGTGGGTTGAACCATCCTTATACTATTGAAGATGCAGTGGGTTGAACCATCCTTATACTATTGAAGATGCAGTGGGTTGAACCATCCTTATACTATTGAAGATGCAGTGGGTTGAACCATCCTTATACTATTGAAGATACAGTGGGTTAAACCATCCTTATACTGACAAAATCGATATATTGCAGATATAATATGAAAGTGTAGAAAACTTATAGCAAATAAATCGCCACATCACATGTAATAAGGGTTTATATTAACCATAAACCTACAATATAGTGTCACATGTCTACCTATCAACCATGCATACGACAGGACTATTTTAGTACAAAGCTGCTTATTATATGGTTTACTACTTGACTGTCGTGGATGTACAACGTTATAAAATAAAGCAGACATTTTAATTAAAAAGCAAACGTTGTATACTTTGATATATACAATATACGTTGTACAGGTTTCTGTACAGGTATATATAGCGAGGCTTTGTATTGTACAGTTGCCACGTCACGTTGGAGCAGCATGTACCCTGGTGGATGATCTTACACTACCCTAATACGGTATGTACGAAATATTAAGTCACCGTCACCCACCTGTAAGTGCGTAACCTAACCCTAGTCCCTGGTTAGCGAACGGTACATCTGTCAGAATCTGTTCCTCTGAATCTGAACCCATGGCAGCACACCAACCTGCACGACAACTACGTCCTGCACAACACAATCACAACCGGTGAACGAGTACCACGTTAACACTAGTTTGCTGCGAGCAAGATTTATGATTATACCTATCTTAGGATAGAATTTTACATTCAACACCAAGATTTTACCAAAAAGACTGTTTAATTCATGTTTTAACACGTGTAAACACACTCGGTGTGGGTGCTACACATTCAGCAATGAAGCGTAGAATGCAAATAATGATAGTCATTAATTTTCATTGAAGCACGACATAATAACCCCATAATACCTAAACTTCTCCAATGGTTCGCACGCGCATTAGTCCTGTTGATTTACCAGCTACACCTTTCAAATTAGCAGTGCTTTAATTGGTACTTTCAAAGTCGGCATTGCCCCGGATGAATCAGTTGTTGAGTTTTCTACGTTAGTTAAGTTAATCATTCCATTGGGAATGTTGACACGATCCTGCCAGAAAGTTGGTATCCGACAAAGAATCTGGCACTTTTAATGATACCTTATATGTAAAAGGTACTGCTACACTCTACACTCTCGACCAAGTGGATAGTTTACTACATTAAGCAAGCAATTCGATAGAAATGAAAACAGCCTGTAGCTGTGTCGTCAGGTGGTCTTTCAAACCACACCTGCGTGTATTGGGATGTGGAACAACAATATAACGATGATAGCAACGTTGCTACATTTTTGTAATATTGTTGTAAACCTTGAATCTCACGCACTGTAATTTCTTCATATAATCATCATTAACTAACTGTTGGTATATGGATCTAAATGTGCTATGATGAGGGCAGATTAACAAACGAGGCTCAAAATAGACAGGTGAGCGCAGCTAGCACAACGTTTGCCGTTCGACATTGGCACGACATTCAAAGTACGAGTCTCGTTTTTGCACGTTCGACATTATGACATTCAAAATTACAAAAGGTGATTATTGTGCTAGCACAATATTCGGCACGACATTCAGCTCGACATTAACGTGTTTAAGTTTTGATGCCGTGATGCCACAACATTCAGGGCGACATTTAGCTCGACATTTAACGTGTTCAAGTTTTGATGCCGTGATGCCACAACATCCAGGGCGACATTCAGCTCGACATTTAACGTGTTCAAGTTTTGATGCCGTGATGCCACAACATTCAGGGCGACATTCAGCTCGACATTTAATGTGTTCAAGTTTTGATGCCGTGATGCCACAAAATCCAGGGCGACATTCAGCTCGACATTTAACGTGTTTAAATTTTGATGCCGTGATGCCACAACATTCAGGGCGACATTCAGCGCGACATTTAACGTGTTTAAGTTTTGATGCCGTGATGCCACAACATCCAGGGCGACATTCAGCTCGACATTTAACGTGTTTAAGTTTTGATGCCGTGATGCCACAACATTCAGGGCGACATTCAGCTCGACATTTAACGTGTCCAAGTTTTGATGCCGTGATGCCACAACATTCAGGGCGACATTCAGCTCGACATTTAACGTGTTCAAGTTTTGATGCCGTGATGCCACAACATTCATGTCGACATTCAGGTCGACATTTAACGTGTTTAAGTTTTGATGCCGTGATGCCACAACATTCAGGGCGACATTCAGCTCGACATTAAACGTGTTCAAGTTTTGATGCCGTGATGCCACAACATCCAGGGCGACATTCAGCTCGACATTTAACGTGTTTAAGTTTTGATGCCGTGATGCCACAACATCCAGGGCGACATTCAGCTCGACATTTAACGTGTTTAAGTTTTGATGCCGTGATGCAACAACATTCAGGGCGACATTCAGCTCGACATTTAACGTGTTTAAGTTTTGATGCCGTGATGCCACAACATTCAGGGCGACATTCAGCTCGACATTTAACGTGTTTAGGTTTTGATGCCGTGATGCCACAACATTCAGGGCGACATTCAGCTCGACATTTAACGTGTTTAAGTTTTGATGCCGTGATGCAACAACATTCAGGGCGACATTCAGCTCGACATTTAACGTGTTTAAGTTTTGATGCCGTGATGCAACAACATTCAGGGCGACATTCAACTCGACATTTAACGTGTTTAGGTTTTGATGCCGTGATGCCACAACATTCAGGGCGACATTCAGCTCGACATTTAACGTGTTTAAGTTTTGATGCCGTGATGCCACAACATCCAGGGCGACATTCAGCTCGACATTTAACGTCTTTAAGTTTTGATGCCGTGATGCCACAACATTTAGGGCGACATTCAGCTTGACATTTAATGTCTTCAAATTTTGATGCCGTGATGCCACAACATCCAGGGCGACATTCAGCTCGACATTTAACGTGTTTAAGTTTTGATGCCGTGATGCCACAACATCCAGGGCAACATTCAGCTCGACATTTAACGTGTTTAAGTTTTGATGCCGTGATGCCACAACATTCAGGGCGACATTCAGCTCGACATTTAACGTGTTCAAGTTTTGATGCCGTGATGCCACAACATTCAGGGCGACATTCAGCTCGACATTTAACGTGTTTAAGTTTTGATGCCGTGATGCCACAACATTCAGGGCGACATTCAGCTCGACATTTAACGTGTTCAAGTTTTGATGCCGTGATGCCACAACATTCAGGGCGACATTCAGCTCGACATTTAACGTGTTTAAGTTTTGATGCCGTGATGCCACAACATTCAGGGCGACATTCAGCTCGACATTTAACGTGTTTAAGTTTTGATGCCGTGATGCCACAACATTCAGGGCGACATTCAGCTCGACATTTAACGTGTTTAAGTTTTGATGCCGTGATGCCACAACATTCAGGGCGACATTCAGCTTGACATTTAACGTGTTTAAGTTTTGATGCCGTGATGCCACAACATTCAGGGCGACATTCAGCTTGACATTTAACGTGTTCAAGTTTTGATGCCGTGATGCCACAACATTCAGGGCGACATTCAGCTTGACATTTAACGTGTTTAAGTTTTGATGCCGTGATGCCACAACATCCAGGGCGACATTCAGCTCGACATTTAACGTGTTTAAGTTTTGATGCCGTGATGCCACAACATTTAGGGCGACATTCAGCTTGACATTTAATGTCTTCAAATTTTGATGCCGTGATGCCACAACATCCAGGGCGACATTCAGCTCGACATTTAACGTGTTTAAGTTTTGATGCCGTGATGCCACAACATCCAGGGCAACATTCAGCTCGACATTTAACGTGTTTAAGTTTTGATGCCGTGATGCCACAACATTCAGGGCGACATTCAGCTCGACATTTAACGTGTTCAAGTTTTGATGCCGTGATGCCACAACATTCAGGGCGACATTCAGCTCGACATTTAACGTGTTTAAGTTTTGATGCCGTGATGCCACAACATTCAGGGCGACATTCAGCTCGACATTTAACGTGTTCAAGTTTTGATGCCGTGATGCCACAACATTCAGGGCGACATTCAGCTCGACATTTAACGTGTTTAAGTTTTGATGCCGTGATGCCACAACATTCAGGGCGACATTCAGCTCGACATTTAACGTGTTTAAGTTTTGATGCCGTGATGCCACAACATTCAGGGCGACATTCAGCTCGACATTTAACGTGTTTAAGTTTTGATGCCGTGATGCCACAACATTCAGGGCGACATTCAGCTTGACATTTAACGTGTTTAAGTTTTGATGCCGTGATGCCACAACATTCAGGGCGACATTCAGCTTGACATTTAACGTGTTCAAGTTTTGATGCCGTGATGCCACAACATTCAGGGCGACATTCAGCTTGACATTTAACGTGTTTAAGTTTTGATGCCGTGATGCCACAACATCCAGGGCGACATTCAGCTCGACATTTAACGTGTTTAAGTTTTGATGCCGTGATGCCACAACATCCAGGGCGACATTCAGCTCGACATTTAACGTGTTTAAGTTTTGATGCCGTGATGCCACAACATCCAGGGCAACATTCAGCTCGACATTTAACGTGTTTAAGTTTTGATGCCGTGATGCCACAACATTCAGGGCGACATTCAGCTCGACATTTAACGTGTTCAAGTTTTGATGCCGTGATGCCACAACATTCAGGGCGACATTCAGCTCGACATTTAACGTGTTTAAGTTTTGATGCCGTGATGCCACAACATTCAGGGCGACATTCAGCTCGACATTTAACGTGTTCAAGTTTTGATGCGTGATGCCACAACATTCAGGGCGACATTCAGCTCGACATTTAACGTGTTTAAGTTTTGATGCCGTGATGCCACAACATTCAGGGCGACATTCAGCTCGACATTTAACGTGTTTAAGTTTTGATGCCGTGATGCCACAACATTCAGGGCGACATTCAGCTCGACATTTAACGTGTTTAAGTTTTGATGCCGTGATGCCACAACATTCAGGGCGACATTCAGCTTGACATTTAACGTGTTCAAGTTTTGATGCCGTGATGCCACAACATTCAGGGCGACATTCAGCTTGACATTTAACGTGTTCAAGTTTTGATGCCGTGATGCCACAACATTCAGGGCGACATTCAGCTTGACATTTAACGTGTTTAAGTTTTGAAGCCGTGATGCCACAACATCCAGGGCGACATTCAGCTCGACATTTAACGTGTTTAAGTATTGATGCCGTGATGCCACAACATCCAGGGCGACATTCAGCTCGACATTTAACGTGTTCAAGTTTTGATGCCGTGATGCCACAACATCCAGGGCGACATTCAGCTCGACATTAAACGTGTTCAAGTTTTGATGCCGTGATGCCACAACATCCAGGGCGACATTCAGCTCGACATTTAACGTGTTTAAGTTTTGATGCCGTGATGCCACAACATTCAGGGCGACATTCAGCTCGACATTTAACGTGTTTAGGTTTTGATGCCGTGATGCCACAACATCCAGGGCGACATTCAGCTCGACATTTAACGTGTTTAAGTTTTGATGCCGTGATGCCACAACATTCAGGGCGACATTCAGCTCGACATTTAACGTGTTTAGGTTTTGATGCCGTGATGCCACAACATCCAGGGCGACATTCAGCTCGACATTTAACGTGTTCAAGTTTTGATGCCGTGATGCCACAACATCCAGGGCGACATTCAGCTCGACATTTAACGTGTTCAAGTTTTGATGCCGTGATGCCACAACATTCAGGGCGACATTCAGCTCGACATTTATCGTGTTTAAGTTTTGATGCCGTGATGCCACAACATCCAGGGCGACATTCAGCTCGACATTTAACGTGTTTAAATTTTGATGCCGTGATGCCACAACATTCAGGGCGACATTCAGCGCGACATTTAACGTGTTTAAGTTTTGATGCCGTGATGCCACAACATCCAGGGCGACATTCAGCTCGACATTTAACGTGTTTAAGTTTTGATGCCGTGATGCCACAACATTCAGGGCGACATTCAGCTCGACATTTAACGTGTCCAAGTTTTGATGCCGTGATGCCACAACATTCAGGGCGACATTCAGCTCGACATTTAACGTGTTCAAGTTTTGATGCCGTGATGCCACAACATTCATGTCGACATTCAGGTCGACATTTAACGTGTTTAAGTTTTGATGCCGTGATGCCACAACATTCAGGGCGACATTCAGCTCGACATTAAACGTGTTCAAGTTTTGATGCCGTGATGCCACAACATCCAGGGCGACATTCAGCTCGACATTTAACGTGTTTAAGTTTTGATGCCGTGATGCCACAACATCCAGGGCGACATTCAGCTAGACATTTAACGTGTTTAAGTTTTGATGCCGTGATGCAACAACATTCAGGGCGACATTCAGCTCGACATTTAACGTGTTTAGGTTTTGATGCCGTGATGCCACAACATCCAGGGCGACATTCAGCTCGACATTTAACGTGTTCAAGTTTTGATGCCGTGATGCCACAACATTCAGGGCGACATTCAGCTTGACATTTAATGTCTTCAAATTTTGATGCCGTGATGCCACAACATCCAGGGCGACATTCAGCTCGACATTTAACGTGTTCAAGTTTTGATGCCGTGATGCCACAACATCCAGGGCAACATTCAGCTCGACATTTAACGTGTTTAAGTTTTGATGCCGTGATGCCACAACATTCAGGGCGACATTCAGCTCGACATTTAACGTGTTCAAGTTTTGATGCCGTGATGCCACAACATTCAGGGCGACATTCAGCTCGACATTTAACGTGTTTAAGTTTTGATGCCGTGATGCCACAACATTCAGGGCGACATTCAGCTCGACATTTAACGTGTTCAAGTTTTGATGCCGTGATGCCACAACATTCAGGGCGACATTCAGCTCGACATTTAACGTGTTTAAGTTTTGATGCCGTGATGCCACAACATTCAGGGCGACATTCAGCTCGACATTTAACGTGTTTAAGTTTTGATGCCGTGATGCCACAACATTCAGGGCGACATTCAGCTCGACATTTAACGTGTTTAAGTTTTGATGCCGTGATGCCACAACATTCAGGGCGACATTCAGCTTGACATTTAACGTGTTTAAGTTTTGATGCCGTGATGCCACAACATCCAGGGCGACATTCAGCTCGACATTTAACGTGTTTAAGTATTGATGCCGTGATGCCACAACATCCAGGGCGACATTCAGCTCGACATTTAACGTGTTCAAGTTTTGATGCCGTGATGCCACAACATCCAGGGCGACATTCAGCTCGACATTAAACGTGTTCAAGTTTTGATGCCGTGATGCCACAACATTCAGGGCGACATTCAGCTTGACATTTAACGTGTTCAAGTTTTGATGCCGTGATGCCACAACATTCAGGGCGACATTCAGCTTGACATTTAACGTGTTTAAGTTTTGATGCCGTGATGCCACAACATCCAGGGCGACATTCAGCTCGACATTTAACGTGTTTAAGTATTGATGCCGTGATGCCACAACATCCAGGGCGACATTCAGCTCGACATTTAACGTGTTCAAGTTTTAATGCCGTGATGCCACAACATCCAGGGCGACATTCAGCTCGACATTAAACGTGTTCAAGTTTTGATGCCGTGATGCCACAACATCCAGGGCGACATTCAGCTCGACATTTAACGTGTTTAAGTTTTGATGCCGTGATGCCACAACATCCAGGGCGACATTCAGCTCGACATTTAACGTGTTTAAGTTTTGATGCCGTGATGCAACAACATTCAGGGCGACATTCAGCTCGACATTTAACGTGTTTAAGTTTTGATGCCGTGATGCCACAACATTCAGGGCGACATTCAGCTCGACATTTAACGTGTTTAGGTTTTGATGCCGTGATGCCACAACATCCAGGGCGACATTCAGCTCGACATTTAACGTGTTCAAGTTTTGATGCCGTGATGCCACAACATTCAGGGCGACATTCAGCTTGACATTTAATGTCTTCAAATTTTGATGCCGTGATGCCACAACATCCAGGGCGACATTCAGCTCGACATTTAACGTGTTTAAGTTTTGATGCCGTGATGCCACAACATCCAGGGCGACATTCAGCTCGACATTTAACGTGTTTAAGTTTTGATGCCGTGATGCCACAACATTCAGGGCGACATTCAGCTCGACATTTAACGTGTTCAAGTTTTGATGCCGTGATGCCACAACATTCAGGGCGACATTCAGCTCGACATTTAACGTGTTTAAGTTTTGATGCCGTGATGCCACAACATCCAGGGCGACATTCAGCTCGACATTTAACGTGTTTAAGTATTGATGCCGTGATGCCACAACATCCAGGGCGACATTCAGCTTGACATTTAATGTCTTCAAATTTTGATGCCGTGATGCCACAACATCCAGGGCGACATTCAGCTCGACATTTAACGTGTTTAAGTTTTGATGCCGTGATGCCACAACATCCAGGGCGACATTCAGCTCGACATTTAACGTGTTTAAGTTTTGATGCCGTGATGCCACAACATTCAGGGCGACATTCAGCTCGACATTTAACGTGTTCAAGTTTTGATGCCGTGATGCCACAACATTCAGGGCGACATTCAGCTCGACATTTAACGTGTTTAAGTTTTGATGCCGTGATGCCACAACATCCAGGGCGACATTCAGCTCGACATTTAACGTGTTTAAGTATTGATGCCGTGATGCCACAACATCCAGGGCGACATTCAGCTTGACATTTAATGTCTTCAAATTTTGATGCCGTGATGCCACAACATCCAGGGCGACATTCAGCTCGACATTTAACGTGTTTAAGTTTTGATGCCGTGATGCCACAACATCCAGGGCGACATTCAGCTCGACATTTAACGTGTTTAAGTTTTGATGCCGTGATGCCACAACATTCAGGGCGACATTCAGCTCGACATTTAACGTGTTCAAGTTTTGATGCCGTGATGCCACAACATCCAGGGCGACATTCAGCTCGACATTTAACGTGTTTAAGTATTGATGCCGTGATGCCACAACATCCAGGGCGACATTCAGCTTGACATTTAATGTCTTCAAATTTTGATGCCGTGATGCCACAACATCCAGGGCGACATTCAGCTCGACATTTAACGTGTTTAAGTTTTGATGCCGTGATGCCACAACATCCAGGGCGACATTCAGCTCGACATTTAACGTGTTTAAGTTTTGATGCCGTGATGCCACAACATTCAGGGCGACATTCAGCTCGACATTTAACGTGTTCAAGTTTTGATGCCGTGATGCCACAACATTCAGGGCGACATTCAGCTCGACATTTAACGTGTTTAAGTTTTGATGCCCTGATGCCACAACATTCAGGGCGACATTCAGCTCGACATTTAACGTGTTCAAGTTTTGATGCCGTGATGCCACAACATTCAGGGCGACATTCAGCTCGACATTTAACGTGTTTAAGTTTTGATGCCGTGATGCCACAACATTCAGGGCGACATTCAGCTCGACATTTAACGTGTTTAAGTTTTGATGCCGTGATGCCACAACATTCAGGGCGACATTCAGCTCGACATTTAACGTGTTTAAGTTTTGATGCCGTGATGCCACAACATTCAGGGCGACATTCAGCTTGACATTTAACGTGTTTAAGTTTTGATGCCGTGATGCCACAACATCCAGGGCGACATTCAGCTCGACATTTAACGTGTTTAAGTATTGATGCCGTGATGCCACAACATCCAGGGCGACATTCAGCTCGACATTTAACGTGTTCAAGTTTTGATGCCGTGATGCCACAACATCCAGGGCGACATTCAGCTCGACATTAAACGTGTTTAAGTTTTGATGCCGTGATGCCACAACATTCAGGGCGACATTCAGCTCGACATTTAACGTGTTTAAGTTTTGATGCCGTGATGCCACAACATCCAGGGCGACATTCAGCTCGACATTTAACGTGTTTAAGTTTTGATGCCGTGATGCCACAACATTCAGCTCGACATTTAACGTGTTTAAGTTTTGATGCCGTGATGCCACAACATCCAGGGCGACATTCAGCTCGACATTTAACGTGTTTAAGTTTTGATGCCGTGATGCCACAACATCCAGGGCGACATTCAGCTCTACATTTAACGTGTTTAAGTTTTGATGCCGTGATGCCACAACATCCAGGGCGACATTCAGCTCGACATTTAACGTATTTAAGTTTTGATGCCGTGATGCCACAATATTCAGGGCGACATTCAGCTCGACATTAAACGTGTTTAAGTTTTGATGCCGTGATGCCACAACATCCAGGGCGACATTCAGCTCGACATTTAACGTGTTCAAGTTTTGATGCCGTGATGCCACAACATTCAGGGCGACATTCAGCTCGACATTTAACGTGTTTAAGTTTTAATGCCGTGATGCCACAACATTCAGGGCGACATTCAGCTCGACATTTAACGTGTTCAAGTTTTGATGCCGTGATGCCACAACATTCAGGGCGACATTCAGCTCGACATTAAACGTGTTTAAGTTTTGATGCCGTGATGCCAGAACATCCAGGGAGACATTCAGCTCGACATTTAACGTATTCAAGTTTTGATGCCGTGATGCCACAACATCCAGGGCGACATTCAGCTCGACATTTAACGTGTTTAAGTTTTGATGCCGTGATGCCACAACATCCAGGGCGACATTCAGCTAGACATTTAACGTGTTTAAGTTTTGATGCCGTGATGCCACAACATCCAGGGCGACATTCAGCTCGACATTTAACGTGTTCAAGTTTTGATGCCGTGATGCCACAACATTCAGGGCGACATTCAGCTCGACATTTAACGTGTTCAAGTTTTGATGCCGTGATGCCACAACATTCAGGGCGACATTCAACTCGACATTTAACGTGTTTAAGTTTTGCTGCCGTGATGCCACAACATCCAGGGCGACATTCAGCTCGACATTTAACGTGTTTAAGTTTTGATGCCGTGATGCCACAACATTCAGGGCGACATTCAGCTCGACATTTAACGTGTTCAAGTGTTGATGCCGTGATGCCACAACATTCAGGGCGACATTCAACTCGACATTTAACGTGTTTAAGTTTTGATGCCGTGATGCCACAACATCCAGGGCGACAGTCAGCTCGACATTTAACGTGTTCAAGTTTTGATGCCGTGATGCCACAACATTCAGGGCGACATTCAGCTCGACATTTAACGTGTTCAAGTTTTGATGCCATGATGCCACAACATCCAGGACGACATTCAACTCGACATTTAAAGTGTTTAAGTTTTGATGCCGTGATGCCACAACATCCAGGGCGACATTCAGCTCGACATTTAACGTGTTTAAATTTTGATGCCGTGATGCCACAACATTCAGGGCGACATTCAGCGCGACATTTAACGTGTTTAAGTTTTGATGCCGTGATGCCACAACATCCAGGGCGACATTCAGCTCGACATTTAACGTGTTTAAGTTTTGATGCCGTGATGCCACAACATTCAGGGCGACATTCAGCTCGACATTTAACGTGTCCAAGTTTTGATGCCGTGATGCCACAACATTCAGGGCGACATTCAGCTCGACATTTAACGTGTTCAAGTTTTGATGCCGTGATGCCACAACATTCATGTCGACATTCAGGTCGACATT
This sequence comes from Sinonovacula constricta, assembly GCA_007844125.1. Classification (NCBI taxonomy): domain Eukaryota; kingdom Metazoa; phylum Mollusca; class Bivalvia; order Cardiida; family Solecurtidae; genus Sinonovacula; species Sinonovacula constricta. The sequence goes on from CM017565.1 coordinate 12,694,096, forward strand.
TAACGTGTTTAAGTTTTGATGCCGTGATGCCACAACATTCAGGGCGACATTCAGCTCGACATTAAACGTGTTCAAGTTTTGATGCCGTGATGCCACAACATCCAGGGCGACATTCAGCTCGACATTTAACGTGTTTAAGTTTTGATGCCGTGATGCCACAACATCCAGGGCGACATTCAGCTAGACATTTAACGTGTTTAAGTTTTGATGCCGTGATGCAACAACATTCAGGGCGACATTCAGCTCGACATTTAACGTGTTTAGGTTTTGATGCCGTGATGCCACAACATCCAGGGCGACATTCAGCTCGACATTTAACGTGTTCAAGTTTTGATGCCGTGATGCCACAACATTCAGGGCGACATTCAGCTTGACATTTAATGTCTTCAAATTTTGATGCCGTGATGCCACAACATCCAGGGCGACATTCAGCTCGACATTTAACGTGTTCAAGTTTTGATGCCGTGATGCCACAACATCCAGGGCAACATTCAGCTCGACATTTAACGTGTTTAAGTTTTGATGCCGTGATGCCACAACATTCAGGGCGACATTCAGCTCGACATTTAACGTGTTCAAGTTTTGATGCCGTGATGCCACAACATTCAGGGCGACATTCAGCTCGACATTTAACGTGTTTAAGTTTTGATGCCGTGATGCCACAACATTCAGGGCGACATTCAGCTCGACATTTAACGTGTTCAAGTTTTGATGCCGTGATGCCACAACATTCAGGGCGACATTCAGCTCGACATTTAACGTGTTTAAGTTTTGATGCCGTGATGCCACAACATTCAGGGCGACATTCAGCTCGACATTTAACGTGTTTAAGTTTTGATGCCGTGATGCCACAACATTCAGGGCGACATTCAGCTCGACATTTAACGTGTTTAAGTTTTGATGCCGTGATGCCACAACATTCAGGGCGACATTCAGCTTGACATTTAACGTGTTTAAGTTTTGATGCCGTGATGCCACAACATCCAGGGCGACATTCAGCTCGACATTTAACGTGTTTAAGTATTGATGCCGTGATGCCACAACATCCAGGGCGACATTCAGCTCGACATTTAACGTGTTCAAGTTTTGATGCCGTGATGCCACAACATCCAGGGCGACATTCAGCTCGACATTAAACGTGTTCAAGTTTTGATGCCGTGATGCCACAACATTCAGGGCGACATTCAGCTTGACATTTAACGTGTTCAAGTTTTGATGCCGTGATGCCACAACATTCAGGGCGACATTCAGCTTGACATTTAACGTGTTTAAGTTTTGATGCCGTGATGCCACAACATCCAGGGCGACATTCAGCTCGACATTTAACGTGTTTAAGTATTGATGCCGTGATGCCACAACATCCAGGGCGACATTCAGCTCGACATTTAACGTGTTCAAGTTTTAATGCCGTGATGCCACAACATCCAGGGCGACATTCAGCTCGACATTAAACGTGTTCAAGTTTTGATGCCGTGATGCCACAACATCCAGGGCGACATTCAGCTCGACATTTAACGTGTTTAAGTTTTGATGCCGTGATGCCACAACATCCAGGGCGACATTCAGCTCGACATTTAACGTGTTTAAGTTTTGATGCCGTGATGCAACAACATTCAGGGCGACATTCAGCTCGACATTTAACGTGTTTAAGTTTTGATGCCGTGATGCCACAACATTCAGGGCGACATTCAGCTCGACATTTAACGTGTTTAGGTTTGATGCCGTGATGCCACAACATCCAGGGCGACATTCAGCTCGACATTTAACGTGTTCAAGTTTTGATGCCGTGATGCCACAACATTCAGGGCGACATTCAGCTTGACATTTAATGTCTTCAAATTTTGATGCCGTGATGCCACAACATCCAGGGCGACATTCAGCTCGACATTTAACGTGTTTAAGTTTTGATGCCGTGATGCCACAACATCCAGGGCGACATTCAGCTCGACATTTAACGTGTTTAAGTTTTGATGCCGTGATGCCACAACATTCAGGGCGACATTCAGCTCGACATTTAACGTGTTCAAGTTTTGATGCCGTGATGCCACAACATTCAGGGCGACATTCAGCTCGACATTTAACGTGTTTAAGTTTTGATGCCGTGATGCCACAACATCCAGGGCGACATTCAGCTCGACATTTAACGTGTTTAAGTATTGATGCCGTGATGCCACAACATCCAGGGCGACATTCAGCTTGACATTTAATGTCTTCAAATTTTGATGCCGTGATGCCACAACATCCAGGGCGACATTCAGCTCGACATTTAACGTGTTTAAGTTTTGATGCCGTGATGCCACAACATCCAGGGCGACATTCAGCTCGACATTTAACGTGTTTAAGTTTTGATGCCGTGATGCCACAACATTCAGGGCGACATTCAGCTCGACATTTAACGTGTTCAAGTTTTGATGCCGTGATGCCACAACATTCAGGGCGACATTCAGCTCGACATTTAACGTGTTTAAGTTTTGATGCCGTGATGCCACAACATCCAGGGCGACATTCAGCTCGACATTTAACGTGTTTAAGTATTGATGCCGTGATGCCACAACATCCAGGGCGACATTCAGCTTGACATTTAATGTCTTCAAATTTTGATGCCGTGATGCCACAACATCCAGGGCGACATTCAGCTCGACATTTAACGTGTTTAAGTTTTGATGCCGTGATGCCACAACATCCAGGGCGACATTCAGCTCGACATTTAACGTGTTTAAGTTTTGATGCCGTGATGCCACAACATTCAGGGCGACATTCAGCTCGACATTTAACGTGTTCAAGTTTTGATGCCGTGATGCCACAACATCCAGGGCGACATTCAGCTCGACATTTAACGTGTTTAAGTATTGATGCCGTGATGCCACAACATCCAGGGCGACATTCAGCTTGACATTTAATGTCTTCAAATTTTGATGCCGTGATGCCACAACATCCAGGGCGACATTCAGCTCGACATTTAACGTGTTTAAGTTTTGATGCCGTGATGCCACAACATCCAGGGCGACATTCAGCTCGACATTTAACGTGTTTAAGTTTTGATGCCGTGATGCCACAACATTCAGGGCGACATTCAGCTCGACATTTAACGTGTTCAAGTTTTGATGCCGTGATGCCACAACATTCAGGGCGACATTCAGCTCGACATTTAACGTGTTTAAGTTTTGATGCCCTGATGCCACAACATTCAGGGCGACATTCAGCTCGACATTTAACGTGTTCAAGTTTTGATGCCGTGATGCCACAACATTCAGGGCGACATTCAGCTCGACATTTAACGTGTTTAAGTTTTGATGCCGTGATGCCACAACATTCAGGGCGACATTCAGCTCGACATTTAACGTGTTTAAGTTTTGATGCCGTGATGCCACAACATTCAGGGCGACATTCAGCTCGACATTTAACGTGTTTAAGTTTTGATGCCGTGATGCCACAACATTCAGGGCGACATTCAGCTTGACATTTAACGTGTTTAAGTTTTGATGCCGTGATGCCACAACATCCAGGGCGACATTCAGCTCGACATTTAACGTGTTTAAGTATTGATGCCGTGATGCCACAACATCCAGGGCGACATTCAGCTCGACATTTAACGTGTTCAAGTTTTGATGCCGTGATGCCACAACATCCAGGGCGACATTCAGCTCGACATTAAACGTGTTTAAGTTTTGATGCCGTGATGCCACAACATTCAGGGCGACATTCAGCTCGACATTTAACGTGTTTAAGTTTTGATGCCGTGATGCCACAACATCCAGGGCGACATTCAGCTCGACATTTAACGTGTTTAAGTTTTGATGCCGTGATGCCACAACATTCAGCTCGACATTTAACGTGTTTAAGTTTTGATGCCGTGATGCCACAACATCCAGGGCGACATTCAGCTCGACATTTAACGTGTTTAAGTTTTGATGCCGTGATGCCACAACATCCAGGGCGACATTCAGCTCTACATTTAACGTGTTTAAGTTTTGATGCCGTGATGCCACAACATCCAGGGCGACATTCAGCTCGACATTTAACGTATTTAAGTTTTGATGCCGTGATGCCACAATATTCAGGGCGACATTCAGCTCGACATTAAACGTGTTTAAGTTTTGATGCCGTGATGCCACAACATCCAGGGCGACATTCAGCTCGACATTTAACGTGTTCAAGTTTTGATGCCGTGATGCCACAACATTCAGGGCGACATTCAGCTCGACATTTAACGTGTTTAAGTTTTAATGCCGTGATGCCACAACATTCAGGGCGACATTCAGCTCGACATTTAACGTGTTCAAGTTTTGATGCCGTGATGCCACAACATTCAGGGCGACATTCAGCTCGACATTAAACGTGTTTAAGTTTTGATGCCGTGATGCCAGAACATCCAGGGAGACATTCAGCTCGACATTTAACGTATTCAAGTTTTGATGCCGTGATGCCACAACATCCAGGGCGACATTCAGCTCGACATTTAACGTGTTTAAGTTTTGATGCCGTGATGCCACAACATCCAGGGCGACATTCAGCTAGACATTTAACGTGTTTAAGTTTTGATGCCGTGATGCCACAACATCCAGGGCGACATTCAGCTCGACATTTAACGTGTTCAAGTTTTGATGCCGTGATGCCACAACATTCAGGGCGACATTCAGCTCGACATTTAACGTGTTCAAGTTTTGATGCCGTGATGCCACAACATTCAGGGCGACATTCAACTCGACATTTAACGTGTTTAAGTTTTGCTGCCGTGATGCCACAACATCCAGGGCGACATTCAGCTCGACATTTAACGTGTTTAAGTTTTGATGCCGTGATGCCACAACATTCAGGGCGACATTCAGCTCGACATTTAACGTGTTCAAGTGTTGATGCCGTGATGCCACAACATTCAGGGCGACATTCAACTCGACATTTAACGTGTTTAAGTTTTGATGCCGTGATGCCACAACATCCAGGGCGACAGTCAGCTCGACATTTAACGTGTTCAAGTTTTGATGCCGTGATGCCACAACATTCAGGGCGACATTCAGCTCGACATTTAACGTGTTCAAGTTTTGATGCCATGATGCCACAACATCCAGGACGACATTCAACTCGACATTTAAAGTGTTCAAGTTTTGATGCCGTGATGCCACAACATCCAGGGCGACATTCAGCTCGACATTTAACGTGTTTAAGTTTTGATGCCGTGATGCCACAACATTCAGGGCGACATTCAGCTCGACATTTAACGTGTTTAAGTTTTGATGCCGTGATGCCACAACATCCAGGGCGACATTCAACTCGAAATTCAAAGTGAATAAGTTTGAATGTCAAGCTGACTGGTCACGACAAACGGTCTTTGAATTTCGTGGCAATGTCGAACGACGAACGCTGAAACGACAGTACCCTTTGTCAAATATATGGCGCTTGGTGCATACTACTGTCTGAATGGGGGAGGAAGCAGTATGTTACTGATTGCTTGGAAACCAGTATTTATCTGATTGCAAAGAAAGCATAATATTTTGATTGTTATGAAATCAGCAGGTTTCTGATTGTTAGGAAAGCAGTATATTTCTGATTGCTAGAAAGACAGCATCTTTCTAATTGCTAGGAAAGCAGGATAAATCTGATTGTTATGAAAGAAACATGACTTGATGACATGTACCAACATTTCAATAGATTATACGGACCGGTCGAAGAGAATGATAATAATGATGAGGGATCATTAAATGAACCATACATATGTAGTACAGAATTAAATAAAGAATTTTCAGCAAAAGAAATTAAAAATGCAGTATTTGCACAAAGCAATAACAAAAGTCCAGGCAGTGATAAACTAATAACAGAATGTTTTAAATATACATAAGATATCATCGCACCATTTTTTAAATATCTTCTATAATAAACTGTTCAATTAAGGTTGTTTTCCAAATAGCTGGGGAGAAGGGATTATAATACCGCTTTTTAAGGGTGGATTACAAGAAGCTAGTAATTACAGAGGAATAACACTTAACAATATTTTATCAAAGATTTATTCCTAACTACTTGTTACTCGACTTACTAAATGGAGTGAAATAAATTCAAAAATTATTGATAACCAATATGGATTTCAGAAAAATAAGTCTACACCAGACTGTATTTTTATATTAAATGCAATTATAAGCAAAGTGTTATCACAGAAAAATAAATTACATGTAGCATTTCTTGATTGGGAGAAAATGTTCGATAACATTAACCGAGCGCTGTTATGGCAAAAATTGTTCTAAGAAAACATAAGCACCAAATTTGTTAATGCACTAAAGTCTATATATACAAATGTAAAATCGTATGTTAAATACAACGGCTCGTTTTCTGAGTCTATCATGTCACACAATGGTGTGAAACAAGGGGACCCGGCAAGCAGCATATTATGTCTATTTTTTCTCAATGATATACTCAACAACATTAAGACAAACATAAACGGCATTGTTACGATCAATGATATGAAGTTGTTTCTTCTCTTCTTCGCGGATGACGCCGTTGTATTTGCACTTGAACCGGAAACATTACAGTCTATTCTTCATGACATAGACATTTATTGTCGAACTTACAAATTAAAAATAAATGTTTCGAAAACAAAGATCATGATATATGAAAATCGTGGAAATACTAATTATGACTTTTATCTTCATAATTTAAAGCTAGAAAATGTCAACTCCTTCAAATACCTGGGTGTCCATTTATTTAAAAATGGTAAGTGGACTCGTACACAGGCCACTATAGCAAAACATGCGTCTAGAGCTCTTCACAATTTATTTACAATATACAATCAAGTAGATCTTCCGGTTTCACAAAAGATTAAATTATTTGATACGCTTATTACTCGAATACTTCATTATTCTGCTAACGTATGGGGTTTCCATAATGCTCCCGACATAGAAAATATACAATAAAATTTTTGCAGAAAAGTGTTATGTGTTAAAACATCAACAAACTTAGATGCACTCTACGGTGAATTAGGTCGTTCCTCACTATACGTACAAAGAAAATTAATATTGATCAAATATTGGATTAAGCTGATTAAATCAGAGGAAAGCACTATTTTGTTTAAAACTTACAACATGTTAAAACATGATGTAAACACGGGAAACACATACGGTGAAAATAATTGGCGTACCAAATTAAACACGAGTTAGATACGTTAGGCCTATCGTATATTTGGAAAAATCAACTAAACATCTCAATTAATTATGATTTTATAAAACAGCGAATAATTGATATTTTCACACAAAATTGGATATCCGCGATAAATAATTCAAATCGATTACACGCATACAGTCTATTCAAAACGACGTTAACCTATGAAACATATTTAGATGAAATAACCGAACCAAGATATAGAGTTGCGTTAACAAAGTTTAGAGTTTCGTCGCATCAACTTGCAATAGAAAAGGGTCGTCATAGCAATACAGCTAGATGTGAACGATTATGAAGAAATTGTAATATGAACCAAATCGAAATAGAATAACACTTTTTACTAATTTGTCCAAAATTTTCTCAACTACGCTCCCTATACTTGAAAAGATACTATTATACATGGCCAACTAAAAAGAAATTTGCATTATTAATGAAAACAAAATCAAAGAATATTATTAGAAACGTTTCAACTTTTATATACTTTGCAAACAATTTAAGAAATTAATATCTTTATGTTGCTCTTCAGATAAACTAATGTCTCTAACCCATGTATCCTATCATTTGTCACAATAACATGTATGTTTATAATGCCTTGCTATAAAACATGTATGTTTTAATGCAATAAAAATTTTGTATTGTATTGTATTGATTGCAAGGAAAGCAGCATGTTTTCAATTGCTAGGAGAGCAATTTGGTTCTGATTGTTAGGAAAGCAATTTGGTTCTGATTGTTAGGAGAGCAATTTGGTTCTTATTGTAAGGAAAGCAGTATGTTTCCGATCGTCAGGATAGCAATATATTTCTGAATGTTCAGACATCTGCATGTTTCTGATTGTTAATAAAACAGCATGTTTCTGATTGTTAGGAAACAGCATGTTTCTGATTGTTAGGAAACAGCATGTTTCTGATTGTTAGGAAACAGCATGGTTCTGATTGTTAGGAAACAGCATGTTTCTGATTTTTAGGAAACAGCATGTTTCTGATTGTTAGGAAACAGCATGGTTCTGATTGTTAGGAAACAGCATGGTTCTGATTGTTAGGAAACAGCATGGTTCTGATTGTTAATAAAACAGCATGTTTCTGATTGTTAGGAAACAGCATGGTTCTGATTGTTAGGAAACAGCATGGTTCTGATTGTTAGGAAACAGCATGGTTCTGATTGTTAGGAAACAGCATGTTTCTGATTGTTAGGAAACAGCATGTTTCTGATTGTTAGGAAACAGCATGTTTCTGATTGTTAGGAAACAGCATGGTTCTGATTGTTAGGAAACAGCATGTTTCTGATTGTTAATAAAACAGCATGTTTCTGATTGTTAGGAAACAGCATGTTTCTGATTGTTAGGAAACAGCATGTTTCTGATTTTTAGGATAGCAGCATGTTTCTGATTGTTAATAAAACAACATGTTTCTGATTGTTAGGATAGCAGCATGTTTCTGATTGTTAAGAAATTAGCATGTTTCTGATTTTTGGAAAATCAGCATTATTCTCATTGTTAGGAATAAGCATGTTCCTGATTGTTATGACATCAACAAGTTTCTGATTATTATGAAATCAGCACGTTTCTGATAGTTAGGAACTCAACATATTTTCGATTGTTGGGCAGCAGCACTTTGTAAAATGCCATAAGCAGTAAACCTGATTCATTTAATGTTGTTTCCTCTCAATCAAACAGTTATGTATTCTATACCCTACCACTCTACACCAAATTACGTAGCACATTTATCAGAGAACATTACGACCACCGAGTCATTGGTATCGGTGTTGTCATGATAGTTGCTCGGTTGTCTTCTATTGGTGTGTCGGCAAGTGGACGTCTCTATTGATTAGACAGGGCCACGTCTCTCAGGCGAGCTTATCAACGATAGCACGGACCAATAACAAAGGACTGCTCATGTAACGCGATATCTTTAAGTATATACATATGTAAACATTTCAATTATCTTAACCGATAGGCTACATAATCGTTTGTATCATATAAAAATAGTATGCTTAAAACTATAAATATATCATGTTCAATTCTCTAAAGTAGACACTTTACTTATATTGTATCTATAAAGATTTTAGGCTCCTCAAAGCTCTCCCGCGAGCAGCGCAATAATATAAAGTACATGTCTTGGATAAACTAATGTTCTTGATAGGTTTAAAAACGAGCGTACACGTTAATGTGTCATTATATCCTTTACTAAGGCTTGGATCTGTTTTGATAAATCTATACTCAACCGTGAAATATCCCAACTTACCTACAAACACATAGATTGCAAAGAGCATCATTCTGTTTTCTATTGTCCTGGTATCCATGGTGATTCGTGTAGAAACTGAAAATCAAATACGTTCACTTGCATTACTGGAAGAAGCTTTCTTGACACGATAGATCGATACATGGAGGAACACGGACATATGGAAACAGATCAAGTGTCTGAGACATTTGCGACTAGGGAGTTCTTTGCTTCCGGTTATAAAACTCCGTCCAAAGTTGAGTCCAACCCCGATATTAGCGATTTAATTAATGTAATTTTACAAGCATTATACCAAAACATGTACCAACGTTTGCATACACCATATGGTTATATTACCTCACAACTGGACTACTTGCGGCGCGATTATGAGACAATTTTCAATGAACCATTTGCTTAAATACTCACATTTTGGCCACATGCAGCAAGTCAAGTGCTTCACAACTAGAGTGTGTGTGGTGCTGTCGTTTCCCAAAAATCTAAAGTCCAAACAGAAATGCTTCGCTCTTAAGCCCCATGTGCTTCATGATGGTCATACTTCCACAAAATGCCATTTTCACTCATGTAAAGTGGATTGTAACTAAAATCTATGTTGATGTGTGTTTAGTTATCTTGTATTAGAAACAGAATATAAATTAACTCCGTTTGCTCCTGTAAAATATTTGATCAGAAACGAAAATCAACAGATGCACAGATGCAAAAACAGGGATAATTCTTAATGTCTCTTTTATCGTGCGTCGAAAGACTGACGGGGGCAAAATAACTGAAAGATCTATATATATTAAGATTTGTGATAATAAAAAATAAATTTCCACCAACGCTGTAAATGTCAAAGCTCCATTTCAGTGACAAACCTGGTCTAATGCATTTATACAGAGCATACCCATCATCGTCTTATACTCTCTAGGTCTCAAGTATAAAACATTTTAGCATATCACATGTTTACTACAAGTCCCTCTTTTGCTTTTTAAATACGTATTTTAAATTTTGACATGTACAATCATCAGTATCTTAGGTGACTGCTTTGACAAAATAAGCAAACAAAACATTCACAACAGTCTGCCTACCTTGTCTCTGTTGCCGAAAATGTCGTGTATGCTATTGTTATCCTTTGTTCTTACTGTTCTCTGTCGTTTAGATCATTTACACGTTGGTCACGTGACCACAGTTGTTGGTCACGTGACCACAGTTGTTGTTTCCTGGAGATTGATTCCAGGCTGTTAATTAATTACAGATAATAGTGACAGGTGGTTGATGCTGTTTGTCACGCACTCTCATATCACACCGCACAATACTGCATACGATATGATACCTTGCATATTGTAAAAGAAAAAAATGTATAGTAGGTATTTTTTTTATTTTATTTATTTATTTATTTTACTTCCATGTTACCATGAAATATAATTGTACTTGACTTAATAGTATACACATACCTTATACATTTGCTACATACTTTTCTCTATGTTTAACATGTATGCAATTTATTATTATTTATATGTGTATTTTTGTCGCCATATTTATTTATGTATGGCAAAAACATATAAGTTTGTGCAAATAAAATATTGAATTGAATTGATAAAGTGACTTGTTATTTCTTGTCACAGATATGCGTTTTACTTTCACCATTTTAAAGAGATGTAAGTCAATTTCATATGAAAATGTCTTTCGTTTTCATAAGACTGTTGCCAATAACATGCACTTGTGTGTCTCAATAATGTGCACTCGTGTATCTCAATAACATGCGCTCGCCTATCTCAAAAACTACACTCGTGCATCCCAATAACTTCACTCGTGTATCTCAATAGCATATACTCGGTGGTCTGAATAACTACACTCGTGTGTCTCAATAATATGCACTCGTGTATCTCAATAACTACACTCGTGTATCTCAATAACATGCACTCGTGTATCTCAATAACTACAATCATCTATCCCAATAACTACAGCCGTGTATTCCAATAACTTCACTCGTGTATCCCAATAACTTCACTCGTGTATCTCAATAACTTCACTCGTGTATCTCAATAACTACACTCGTGTATCCCAATAACTACACTCGTGTATCTCAATAACTACACTCGTGTATCCCAATAACTTCACTCGTGTATCCCAATAACTTCACTCGTGTATCTCAATAACTACACTCGTGTATCCCAATAACTACACTCGTGTATCTCAATAACTACACTCGTGTATCCCAATAACTTCACTCGTGTATCTCAATAACTACACCCGTGTATCCCAATAACTACACTCGTGTATCTCAATAACTACACTCGTGTATCCCAATAACTACACTCGTAAATCTAAATAACTACACTCGTGTATCTTAATAATGTGCATTCGTGTGTCTCAATAAACAGTTAATTATGCACGGCTGCTTCGTGTTGTATATGCCGTAGTTGAGCTACTTGTCTGATCTGTTACTAAATCTTTTCGAAAGGAAGAAAAAAACAACATCAAGTTTACAACTTTTATTTGTACAAATCCTTTTATATAAAGTATAAATAATCGGCTATATGGGTGGGTTGTCGAGCAAAGACAATGGTGTCTTTTTATATAGTGTTGTCATTTGCAATTTATTTAAACAAAGCATGTGTCGATTTATTTCTTAACTTATAAAATACTGACGTTGAATAAATGTGTATTTATTACTATATCTGCTATTTTTACTAATACTTACTAATACTTAACTTGCTTACTTCAGAAAATTTGCGCAGTATCCATAAATTAAATGACTCGAACACCATACTATATACATCGTCGGTTATCCCCCGTTACATTACTCCGCTATGCTGCGCTATGTATGGAGTGTAACGGAAGAAAGTACTGTGGTTGCCGACGATGTACTATATAGGGGTAAATTATTTATATATTGATCATTTATTGAATATGGAGTATATGAAAGACTATTAAGTATTTACGTCCTTGTAAATTATTTCCCAAACATGTAACTGCATTTACTCAGTAAGCATTTGTCATTATAATATTATTGATAACTATATATTTAAAACATGGTATGTTCTTTTGTGGTCGCCGAGAACGGCTCTTGAGAGCGGTGCCTCTTATGGAATGCATTTTGTTATAGGGACGATAGTGTAGCTGTACATACCACGGTGTCGGAGGTGTTCCGTGAGACACTTTTTAGAGAAAAGAACAAAGTGTTCCGTTTTTTAACCAGGGTAGCTTGCAACAATAAAGTGTAGCTGGAAATTATAAAAATGTAGCATAAAAGCCGTATGGTATGGTTTGATTAACAAAAGAAACCGAATATACCGATGTTGGAAATGCTGCTTGTAAATACAGATGTAGTAGAGAACAAGGAAAAACAAAGTAGCAAAAATACTCTACTTCCCATTAAAGTTATGGCTCGTTACCATCCAATGTTTATGTAACAGAGCAAGAGAGTGTAAAGTTCCCGTAATAGTCATCTTTTTGTTTTAAGCGCGTGCTCTCTACGGCGCCTTGGATGTCTTACACCCTAGCTCTTTCTTGTATTTATAATTGGTTTTGATAATGTCTATGGTGTGACGTAACAGCTTTGAAAAGCAATATTATTTTTTAAAGATTTTGTTTATGCTATTTCAGCAGTAAAACGACAACATTGTTATATATCTATTATGGCGTTTGGTTTCTTTTGTTTCTAAAACTTAAGCCACTTAAGCTAAAAACAATAAACGTAAGAACTGTGACAAAAATCACAATTATTACCTTACCAATATTAATTCTTTTTATATTTATATATATTTTATATTGTCTGCATCGATTCGTATGCATGGGTAGATTGCACTAATTATCAGATACTTATATAGAACCATTTTAATAGATAGATGTACATTTTTTCGTCATTCAAGTTGTACTTTTTATGGTTACTATGTCCTTAGTGCCTGCGCCATAATACGGAACAATGCGCGATTGGTATACAAGCTTATATTGTATTGTACTTGAGCCTTTTCCATCCGTTTTGAATTTCCGGACACTCACGTGACCTCGCTTGAATCGTATATTTATAGTAGTTATTATGAAATAAGTAGTTGTTCTGTTAATTAATAATGAAAATATTGGTCCGGGGTATAACATTGTCAAGGCTCATGTATGTCACTGCGTTACGAAAACATTTTCTTTTGTTGAATCCTTTGTTTACAACATTTTATTTTTTTTGCATTATTTTTCCGGCGACTTTGATGCTCTGCATAAACTTGTTCTTGTTTGATATTTAGATGGGTGTTATCCGGACACTTTTTGCCGGCAACTGGCCAATACGTGTTTCAATAACATATCTACAGGTATTCTTAAAATGAGTAATCCGTATACTTACTTATACGGACCGTTAATATACGGACGAAGGCAATTTCCCGGGATCAATAAAAAAGCCACATGTTACATGGTTGATAATTATTCTGATAACACGAGGTTATAATAAGCACGCGTTCACCTGTTGCTTCCATCGTGTTTTACGCCAGTCATATTTTACACAAAATGTTAATGTCGCATGCATTCATTAAATGAAAACAACAACACACACACAAAACCCCACACAAAAACAAAACAAACACAGACAGTTAAGAGTCAAAGAATGCCCAGCATTTATAAATTTATTTATGTCGTAAGATGAATAAATTTAGCATTCTATAATGGCGTTCCTTATGTGGATACAGTGAGGACATAAAGCATTCCAAACATCTTTCTATATATCTGTTTAACCTCTATTCCGATGAGTTTACAACGACATCAAATGATAAGCGAGTCTATGCATGTGATATTTGGAAAAATATGCTTCGTGAGCTTAATTGAACCAAACACAACAAAACAAAGATAAAATATTGCTAACATTTCTATAGAGGAACAGCACAATTGATGTATAATCAAAAATTGAAATAGCATCAACGAAGAAATAAAAAAAACACCATATGGAACAATCACGTATAGGTTGGCAGTTTTACACGAACATTAAAATACAATCGAAATAAACAATTATATAGCAGGCATTGAGCATATTTAATTATTAACCTCCCTAAAGTAGCATCTGTTTAACTTCATCAATCATTATAGTCACCATACATATTATGTAAAAATATAATTTCAAAGCTTAAAGATAAACATTTTATTCCAAAGCTAAACCACCCGTTGGGTCCCACTCTTAGACCATCTACGAGAAGACGGACGTAGTGTCGGAGAGCTCGTTAATGGCGGCCGCTACCACATCCTCAAAAGTAAGTATCTTGGTAAACTTCCGGTTCTGCTCCTTGACGCGCTCCTCCCGCTCTTTGTTTAAAGTCTCCACGAGGGAACTGAGACGCCGGGCCCGATCCACCGACAGCCGCCGGTCCCCGCCGTCACTGCTCGGCTTCTCCAGCTCCACTTCCTCTTTCACGATGATCTTCTCCTTCCATTTCCCCTTCAGCAGAGTATGTTTGTCGTGCAACTTGTCCAACAACTTTCCGGTCGACCCTTGCTTGCTGTCACGACGATCGTGGTCATGAACCTTACTGTCACGTCGAGGCGACACATCCTCCACCAGAGCGTGCAGGCTGTGCTTGGTCATCCGGCGGCCGCTTGGCGCCGCTGGCGCGGTTTTCGGCTGCGGGTACACAAGCGACATTCCTTCCGAGAGAGAAAAGTGGATCTTCATGACTGTGTCGTCTGCAACACAAGGAAGAGGGTAAACTGACTTACATTGTGATCTTAGTTTTATAAAATATTCAACTGTGTCCGGTTCAGTATTGGATGCAAAGGGCTTTTAGGCCTCCAACTTATCACTTTAAAATTATACCCCATAAGGATTCAAGTGTTTTTTCTCTGTAATGACAGAGTAAATCTTTAACCACATTCATTGGTAAGCGAGTTCCTTTCGCCAGCAATAACAAAGTATGATCTTAAATACGACTTTCACATGCTTCTGCATTCTGTCTACCTTCTCTTACACAAACACACCGACAAATTAAACAGCTTTTTGCAGCTGGAACAAATAGTGCTATGTCTAATGATATGTTCCAGTAGTTCGCGTAACTATTCTAAAGACTGGCAGAACGTACCCGTCATTTGCTGGGTGGTGGTTTTGATTTGTTTCTCACGTATATTGGTGAAGTCAGGGATCGGGTCGTCCGGGTGTGGGGTGGATGCCACTCGGTACTTAAACGTCTTCTCGATTACATTAAAGTAGTCATCCGGTATGTCACCGTTCATCCAGTCATCAGTGAACCTGGGAAAACAACAACAATGATCATCATCATCATCATCATGGTCACTTCTTCATCCTCATCATCAACACCATCACCACCACTACCGTCAACATAATCATCATCGTCAATTTTGTCATCCTCATCTCCAACATCATCACCATCATCGTGATTGTCGTCATCATCATCATCACTATCCTCTTCATCATCATAATCATCATAATCATCATCATCATCATCATCATCATCTTAACTATCGCCAATTTCGTCCTTATTACAGTCAACGTCAGAACGACCATTGTCATCATCATCATCATAAGCATCATCATCATCAGTCCTACCATCACAATCATCACCATCCCTACAAACACCACCAAGAGCAGCCTTACTTTCGCCAGAAGTGGTAGATGATCGGAAAGAGAAGCATGAGAGCCTCATGGAAGAGTCCCCGCTGCGGACCGGAGCTTGCCAGCTGGTTAATGATAGCCGCTGCCATGTCGTTTGGGATGTTGATCTGATACAGGCAGCACAAACATTGTAAGTTGGTTAATGCGAAATGTTGGGTTTGTCAAAACGGATAATCTGGACAATTCTTCTAAATTGATTCTACGCTGATAATACGTAGATTTTAATACATGTATTGGTCATCGAGCAACTTGAATCATGTGCCCTAATCAAGATTCGTCTACTTTATAGATTACACTTTATTGGGCGTGTTTATGCCAAGTAAATACATAAGGTCGAATCACTTTGCTTTGAGTTATCGAGTTAACTTAAGATTTGTAAATAATGTTTGTGTCATTTCATAAAATTTATATATATGAAAAATATCATGTAATTTGTAAATTTTGAGAAATGTTTAAAAACGGAGACAGTCTGGTGGATAATATGCAACCCCTTGGAATAAAATCTTCGTACCTGTACCCGTGGCGGCACATCTGACGCAATGAAGCAAGAGATGATGGAGCGGGCCTTGTCACATAGGAACTCCCTGTCTTGGGCGGACATGATGCCCCGCAAGTGGACGCCGTCCACCAGCCCCATATACCTGGGGACACAAACGACAAGGGTCGATGCTTATCACGTGATTCGGAATAAACTACAGCTCAGAATTTGGTCAATTAAACTACTTCTCATGTAAGGTAGGCAACTGCAGTAACAATTAAACTCTAAACAGAAGGGTCTACGTTTGTAATAAATAACGGCACATGAAATAGAAAAATGCAATAAACCACAGCTGAAAATATGAGGATGAAACAACATAATATACGGACCAAGAACTGAGATCAGCTGATCTATCATTGAATCACTGAGAAACTAAGAATTTTCGTCTGAATCTTCCGCCATCTTGCCAAAAAAGGCGTGCAAGGACTGGTCAACATTTGTAATAAACTAAGTATCAAGGTATCAGAAAGGTAATTGTAATAAATTATAGCTCAAAGGGGGTGAGGAATTGTCAACATTTGTAATAAACTATGTATCTAGGTATGAGAACGGCAATTACAACCCCCAAATAGAAAGGATTAGTGCTGATAATGACAATTTAACAAAATCTCCAAATATGGAATCTGCATAAGGAATCGAAGACGTCTCGTGGTAGTAAATTAGATATTTAGAAGAAAAATACCCACTACATACTATAGTAGGGAATTGAATACCGAAATCAACGACATCTCAAGGAAGGTTTATGCAAATTAGCATAATATACAGCCCAATATCGACTAATGCGTATATCTTCATTTAAATCTACATATCAATTGTGAATATCGGCAATGAAATAAAAATCGGTATTCATTCAAGTAAATGGGTGACATAATTTTAATAAATACCTTGACATAATGAACTTACGAATGTGTTAAAACAAACTAACAAGCTTCCGCTTTCCAAGATAAGCTTCACTTATTTTACAGATATGTTAAGACGAAAACTCGCTGCCTGGATCGCGGTAACGACATTTTAACATCACCGAACTCTGCATCAAAGTGAAAATATATACTTCTGGACTTCTATCCAGAATCGTAGATCCGCCGACAGTCTGTTCATGATCACCAGACGGTTCTTGACAACTATCCGTGTCTGGACGTTGGAAGCCAGGTTCGACGTCAAGATATTCCGTTCTATGGTCTGCATCTGGCTGGTGTTGCGGTTCGGGAGCGGTCCGGTCGTCTGCTGCTCCTTCTCCACCTCACACTTCAGGAAGATGTCAAGCAGCTGCATTTCCGACTTGTTTTTCATGGCAGCATGAAACTGCAGCAAGGACTGAGACAGACTCTTCCAGAGCAGCATCTGGGGGTTAATATGAGAAATACAAGATATACGCATTATACGGTATGGTGAATGGGGACACGTTTGGATAGTTTATCTTACAACTATGCTGCCAACAGGGGAACTATAAGGTTCGCGCGCAATTATTAATTAAAGAGAAACATAAAATGGAATTATCTAGAGTGTATGATACCTCACCATTGAAGAATTAAAGTTTGTTGAATAATTTTAATTGGTGCTTTTAATGGGGTCTACCCAAATGCCCACTAGTTCAAATTTGATCTGAGCATGTCCTCAGCTCGGATTTTGAACGTTAGTCTCATTTCGACTACTCTTGTAGACGACTGCTTTCTCACCGCATGCCAAATATTACTTTATAACTTTCCGTGTATAAGTAAAGATCACTTCTCATGCTTTTTAACTCTAGCTATCCTAAGCATGAAACTTCCAATATATTAGGTCATGACTTGAGTACCCGTCACAGCGCGAGAAAAATATAGTGCACCAGTTGTTCTTTCCAGATATTCTGTCCCAAGTCTTTCTTCACCAATAAAAGCTGGCGCCGCTATAATAGCCATAATTGTGTTTGTTTTAAGCAATAAACATTAACTGAATGACTTAACTATTTCATACCAATAATATTAAATTGTTGTTAAAAAATGTTTAAATATCTAGACACGTGACTTACCGCCTTGGCGCTACCCGTCGATCGTTTCTTGACCTTCTTAGTTTTGTTCACCACCTCGGCAAATTCCGGCGTCTCCATCCGCGGGGCGAGCGTGACCGCCACGTTGGTCGGTGAGCTTGACTCGGACTCGGGCGGAAAAGTGTCCAGGTACAATGGGTACCTGTCAAGTTACATGTAAACTAATACATATTAAATGTTTTTTTGACGCTTTCGTCAACATTAAAATTAATTGGTGTGTTATTTCAGTGAAATATGTCTCTTGCTGTTCCGAAATTGGTCTCGGGTGGCTACACTCATGTGCATGTATATTGCAGGATACTGTCACAATTGTATACACATGATCTTTAAATCCAATTTATAAATAGTATCTGGTGTAATTAAACTGGTCAGTTATTATGCATTACACTTCATTCCACTTGAGCCAATATAATAAATCTTGTTTCCGTCGAAAATAAATTCCGTTTGTTTGTTGGGTTTATCGTCCCACCAACAATAATCAGTTATGTTTACAGGGCCGGTTTAAACATAAACTTGTTGAATTCACAATGTCCTCGAATGATAAGTACCGTTGATATTTATGTATTATGATTTATTATCAAACTTTTGGACTATACCACTAGTCTGAAGCACGACAGTTTTGTATACAGCACACTGTCAAATAATCGAAGTTCTGCAGCATTAAATCGTCCGTGAAGTGGTCACGACTTTGGACTCCGAATCGGGAAGACCCCGACTCAAGCCGCAGACATCACACGATTAATTAGCCCTGTGGAAAACTATTTACTACTCATTCTCCCAGGAACTTGATTAGCACAGGAAATCTTGGTTTATACAAGAGTTTAAAACGAAACTTGTTGGTCAAGTCACTCACCATTTTCGCTCCAGAGAGCGGTAAATAGCAGCCTGAGCACAGATCAGGATACCTGGTGTGACTTTCTCCATGTTGGGGATCTGGCGGATTATGTCCTCGTGACAGTTCAGGTTCGCTCCTAGGGTTGGTGCAGACACATACAGACACACATCAGGAGTCAGAAGACAACGAGTTACCATAGATAGAATATCGCTGGGATAAATCAGTTTTATGGGCTGTGAAAAATGATCCTCATCCTAGGAAATGTTCAACAAACTTGGAAAATTTGGTAATTAAAGTAAAAGAGAAGATGATAACGATCGAAATAGATTCGGAACAACTACATTTTACACAGAACGATAAAATTATGCGTATATGGCTGGAATTTATCATCTCGTTCGTATCACTGTTCAGATTTATGTGCCAGACACGTACCGTATTTGGAGAACTTTCCGAAAAACTTGCGCACGATCTGTGTGACCCGGATCTGGCGTGTCTTTGTGTTCGTGATGTCCTTTAGATCCTCCACGGCCTTCCAGAACAGCAGGGGCAAACTGGCCTTGTGTACTGATATGAACCGCTTGAAGACGTCGTAGTGCAATTCCGTAGTGAGAACCTCAGCGAATGATCTACAGCACACAACACAAGTACAAATAGGTCGGATCAGGCTTTTCGTCCTATACAGAAGATGCTACAATAATTAGATACTCCGAGATTAATAAAAATATAAAGAGGACAAGTTAAACGTTAGGGCGACATCACAATACACTTATTTGAATTGACCAAGGTTGTGGATAGTTTTTAGGCAATTTTGGTTGATATGTCGTTACACTAGACGAATGATATTATATTAATGTCTGAGAAATTACAATCTTTTGCAATCGCTGTTAACTTCACTGGAAAACATGAATATGGATTTGTTCCATTTTCCTTTTGATATACAAAGGCATCTTCGCTTATACGATCGGCAGCTTCTACCTTGTATATTATATGCAAAATAAAAACCAGAAAAGCAGCACTGCAAGGCATCAGAAGATAACCATATATATGTTTAAACAATAAGTTAACTATCTAACACACGACAACAGCGAATATCAAAGAAATAGAAAATCTCACAATGAATGTTTTGAACTAATTAAGCTGAACATATTTTCGAGTACACGACTTCATAGCTGCACCATACATATTGCACACAGTATAAATAACATTTACTTGGACCTATTTAAGCAATATGAATATATGAGATATGAAGCAGACACGAAAATATTACAGGCAGGAAAGCAAAAAAAATAAATTTAAAGCCCTCGCACAGACCTTAAACAAGTCTGAAAACAACTCAACCTATGTGTTTCGAAGTTTTCTAAGTTGGTATGGAATATACGTGATGCGAAGTTAAAGTGATACAAGTTAAAGTGACGCGAATTCTCTCATATCCAACTACATCAACAACACTTTGACAAAGTGAAGATAACATCGCACCTTTCACACTGGGACAGTGAACGTACCTGGGTTTTATGGGCCTGTCCATGTAGAAGCCATTTCTCCGCAGGAGAAAGCGGTTCCTATGACGGGTTTGAGTCTCCAGACTGTCATCATTCTGGCTCTTTAGCTTCGACCAGTCAATCTGGTCTAGGACCACCTTTCTGGACACCCGGATTGTTTCAATGTTAATCTTCGGCTTGTGCAGGAGAGATCGCAGCCACTCTGGAATAATTGGAAGCAATGGGACAGGCAAGGGCGTGAGTAAACATATTAACGACAAATAAGAAGATCCCAGTTCAATGGTACACATTATTTGAAAATCTAAAACCAAATAACACGCTTGATGGTTTTATATCTAGATAGTTAGGTCCTCGCTAATAGTGTGTTGTGTTCATTACCTAGAAAATATTACAATATTAACCATTCAGAAGGTGTAGATGTGTTGATTAATGAGGATATAACGATCACGTGGTTAGTCCTGCAAACAAACAGTGTAATGGTGAGAAAACATCTGACTGCCCACACAAAGTTGAACAGCACACTCAACATGTAATAGCGACAAGTCTTTGCTATGGTTTGCATTAGTTGGATAAATTAAATGCTCCTGTCATTGTTGAACAGAAGCTGAACAGCGACCCTGGATGTTTCGCATCAATACTTTCTTGTATAAAAGTCAGACAGAACCTAGATTATACGTGAATTATTAATCCGGAAGAAGTAATAGGTCAACTGTGTATTCATAATCAGAAACTTAATCAAATGAAAAATTAATAAAGCTTTCATGAATACGACACTGTAACAATGTACGTCATGTTATGATGAAGTTGAAAGAAATGCAAAAAATGGAGACAACCAACCGTGTCTAACGGCTGGTACCCTGGACACGTGTAGACTGCCATAGTCACTGTAAAGGATGTCAACAAGGTCCTCGGGACGTGGCACTGTCTGGGGAACCATCATGGAGGTACCTGCACGTTATAAAGTGAATTGAGGCTCGGGAACTATGTATACATAGAAATAAGTTTGTTAGTGAACGGTGGCAGTGACAATATTTACAAAGAGGTATCCGAATGACACATAGGTTTACTGAGTTTGAACGAAGGCTGTGGAAATATCTACAATACATTTACGCGAGGGACACGGCGGTTTGAGAATGACCCTAAATTATGGTTGTTATACAACGCGGTTCCTGAGTGATAGGGCGGTTTGAGAATGATTGTAAATTGCGGTTGTGGAACATAGCGGTTCTTGGGTTACACGGTGGTTTAAGAATGACCTTAAATTGCGGTTGTTATACATCGCGGTTCCTGACTGACAGGGCGGTTTGAGAATTGTTGTAAACTGCGGTTGTGGAACATTGCGGTTCCTGCGGGACACGGCGGTTTGAGAATGACTTTAAATTGTGGTTGTTAAACATCACGGTTCCTGAGTGACAGTGGGGTTTGAGAATGATTATAAATTGCAGTTGTGGAAAATATTATCATGGCGGTACCGGTGGGCACATCGGTTTGAAAATGACGTTGAATTGCAGTTGTAAAACATATTTACATAGAGGCGGACACGGCGGTTTTTAAGAATGGCTGTGAATATCGGTCCTGGAATATGGTGGTTTGAAATTGAGAAGAATTGGGGTTGTTAACATGTGATAAATGTTTAACGGTAGATATACATGTACGCCTGACAATCTGTGTTAAAGTGTTTTATGTCAAATATGGCTTTTATGTAGAATAGATAATGTAAGGTATTGTTTGTCATTTAAATATTACCATACTCGCTGCACAGCACAGTGAGCTCCATGGCCTTGCACATCTGCTCCTCGCTGATGCACGTGTGGTATGACGTCAACGGACGTGACATCAGAGGCGAGCTGGGAATGTTGGGAGAAAATACGGGCGGACTAGCGGACGCTGTGTCAGTGTTTAAGGTGGCACATTGAAAGAAATACAACGGCTCTACTGTGTCGTCTGCTACAGTCGACTGCGACTTGGACTGGCGCGTCGTCAGGCCCAGCTGCTTCCCTCTTGTTTTGTCTAGATTGTACCGGTTTCCACGCTGGAATCATGGCAGTAACATATTGTAACTTTCATCTACTTACAGAGAAAGCCGTTAGGCAGAGGAATTTTGTCTTTAAACTTATTTTTAGAGTATTTTAAAGATCATTATTAATGATGTGGGTTTTCTAAAAAAAAAGACGCAGTATGGGGACAAAATTAGACATAGGCCTTAGAAACAATTGCGTTGATATTAAGCTTGCGATAACAAAAAGTGTTGAACCCTGCTTACCACTTGTTGCAGGAACTGTTTCCGCTCTTCGGATATGTACAACTTCAAAGGCTCCCATAGGCTCTGAAAGGAGAAAATAGTTCAGCAATGGATAATCCGATTTTGTAAAAGGCACTGAAGCATTAAAACAAAAACAGTTAACACCATGCTTGAAGATTACCGTGGGATGCGCTGTAAACAAATTAGTGTGTTTCTTTCATAGTGGGGACTGTTAAGAAACAATAAGTCATACTTGATGCACAAGAGCATACTGCACTGCTGTAGGTCAGCCGATATTTAGTGAAACTCTAATCCCTATTATCTAACCCCTTCTGAGACCACTGCAGCCCGAGGCTGTGTCCAGTCCGGTAGACACACCCACAGTAACTTACCTTTCCCAACTATCCCAGCCAAAGAAGGCCGTGGCGTTGCGACATTTCGTAGTTTTAATACCTGAAGGCAATATGACAGTCCTCTACAGTAAAACCTTACCGACGCATGGCTAACGAACTTAATACCGAGCCTGTTTATTGACTGTTAACAGATTTTACCTTTGTAACGTACAACCCACCTCGAGCACTATGTCTTGTGCCATACACAGCAAGGTAACATCATTACTGTGCACGAGGGCCTGGAAGAGCGCCATCTTCAGAGTCTCCGAGAAGATGTGACAGCCCTCTCCTGTGTGGGACAGGTATGTCTCCATTATCCTGTGACACAGAGTATAGGCTCGAGTTTTATTTTATCCATGTTTAAACATTAACATGGCTTAATATATAAAATAAACACCATTCTTTTTACGTATCCTCATGTTTAACCTGAATCTGACCTTATGCAGAAATACACTGTTTGTGCTGTAAGTTTTAGATTCTGCATTATACTTCTTGTTTGAACATGGCATTTAACTTTATTTTATGTTCTGGTACACTTACAATAGGCCCAGATCTAGAACTTTTCAGCTGAGATGGGGGTGGGGTGGTGTGGGGGCAAAGACTGAATTTGACATTCATTGCCACTGTATTAGCATGAAATTAGCGTTAGTTCGTCCAATGTAAATGCCGATGTCTGTACCGACATATACACACTTTTTGAATTATTGAAGCATCTAAATTATTCCATAAATGTTTGTCCAAAGTTTACATTGGTTGGATTTTGTATTTACATGCTTCAAATGTTATACGCTGAACGCAGATTAATCAACAAATGATCTCCTTATTTAATTATTACAGCATCGTCTTAATTAGATCATTGTGTTGATTATAAAGTTTTACAAATGTATATCAAAAGTTTATTTTGTTATAAAATACATATTTAGCAAAGCGAGAGTTGTCATTTTTGCAATTATATTAAACACACACGTGTCAATACGGACAGATTAATCTCTGATAAAGAAAGTCTCATTCGACATGTTATACTATATCTCACCAAAAACAAACCTCGCTTCAATTATCTTTTGGCTCTCGCTTTCGTTTACAATTTCGAAATACAGATAAGTTGCATTGTATACTTGCAGTAGATCTAAAAGTCTGGGTTAAGTTTATGTTTGTACATTGTTTTGCATTAATAAACATATTCAATATGAATAAAATAAATTGCTATCAACACAAGCACAGTGTCAATATCTTAAGAAATTTCGAGCTTCCAGTATTAATTTGTATAAGATAAGGTACAATTGTTTTGAAAATTAGTTTGTTTTGTATGTCACTGTCTTTTTCGCCAAAGGTCTATGCACACAAATAAACTGTGTGCCTCTTTGACTAGTTCATGAAATAATTTCCAAAATAGCAAAGCTCAAAGGGCAAGAAATAAAGTTAAAAAGAATGTATCACGACTGATACTAGAAAACAATTACAGCCCGTATTGCACGTGCTTACCTGTGTGCCAGCAGTCGTTTAAGTGGTCGGTTGAACTCATCCACCACGCTGTCGTCTGTGTCCAGGTAGGTGCGCACGTCGTTCCAGAAGTTCAGGTACTGCAGGTCCATCGTCTGCCCGTTGCTCTCCAAGAACGACTTCAGAGGATAGCAGGCGAGGAAGTCAGATGCCAGCGACCAGATGATTCGGTTGGACGTCTGCGGGAACTTGCCCAGCAGCGTCCGTTTCTTCCCGCCCAGATAAGATGTCAGCACTATGGGTATTGGACTCCGAACGTGTTTCGATGGCGACACTGTAGCGCCTCTAAACATCCGCCGCGAGATCTCGTCCGGACTCCCGTCTTCGGGAAAATATCCATTTTCGGTCGTGCTGGTTGTGCACCGGGACTTGTCCATCTCGATATCTTTAGTTGGTCCTGGGTGTTTATAATTAATAAATTGATACTGTGGCTTTGACAGTGGCTCTGTCCTTCTTGGTTGTATTCTAAATATTGGGCCATAAAACGACGCTCCTTATTGAGTAACGTGATGAGATAGAATGAATGAATATAGTATGGCCGAATAAAAGCCTGCACCAACGAGGCGAGGAGACTAGGGGCAACGGAAGCGAACATTTTGTTTGCCAAAGTCCGGTTATTAAGCTAAATATTCAGAAATGGCAGTTATGTGGATAACAATAAAATGAAAAATAATATACTTAATAATATACGATAAGTGCAAAGATAAATTGTGTTAAACTAGACCCAACAATTGCTAATCATAAGTGCAATTTACCGGCACAAAAAGCCAATAAAAAAATATGTATGTATTCTGATTATTTTTCATTTAAATATTCATAACACTCAAAGACTGAAACTGTAATTCTGAACCAAATATAAAATTTGTACGATTGGTCATATTCATCTTTAGGATTCTTCCATTAGTTAGTCTAATTATACACTTAATGGTTTGGGGAACATCTTATTGGGGCCAACGTATTCGTTCAATTATAACATTCGTTAAAGCATTGATATATATGAAATTACTCAGGACACAAGTACAATGATTTTTAACCTTATATTTTAAGTGGTTTTATATATTTTTAAAGTATCTGTTAAACAAATTATCTTCTAACTTGGCAGGTGAAATAACCACTCTTAAAATACAATAAGCTTCGGAAAAACGCTACACCATATGAATCATTTACAATTTTACCAGTATATTAAAGTAAAAAAAAAACGCGAAGCTGCATAACACACATCCTGTACAAATATACGAATTTCCATTTCCTTATTTTAACATTAAACAGTTGCACATTATACAGAATACAGAAAAGTCATCTTATATATGGTATTTTGAAATGGCTTTCTTTGACAAAATAGAGGATATATTAGGTATAAGTCCTGATTTCGTTGTCAATAACAATACCTTAAAATACTGTCAACCTCGATCTACATGTTAACAACGACTGAATAATTATGGATTCAGCTGCATACCTTTTTTGTCTGTATAGGTATATGATTTATAGTATTAGATTATACTACTCTAACGGTACAGAAAGGTAAGAGTAGATCAATTCAACATAAAATAATAAAGTAAAATAATATAAAACCACAATGAGGTCCACAGGACAGAATGGTGAATGTTGCTATGACGGAAATCCCAGATATTCACCTCCCCAGAGTGACAGCAGGTCAGTGGGCAGAATCTCTTCCTCTTCCAGACTGTCCTCGTCTAGGGAGGGCGTGGTGGACCCTATCTGGGGAACGTCCCCGGTCGACTTTGACACGTACACGGTGGTGGTGGGAGAGCTCACCTCCGAATCGTTGTAGATGGTGGGGAACATGAAGCGACATCTCAGCCGCCTCTCCCTGCTCATGTATTCCATGTCGCCGGACACTGGTCGCTTCAGTATCGCTAGCGTTTCCTAGAAACATGAGGGGAACATGTCAGGTCGAGATCCAGAACTTTTCAGCTAAGGGGGCCGAAGACCGAATATGACATACATTCCATGGGGGTTCGGAGGCATGCTTCCCGGAAAAAAATGTTTCTAAAATGTCGCAGATTCGTTCTGAAGTGTATCTGGACAAATGGTTAATAGTTTTAATGGTTTCATAAAATTGACCCTGAAAGTCTAAAAACGCGAAGACATAAACCTCTAGCAACATAACTTAATTGTTGAAAACTGGTTCGAAATCTTCCAAAAATATGCTGAAGCAGGCAAACGCATACTTCCCTTCGAGTTGAAACATAAAATTCAGGTAGATTACATTTGATACTCCGTTTTTCCATCGATCATCGTTTGCATATATTAGGAAAGAAAATAATAATAAAAAAACAATCTTGTTATCTTAGCTTGATTTGTCAGCAAACAAACAAACAACCATGGCAGCAAACAAAACAGTACTGATTTGCCGCGAAGGCTTGAAGAGATGTTAGACACGGCGAAATAAAACTATCAGTTATTATTGTAGAACGAACAAAATATATCTAAGCCTTTTCAAGTTTAGATCTTTTCTCTAAACTATACGCTGGAGTTTCGTCACATCAACCAAGCGAAGCGTTTATTTTAAACTTTATAACAGATCGTGCAGACATCGTTTAACTACAGTCGTGTTGCAGTGCGGTGTTCATTTGGATTTAAAAAACAAAACAAAAGAAAACCCAAATCATTACTACAGTTGCCAAAGCATATTATAGATGCGTCTAAATGTTTGAAACAGCAACATACTTGAGCCAATGAAAATTGCAAAAATTGTTAAGTTCTATTTGCTAAACATGTTGCTTCCTACAGTACAGATCACTAAATTATAAAATAACTTTCAACTTAGCAATATATCTTTCTTTTTCTCTCTGTTTTTGCAACTTGATGCATATTGCTAATAACAGAGCACGAAAAAAAAAATCTGTTAATTTTAGCTAAGGCGGACAAGCACCTTCCCGCATTTTTTCCAATGCGAATAAATCCCTTCAAGGATATTCCCACATTGGTTTGCAATGTTTATTGGTTTGCACAGGTAAGTCTCTAAATACTTTGATAATGACATTAGATTTTTTTCTGATAAAATTCAAACTTCAAGACACATTTTACTGTAATTAATGTACGGGAGTGATTTCTGTAATTAATTTACGGGAGTGTTTTTGTCTGTTTTTGACATGTTTTTACTTTGTCCGCATATACTAAAATGAACGGAAGGGATTTTGTACGGGCGGAATTTTGTCCTACAAGTACTAGAGCTATTGCCATTGTTTGTGTTTTTATTTTTCTTAGATATAATTGGATATTGTTTGCTCTATTTTATGTTAACTAAGTCATAATATCGCCGATAAACAGTTATTTCGTTTCGCCATTGGCGAAATATTTGATATCTCGTATTGTTGTATTCGCTGCGTTACTGCTAAAGCGACCGACCAAACACAGTTTAACTATTCAGAGCGCTACAAAAAGTAGTTCTACATATTTCCATGACCAAGGATATAATAAACGAAAGGCAGTCACACAGACAAACTCCCGTATCAGTATCATCAATTGTAAACATACATTAGTATTACCAGCCTGTTTGAATAGATGCAAATGTAATTATAAAATGCAAAATTTTATTGAATATCGAAACATAAATGGTCCACCCTCTAGAGCGCGTAGAAATACAACAACCTGTGAAATGTGGCATAGGTCAACCACGAGCATTGAGCCGTGAAATATTAACTTCATTTGAGTCGTCCAGGTAAAAGGGGTGGAATCATGTCCCACTGATAATAAATCCTGCTGGCAAATATTGTAAGTTGTCAAGTTTGAGTAGGCCATTGGGCTAAAATGCTCATGTACTTTGATCTATGGGTCGTGGGTTCAAGTCCCCTAAAATCTACATTTGTTTTGTGCGTTTTTATGAATTTATTTAAAACGGTATACATGCGTTCCTACATATTTTAATGTTGTATAATAAAAAGTATATATATTATTTTAGATAATTTGTTTACCTGTCACCGACCCAATGGAAATATGTGTATATACTGTCGCGTGTGATTTCCGTACATTGTTAGTATTGAATGGTATATAAGGAGACATAATATATTATGTTGAGCATTTTGCCGTATAGCGTTGTCCAACACGAGGATTACAGGACAAAAATAAATTAAGGACGCAAAAGAAGACACAAGAAGTGCCCAAGCAGACTCATGGGAAACCACTTGACCTCGATAAAAATCTGGATATGTCATCCCATACAGGTTATTTTATGCAGTGCGTTGCTTTAAAACTCTGTCATACGCGAAGAAAATTTCTGCTATGTTTCTGCTTTACCTATCTCAGCGACCACGAATAGTCTGGCCCATGGGTCACAGCTCAGAGGACTTGATTGACACATACGTGTAATGTTGCCAGTGCCTACATCCCTCGCCACTTCTCACATCGGTCCAAATATAATATCAAATAAAAACACACAATATTATACGACAGTCTACACCAGCTCTAACTGTCTCAAAATGTGACTTCCGTGGCAGTGAACGTCACAGTGATTGAAGCGCTTTCATTTTAAATGTTAGAATTCACGAATTTACAATTGCAAACAAATCTGTGCCCACCTTGTTGAGGGTGTTCATGAGATGCAACAGGTGCCTTGGCAACCAATAGGTCCGGAGGGCAGACAGCAGCAGTGTCTGTAGCTGCAACAGGGCTTCGTCACTGTCCGTACACGGGATCACGTGATCTCGCTGGACCGCCTCTAGTATGCTTCTGTCAACCTCAGTGTCCGGCATCAGGTCGAAGTTCAACACACCTAGAACAAGTTCGTGGTCTCTGTTACAGAAAGCAATACTGCAAAAGGAATCTACACATAAGTAGAAAGATTTCAGACTATAAATATGAGATGATTTATTAATCATGCATTTAGATTGATAAAAATGTCTTAGACGAGACACAAGATGCCTGTAAACGACGCTTAGCTCCAGCTGTTCTGTGCAAAATGGGTATTTCAAATGTGATGACACCTTCTAACAAAACGTTAGATCATTTTCCTAATGATGAATTCACATGAAGAAAGTTCGTATATACTCTGTTTGAGGACAGTTTTGTGAATGACATACCTTGGAAGGCCATCATTTTGACGTTACCCCGGAGCTCGCTGGTGCTGCTGCCGCAGATATAGCGTGTCTTGATGGCATTCTTCCAATACATTCGCCGTACAGGGTCCAGCAGGTGGCGCCAGGCCTCGATATCCTTCCAGCACCTATAAACGCTCTCACCGCATGTGCTGCGCAGGGACTCCCGGAATAGCAGCATTCCAACGCACGTGCCCAGAACGTTACGTATAAATGTATTGATGTCCTCGCCGTCCTCATCTACAAGAATAAAAGGCAAGGCAATGTGCTGCTATGATGCGCGCGTGTGCGTGTGAGTGCGTGCGTGTGTGTGTTTTATTTAGATCAAACACACTATCAGATAAAATGTACGGTGACAAACTAACAACTTCATTTAACTAATATTAAGATAAAATAAAGCTGAATAAACGTCGAACATCCGACACATTCATGCCCACTAAAGTAAGTCTAAGTTTTACGTGCAAAGGATTTTTAAAACATCCCAAGATCAGCACCACCAAAGAAGTGAATAATGACAATGCAGTTATTATTTACATGCGCTGGAGCTTCAGACTTGTTAAAATGAATACCAAGACATAGAAGACATTTCTATAACTTTTTAAATTACGTAAGATTTTGAGAGTTGAATTTCGCATATATACATGTAATCGTTCCTGGAGATGTTCTATGGATGACGCCATGTTGTTTTACAAGTGAAAGGCGGCGCTTTTATCCATTACATTTCGGTTATTACTCAACTTAGGTCAATATCAGAAATAATTTAGATTGTAATTTAAAATGCCCCTACATCATTGTCCGTCACCTGATATTGTAGATGCTCCATATGTGTATGAATGGTTTTATTTTAATTGCATTTGTCACGACGAGGTAATATGTCAAAAGATAAGCTTTATTCCGTTGTTTGCCTTCGGACCTTTTCCCATGCGTCCAAATATAATTTGTGAGTGCATATAATTTTAAGACAAGAACTTGACGGCATTTTAAATCTTTTTGACAACAACAAGGTTTTGCTGTTTCTTAGTCGGTTTGTTGTTAGATAAAATTGTTCCATTGTTGAAGAGGACCTCGTCCTTTGATGCTATGTTCCAAATGCTCTCTTATAATAGTGTTAGATTACCTTTGATCTTGATTCCCGGCAGGTGGCATTCCGTATTACGGAGTTTGCTACATAGAACATACTCGGTGTACAGGGGAGACTGAAGGAACAGCCGATATCGGTGCTCGTTTAACCAGCGCAGAACCTCCCGCCTATCTAGGTACAACTGCAAGGGACACAACTCTTGAAAGACTATTTTGTAAGTAGCAAAAGGTTAGCCCCCCGAAACTCATGGGAGCCATTTCATCCAGACCATTTATTGCCATAGAACGGTGTAATTACATCAAGTGTGTTTTAATTAAAGACCTGGGACTAGAGTTGGCCTAAGAACCATTTAGATCTCTAGGAGAAGAGTCTACCTATAATGGGACTGTTTGGGACAGACCATACATTTATGGTTGTAAGATTTTTGATGAAACGACCTTCAGGTACATGTTGTAACACACGCCTTATGATGTTCTTTACACCTGTAAACTTAGTTGTCACGTACAAAGAATGCATTTTGATACAGTTATCTTTATGTCGCTTCACTACTTGCTTTGAGTTGCACCCATCAGAAACTAAAAGAAAGGTGCGGTCCCAAACTCCTCATTATATTTTAACAATAAACAACTAAAGTTAGGGAACGTACTTCAAATGTATAGCATGCCTTATAGTCTTAAAAAATTCATTTTGTATGATACAAAACTAAATGTAAAGAAAATTTAAGTTTTAGGACTGTTACAATTAAATATTATCCAGTTAACTCACATGACGACGTTGTCGAATCGGAGGCTCGAACTCAAACTCGCTATCCAAGAAGTTGTAGTAGATATGCTGACCGAATGCCTATATAGATAGGAACATAAAATAAATGTATGGATTATGTGTATGTGCAGGAGAATAGAATTCATTTGATGTGTTTGTATGTCTACCATGTTTTACAGACGACTAAAATTGTATCTATAAACATCCATTACTCAAGACCGATTATTATAAGAAGATAAATTTTCAACAAAGGTGGACGCGAGCAACCACTCCAAGCATATTTTACACAGGCCGAACTAAGGCTGCGCCTCCCTCACTATGTGACCACCCGTTTTGAAACAGAAACCTTTTTGAAATAATTACTTCAAAACGGTTTTGTTTTTTTAATTCAAAATAGATTGTAACGTCCAACCACTTTTTTGAAATACTATAACCCGTTTTGAAAAAAAACAAACTTTTTTTTATTGCTAAAATCACTTTTGATGCATTTGTCGGGGTTTCGGACATTATTATAAATAATATTTTAACCAAAAACTAACTCATTATGAAAGCCGAAATGGGCTTATCAGCAAGTTTCAAATTTACAGAAAATATATATTTCGCTATTTAAATGTCGGAAAACAGATACATATGACAAAATAACTCAAAGAAGATAGAAATATATAATTGAAAGCCTAACTACACAGATGAATCCATATCATAAAACGACGTATACATCGGCTGTATATATCAACTATCATATCCATATAGTACAAGACAGCTTTACCGAGTAAACTTTCACAATACACTAACAGAACATATACGTTTGGAATCACAGTTAAGGAAGTCAAACAGGATATTAACTTTCATATTAGCTATAGTTTTGATATGAATGCTGCTTGACCAGAAGAGACAGTCAATGTTGTTTATACCATCATATACATATGTACAGTAATGCTCTTACTCGTGGCGTCCAGCAATCGTTGGTGGACGAAGACCCTGTGCACAACTATAAGAAGCACCGTAGATCGGTTGGACCACATACATGATTCACTACAGCATTCACAGGCTATTTTTACAACATTTATGTATTATACACACACACACACACACACAGACACACAGACACACACAGACACACACACACTCTCTCTCTCTCTCTCACACACACACGCACATACACACGCGCGCGCACACACACACACACACACACACACACACACACACACACACACACACACACACACACACACACACACACACACACACACACACACACACACACACACACACACACACACACACACACACACACACACACACACACACACACATGTATATATCATTTGTTAGATCTCATCAACATCAACTCTAAACAAGTTGGTTTTTGAAAATATTTTAACTAGGCAAGAAGTTATGTCAATATTCAATTCTCTAATTTTTCAGAAAACTATACACATTTTTAGTAAAATGATGTCAGAATTACGACAGACTGACGGCATTGAAAATGATGTCGTAATTTACAATAAAAGCACTTAAATGATGCTCAAGCCATAGGTAATTTAGTGTGAAGTCTAGATATTCAAAAGCAAGTGCAATAGGTTAGAACTGCTCCTGTTCTCTTGTTATATATATCATTCTTTAGAGGAAATAATATACTTTCTTGTGCTGCATGATTTCTTTTTTAATACTTAGTTAAAAAACACTTGTGTGTTTATTGCGAATCAAAGGTTTTTTATTCAGGCGCCAATATAAAGACAGACCTTTTCTGTATATCAAAATATAAGTTTCATTAAAATATATGATTGATCAAACATTTGCAAATTGTTTCAAAAAAACTAATACACTTAAGTAATTTTTGTCCCAAAAATCAACGTCATCCTCGCTAGAAAATAATGTTTATTTGAGACGTTTTCTGGTCTTAAGATTTATAATTCAAAAACAAGTAAGCAACAAGTTGCATAGATGGAAAGATAATTTTAACAGCTATAAAGCGATGTAGTATTTGAGGGCATACCATGCCTAAATATTATACAAATACAAAGAATACCTGCAATGACTATTCGCTCATGTTGACATAACGCTCAAGTTTTAAATTCAGAAAGTATTTCCCTGCGCACTCTTTCTTTGTGAAGGTGCGTTAGATTGCACAAAAGATAGCTCACGCAAAATTGTATTTACTGCCTTATCATTCTACAAAACATGTCAATAAAATATGATATAAACGTTGATATATAAGTCGTTGATGCGAAGCATCAAAGGTGGATCCAAAACTGGAACAGGTAAACAGGTTAAAGCAATATAGGAGCAGTTAACAAAGACATATTTGTGAAGTTTTTATTTGAAGGTATTGAAAGTATACTATAAAAATTGCGCAAAAAAGTATGTATAACGTATAGGCCTATTCCAGAGACCATACATTGGTTTAAAACAAAATGAAAGCAAAATTCAACAACCAACACTATTTAATAGATTTTACAAGAGGTTACACATGAAGAAAAAAAAGGCGAAAATTATTATAATTAACAATGAAACTAAAGTGTACAAGCAGATATTGTACGTATGCAACAACATCACATAACACATATAATCATTGTTTAGAAACTATTTTTATTTTTCTGAAACATAATATCATGTATACAAAGAACAATATTTAATATTTCCTACATTTAACCTACTTCGCACATTAAAAGTGAAATGGACGAAGACAAACTTAGAGAAACAGTAAAGACAGAACGATCTAGTATGTCCTTAATCCCAATGGAACTAATGTTGTAACACGAAGACAAGCTAAGAGAAACAGTAAAGACAGAACGATCTAGTATGTCCTTAATCCCGATGGAACTAATGTTGTAACACTGAGCTGACATTAAGTATACAACTTTACAAAAGTCAAGGGAAAGGTAGCTTGTCGTTCAAAACAGGAAAGAAATACAACAAAAATCTTATTATCCAAGATGGATATTACTTTCCAGTACATCTGGTTGTAAGGACGTTATAACTAGTCCGCGCATAGTCAGTTTTGGCTAAATTTTCGTGTAATAAAAGTTTTGACAAGGAATAAATCTCATGTCAGGTCTAGGGTTTGAACCCAGAACGTTTCTATTATGCAAGTGAATTAAATATCCGAATTTAATTAGATCCTTTTGAAAACTTGTCGTGACGTGGTTAGGTTATGAATTTGAAACCCTCCGATCCAGTGTCCAAAAACATAATCAAATGAAATCAACTACTTCAGAGATGCTTTAAAAGCATTCCTGCACGCTAGCAACACTGGAATTTTTTCCGTTTTTTAGATTTGAGGGGACCTTATAGAAATCGTTATTGTAATAAACATTGCACATTGCATCTTAAGTCAGATTTTACCATGCATACCCAAAAGACCGTTCAGAACATTTTTTTCTGGCAATGGACTGTTTCGTTGCTAATACGTAATCTCAATTTGTTAACATGCAGTCAGAACATCAAAAGACGTACCGAAAAGCATTCCTATCTACTTTCATAAGTAAGAACGTAGAGAGTAGACCTTTAGTTAAAGGGATGGGATGGGATTGGCCGGCATTTTTGCCGATACTGTGCAGAGACATTTCTATCATTATAGCACAGGGGGACTTATGAGGTGCTCAGGGACTGAACCTTGCCGGTCCTTTATACTGACACCGACGAGTCAGGCGTTATGCTGTCCCCTTAGCCCCGAGCGTTAGGAGGGAAGTCACTACTACCAACTTTAAAGTTTTTGGTTTTACTCGGCCGGGGTTTAAACCCACGACCTCCCGATCCGCAAGCCGATTAGTTAAAGGTTTAGAATTTTTAATATAAAAATAAATAGGCCAAAATCTGTCGTTTTTACCATAATTGCATAAATGTTAGACATATAAACCAATCAATAATTTAATAAAAAGATAAGGCCGTTTACCGAATTAGGACCTGTATTTTATCAGGGTTAGAAGGGGCAGTAAGCGTAAATGTGCAGCGGACATTGTATCCCAGACTGTTTGTTGTTGTTGATGATATTTTTAGGTAGATTATGTTGTTTTCTGACTGTATTTGCTAATATTAAGAAAATATCATGCCAATAATTAAAGTCAACTCCTAGGTTGTGCTAATTTTATAAAGTTATACAGTACTGTGCGATGTTTTTTTCGAAAAAAATAACAAAATGTCATTCATATACGCAGTCGGAACTCCTAGGGTAATTCCGTTTAGAAATTGTAATAATAATAAAAAGAAATAAAACAGCTCCTCTCGTGTTCTGATATGTCTGCGTAAAACTTCAGAAATACACAAAATAAATTTTAAACAATAATAATAATAATAATAAAAAAAATAATAATAGATGTTTACCGAATTTCGACCCATATTTTATCAGGGTTATTGTAAAGGGGTGGTAAGCAAGTAGTACCCCTGACATAAGTTTTTTTATATGATAAGATATATTCTTTTGATGTTGACTGTATTTCATATTATGAAGACAATCTTATGCAATTTGGTGCAAAACAAGGCTTAAACATTGTAGAGTTATGAACATTCAAAATAACACCAACCCTATGCTCAATAATGAACTGATCCATTTAGACCGGAACTGATCATTTCACTGAAATTGTGCGGGTACACTATGCAGAAACTACAGTGTATGTTTTTAGTGGCGGATAAACGTCTTTACAACGCATATCTTTTCTTCGCAGATGCTCTTTTAATTGCTCTTTCTCAGCTGTGGCTCGCTGTTAAATTGCTTATAAAGTTTTGACATTTCATATAGAGTAAAGAAAAAAATCATTTAGTGTCGTGCAACCTATAACTTCAGGCAGTGAGAAGATAGCGTATATCGTTTAAATGATTTCCACCTATCAGGGACAGTAACTACCGACAGTAAGAAGAAGGCGTTTGTCATTTGAATAATTTCCATCTATCTGGGACAGTTCCTACCATCAATGAGAAGATGTATATCGTTTAGATGATTTCCAACTACCAGGGACAGCAGTAACAAACTCCGCACAGGGTTTACGACTTCGCTACGCTGGCTTAAAACCACTGCCTTCATACAAAATCACGTGACGATAGGCAGATTAGCTATGACGTCTTTGCAACAGAGACTGCAGACACTCGATCTGTTTGGGTTTCGCTTTTATGGAGGAGTCAAACTCCGTTATTACTTTGTGAATTTCTTCAACAGTATCCATTGATTGTTTACATTGAACCGGTGTAACACTGAAATTTCGCCCTCGGCGAAAGGACGGAAATGGCCGAGTTGTCACGATTGTAGTGATAAGTACATTCTCCTTTTTTCTTTATCGTTAGAATTTGTTTTTTCATCCATTACTGGTCGTTTTTCTAACATACACATTCATTCCGATTGTCATTTTACTGAACAAAAATTAAAAGTAAAAAAAATCAAATCCTTCCACATCTGGAAGGATTTCTGTGTGGTAGCAGAGATTCTCCTTACTGAAAGTGGGAGATCACTGCGTTTGAGATTGAAGCAGTACCTACCGGCAGTGAAAGGAAGGTGTTGAAGTAGTCCACAAACGTCCGATTCTCCAGCAACAGGGACAGCTCGTTTAGTTCCTGGCGCTCCTGGTCTGCGAAGGTGAACAAAAGGAAACATAAGGTACAACGTATATCAGACAACATGAAATACAACATATATCATACGCCATGTGGTACAACTTATATCAGACAATATGAGCTACAACATATATCATACAACACGGGGAACATAGTATATCAGACAACATAAGGAACAAAAGATATCAGACAACATAAGGTACAACGTATATCAGACAACATGAAATACAACATATATCATACGCCCTGTGGTACAACTCATATCAGACAATATGAGCTACAACATATATCATACAACACGGGGAACATAGTATATCAGACAACATAAGGAACAAAAGATATCAGACAACATAAGGTACAACGTATATCAGACAACATGAAATACAACATATATCATACGCCATGTGGTACAACTCATATCAGACAATATGAGCTACAACATATATCATACAACACGGGGAACATAGTATATCAGACAACATAAGGAACAAAAGATATCAGACAACATGGGGAACAACGTATATCAGACAACATGGGGAACAACGATTATCAGACAACATGGGGAACAACGATTATCAGACAACATATGGTTCAACAGATATTAGACAACATGGGGAACAACGTATATCAGACAACATAAGGAACAAAAGATATCAGACAACATGGGGAACAACGTATATCAGACAACATGGGGAACAACTTATATCAGACAACATGGGGAACAACGATTATCAGACAACATATGGTTCAACAGATATTAGACAACATGGGGAACAACGTATATCAGACAACATGGGGATCAACGTATAACAGACACCATGGGGAACAACGTATATCAGACAACATGGGGATCAACGTATATCAGACAACATGGGGAACAACGTATATCAGACAACATGGAGAACAACGTATATCAGACAACATGGGGAACAACGTATTTCAGACAACATGGGGAACAATGTATATCAGACAACATGGGGAACAACGTATATCAGACAACATGGGGAACAACGTATTTCAGACAACATGGGGAACAATGTATATCAGACAACATGGGGAACAACGTATATCAGACAACATGGAGAACAACGTATATCAGACAACATGGGGATCAACGTATAACAGACAAAATGGGGAACAACGTATAACAGACAACATGGGGAACAACGTATATCAGACATCATATGGTTCAACAGATATCAGACAACATGGGGAACATCGTATATCAGACAACATGGGGAACAATGTATATCAGACAACATGGGGAACAACGTATATCAGACAACATGGGGAACAACGTATATCAGACAACATAAGGAACAAAAGATATCAGACAACATGAGATACAATGTTTATCAGACAACATGAGGTACAATGTTTATCAGACAACATGAGGTACAATGTATATCAGACAACATGAGGTACAATGTATATCATGCAACATGAGGTACAACGTATATCCGACAACATGAGATGCAATGTATACCAGACAACATGAGATACAATGTATATCAGACAACATGAGATACAATGTATATCAGACAACATGAGATACAACGTATATCTGACAACATGAGATACAATGTATATCAGACAACATGAGATACAATGTATATCAGACAACATGAGATACAATGTATGTAGAACAACATGAGATACAATGTATATAGGACAACATGAGATACAATGTATATCAGACAACATGAGATACAATGTATATAGGACAACATAAGATACAATGTATATCAGACAACATGAGATGCCATGTATATCAGACAACATGAGATGCAATGTATATCAGACAACATGAGATGCCATGTTTATCAGACAACATGAGATACAATGTATATCAGACAACATGAGATGTCATGTATATCAAACAACATAAAATACAATGTATATCAGACAACATGAGATGCCATGTATATCAGACAACATGAGATACAATGTATATCAGACAACATGAGATATAATGTATATCAGACAACATGAGATGCCATGTATATCCGACAAAATGAGATGCAATGTATATCAGACAACATGAGATACAACGTATATCAGACAACATGAGATACAATGTATATGAGACAACATGAGATACAATGTATATCAGACAACATGAGATACAACGTATATCAGACAACATGAGGTACAACGTATATCAGACAACATGAGATACAATGTATATCAGACAACATGAGATACAATGTATATCAGACAACATAAGATACAATGTATATCAGACAACATGAGATACAACGTATATCAGACAACATGAGATACAATGTATATCAGACAACATGAGATACAACGTATATCAGACAACATGAGATACAACGTATATCAGACAACATGAGATACAATGTATATCAGACAACATGAGATGTCATGTATATCAGACAACATGAGATACAATGTATATCAGACAACATGAGATACCATGTATATCAGACAACATGAGATGCTATGTATATCAAACAACATGAGCTACAATGTATATCAGACAACATGAGATACAATGTATATCAGACAACATGAGATACAATGTCATAGCAAACAACATTAGATACAATGTATATCAGACGACATGAGATACAATGCATATCAGACAACATGATATACAATGTATATAGGACAACATGAGATACAATGTATATCAGACAACATGAGATGCCATGTATATCAGACAACATGGGATGCAATGTATATAGGACAACATGAGATGCCATGTTTATCAGACAACATGAGATACAATGTATATCAGACAACATGAGATACAATGTATATCAGACAACATGAGATGCCATGTATATCAAACAACATAAGATACAATGTATATCAGACAACATGAGATGCCATGTATATCAGACAGCATGAGATACAATGTATATCAGACAACATGAGATGCCATGTATATCAGACAACATGAGAAACAATGTATATCAGACAACATGAGATGCAATGTATATCAGACAACATGAGATACAACGTATATGTCAAAGCGTTGTACGGGTCAGGCAACAGTAGGTACAACGTATAGGTAGGTTTATACTGACACGTTTGGTGTGGTTTTATTTAATCTAGGGATTTAACATAATAACTGGCATTCAACACATGAAAGTAACTACATGTACCTTATTATTGTGTGCAAAAAGTACACATGAATACAGTTTTATATCAAAGTGTTGCTTGCTAGTAAAATATTCTTTGATGATTAGGAGTTACTAATTAAGTATAGGAATTACATCGACTTTACACGCAAGCTTCAAAAAAGCAGGTGAGCGTAATACATATCTAAGCTTTTTATTAAATTGTAAGGATACGAAATCAGAACTGACGGACTGAAAACTTTCAATAAGACTATATTATTATCTGTAGATTACAGTAGTAAGCCAAACAAATATATATTGTTCCGCTTAACACTGTAAACATAACCATTATAAAAGTACGGTAAACGTAGTATTAATGTACGGTTAACTTATAAAGAAATAACTTAAAACAACAGATTATGCTTAGTAGTTTAGTAAGGTTGCATGCGGAAAGAAATTTGTACGTCTATAAAAGAAAAGTATGTTTTGTCATGTCGTCAGTTAATAATACACCAACTATGAATCCTACAGCATTGGCAGATTTCTAAATAGCAAAGTACTTCAACTCAAACAACGACAATGATTAAACAACAAAAATCCCATTTGTTTTATGATTTTGTTTCCTTTGTGTTATGTAAACATCATGTTAAAATTTCAACTGACTCCTCTGACTCCATGGACATTCAAAGCATTCAGGCGCGGATCCAGAATTTATTTGTCTGAGGAGAAGGGGTCCTAATTGAGCGGGCACTAGAGGTGCTGGCCGTGCTAGGGTAGGTGGGTGTGGTCTGGGGTCATGCTCCCCAAGAAAACGTTTGAAATGTAGCAGCAAGCCACTTTCTGAATTTCAAAAGCTGCTTTAAACTTTTTCCATGAGTCCAAACTGTTTGCATTTTCGGCATGGGTTGTCTGTCAGTTTCAGATTAATCTGTGAGATGAAAGTCTAAACGTTACGCGTGGTTTTCTAAATATTTCTATACAGTGATTATCGTGTTCGTAAAGTTGGTGTTTAGGAAATTTACATTTCAAGATTATTCTTGTGGGTACTGGTTGCGTTTTTCGGAACATTGATAGGTTGTGAATGTGTGCACGTGACTTAAATAAACTAGTGTCACTGCATACATTGGACGCATTTTGATATCTAATATCACTCAATTGTTGTAATTTTATATTTTTACATTTAAGCAAAGCTTCTTTTTTTACAAGAAAGACTTA
This sequence comes from Sinonovacula constricta, assembly GCA_007844125.1. Lineage (NCBI taxonomy): Eukaryota > Metazoa > Mollusca > Bivalvia > Cardiida > Solecurtidae > Sinonovacula > Sinonovacula constricta. Next base: position 12,735,842 of record CM017565.1, read on the forward strand.
TACAACTATTCGTTATAACAGCCTAAACATGATATAAACCTGACTTATACAACTGTTCGTTATAACAGCCTAAACATGATATAAACCTGACATAAACGAGAAATAAACATGACATATATATCTATTAATTTGTGAAAAACCGTTTATTTATTCTCCATAAACTTTTACAATTAAATGGTGGTATCCGACAGTTTGAACTAGATTTTTTTTTTCTGAAAACAACTACATAAATATTTGTTACCTGAAGAGCACTCAAAATGTTGTTTATTGATGACCTGTATCTATGTGAAAAGTGCAGCTTAACACACCACTTGATATACAAACATATATTTCCTATCTGAACCACGCTGCACAGTTAGCTATTTTTAAACCAAGAAAATTTCATGACCACTTGGTGGTCAATGATCGGCGTCCCTGTATAACCCCGGCGCTTCTAACCTATGGTGATCAGTGACCCTGTATAAATAATCCCGGCGCTTCTAACCTATGGTGATCAGTGACCCTGTATAAATAATCCCGGCGCTTCTAACCTATGGTGATCAGTGAACAGTGGCCCTGTATAACCATGGCTCCAACATGTGGTGGTCGGTTATCAGTGTCTTGAATAACTCGGGCCCTTCCAACTTTACGTGGTCAGTGATCAGTGGCCTTGTATAACGCCAGTCCTTCCAATCTGTGGTGGTCAGTGATCAGTGGCCTTGTAGAACTCTGGTCCTTCCAACTTGAGGTGGTTAGTGATCAGTGGCCTTGTATAACACCAGTCCTTCTAACCTGTGGTGGTCAGTGATCAGTGGCCTTGTATAACGCCAGTCTTTCTAACCTGTGGTGGTCAGTAATCAGTGGCTCTCTATAACCCTGGTCCTTCCAGCTTGAGGTGGTCAGTGATCAGTGGCCTTGTATAACGCCAGTCCTTCTAACCTGTGGTGGTCAGTAATCAGTGGCTCTCTATAACCCTGGTCCTTCCAGCTTGAGGTGGTCAGTGATCAGTAGCCCTGTATAACTCTGGTCCTTCCAACTAAAGGTGGTCACTGTTCAGTGGCCCTGTATAACCCTGGTCCTTCCAGCTTGAGGTGGTCAGTGATCAGTGGCTCTCTATAACCCTGGTCCTTCCAATCTGTGGTGGTCAGTGATCAGTGGCTCTCTATAACCCTGGTCCTTCCAATCTGAGGTGGTCAGTGATCAGTGGCCCTGTATAACTCTGGTCCTCCCAATCTGTGGTGGTCAGTGAACAGTGGTCCTGTATAACTCTGGTCCTTCCAATCTGTGGTGGTCAGTGATCAGTGGCTCTCTATAACTCTGGTCCTCCCAACTTGAGGTGGTCAGTGATCAGTGGCTCTGTATAACCCTGGTCCTTCCGGCTTGAGGTGGTCAATGATCAGTGGCCCTGTATAACCCTGGTCCTTCCAATCTGTGGTGATCAGTGATCAGTGGCTCTCTATAACTCTGGTCCTCCCAACTTGAGGTGGTCAGTGATCAGTGGCCCTGTATAACCCTGGTCCTTCCGGCTTGAGGTGGTCAGTGATCAGTGGCCCTGTATAACCCTGGTCCTTCCAATCTGTGGTGGTCAGTGAACAGTGGTCCTGTATAACTCTGGTTCTTCCAATCTGTGGTGGTCAGTGATCAGTGGCTCTCTATAACTCTGGTCCTCCCAACTTGCGGTGGTCAGTGATCAGTAGCCCTGTATAACCCTGGTCCTTCCGGCTTGAGGTGGTCAGTGATCAGTGGCCCTGCATAACCCTGGTCCTTCCGGCTTGAGGTGGTCGGTGATCAGTGGCCCTGTTTAATCCTGGTCCTTCCAGGTTGAGGTGGTCAGTGGTCAGTGGCTCTGTCCCTTCTAACCTGTGGTGGTAGGTGACAAGTAACGCTGTATTACCCTTGCCCTTACAACCTGTGGTGGTCAGAAATCAGTGTCTTGAATAACTCGGGCATTCCAATATTACGTGGTCACTGATCAATAGCCCTGTATAACTCTGGTCCTTCTAACCTGTGGGGGTCAGTGATCAGCGGCTCTCTATAACTCTGGTCCTCCAAACTTGAGGTGGTCAGTGATCAGTGGCCCTGTATAACCCTGGTCCTTCCAGCTTGAGGTGGTCAGTGATCAGTGGTCCTGTATAACTATGGTCCTTCCAGCTTGAGGTGGTCGGTGATCAGTGGCCCTGTATAACGCTAGCCCGTCCTACTTGAGGTGGTCAGTGATCAATGGCCCTGTATAACCCTGGTCCTTCCAGCTTGAGGTGGTCGGTGATCAGTGGCCCTGTATAACTATGGTCCTTCCAGCTTGAGGTGGTCAGTGATCAGTGGCCCTGTATAACTATGGTCCTTCCAGCTTGAGGTGGTCAGTAATCAGTGGCTCTCTATAACCCTGGTCCTTCCAGCTTGAGGTGGTCAGTGATCAGTGGCCCTCTATAACCCTGGACCTTCCAGCTTGAGGTGGTCGGTGATCAGTAGCCCTGTATAACGCTAGCCCGTCCTGCTTGAGGTGGTCGGTAATCAGTGGCCCTGTATAACTATGGTCCTTCAAGCTTGAGGTGGTCGGTGATCAGTGGCCCTGTATAACTCTGGTCCTTCCAACTAAAGGTGGTCACTGTTCAGTGGCCCTGAATAACCCTGGTCCTTCCAGCTTGAGGTGGTCAGTGATCAGTGGCTCTCTATAACCCTGGTCCTCCCAATCTGTGGTGGTCAGTGATCAGTGGCCCTGTATAACTCTGGTCCTCCCAACTTGAGGTGGTCAGTGATCAGTGGCCCTGTATGACTCTGGTCCTTCCAGCTTGGGGTTGTCAGTGGTCAGTGGCTCTGTATAACCCTGGTCCTTCCGGCTTGAGGTGGTCGGTGATCAGTGGCTCTCTATAACCCTGGTCCTTCTAATCTGTGGTGGTCAGTGAACAGTGGCCCTGTATAACTCTGGTCCTCCCAACTTGAGGTGGTCAGTGATCAGTGGCCCTGTATAACTCTGGTCCTTCCAACTTGAGGTGGTCAGTGATCAGTGGCCCTGTATAACTCTGGTCCTTCCAGCTTGAGGTGGTCAGTGGCTCTGTATAACTCTGGTCCTCCCAACTTGAGGTGGTCAGTGATCAGTGGCCCTGTATAACTCTGGTCCTCCCAACTTGAGGTGGTCAGTGATCAGTGGCCCTGTATAACCCTGGTCCTTCCGGCTTGAGGTGGTCGGTGATCAGTGGCCCTGTATAACTCTGGTCCTTCCAGCTTGAGGTTGTCAGTGGTCAGTGGCTCTGTATAACCCTGTCCCGTCTTACCTGTGGTAGTAGGTGACAAGTGACGCTGTATAACCCTGGCCCTTACAACCTGTGGTGGTCAGAAATCAGTGTCTTGAATAACTCGGGCATTCCAATTTTACGTGGTCAGTGATCAGTGGCCTTGTATAACGCCGGTCCTTCTAACCTGTGATGGTCAGTGATCAGTGGCTCTCTATAACCCTGGTCCTTCCAGCTTGAGGTGGTCAGTGATCAGTGGCCTTGTATAACTCTGGTCCTTCCAACTTGGGGTGGTCAGTGATCAGTGGCCTTGTATAACGTCAGTCCTTCTAACCTGTTGTGGTCAGTGATCAGTGGCTCTGTATAACTCTGGTCCTTCCAACTTGAGGTGGTCAGTGATCAGTGGCTCTGTATAACTCTGGTCCTCCCAATCTGTGGTGGTCAGTGATCAGTGGCCCTGTATAACTCTGGTCCTCCCAACTTGAGGTGGTCAGTGATCAGTAGCCCTGTATAACTCTGGTCCTTCCAGCTTGAGGTGGTCAGTGATCAGTGGCTCTCTATAACCCTGGTCCTTCCAGCTTGAGGTGGTCAGTGATCAGTGGCCCTGTATAACTCTGGTCCTTCCAGCTTGAGTAGTCAGTGATCAGTGGCTCTCTATAACCCTGGTCCTTCCAACTTGAGGTGGTCAGTGATCAGTGGCTCTCTATAACCCTGGTCCTTCCAGCTTGAGGTGGTCAGTGATCAGTGGCCATCTATAACCCTGGTCCTTCCAGCTTGAGGTGGTCGGTGATCAGTAGCCCTGTATAACGCTAGCCCGTCCTGCTTGAGGTGGTCAGTGATCAGTAGCCCTGTATAACTCTGGTCCTTCCAGCTTGAGGTGGTCGGTAATCAGTGGCCCTGTTTAATGCTGGTCCTTCCAGCTTGAAGTGGTCAGTGATTAGTGGCCCTCTATAACTATGGTCCTTCCAGTTTGAGGTGGTCGGTGATCAGTGGCCTTGTTTAATCCTGGTCCTTCAAGCTTGAGGTGGTCAGTGATAAGTGGCCCTCTATAACTCTGGTCCTTCCAGTTTGAGGTGGTCGGTGATCAGTGGCCTTGTTTAATCCTGGTCCTTCAAGCTTGAGGTGGTCAGTGATAAGTGGCCCTCTATAACTCTGGTCCTTCAAGCTTGAGGTGGTCGGTGATTAATGGCCCTCTATAACCCTGGTCCTTCCAGCTTGAGTTGGTCAGTGATCAGTGGCCTCTATAACCCTGGTCCTTCCAGCTTGAGGTGGTCACTGTTCAGTGGCCCTCTATAACTATGGTCCTTCCAGCTTGAGGTCGTCAGTGATCAGTGGCCCTCTATAACTCTGGTCCTTCCAGCTTGAGGTGGTCAGTGATCAGTGGCCCTCTATAACCCTGGCCCTCCCAACTTGAGGTGGTCGGTGATTAGTGGCCCTCTATAACCCTGGTGCTTCCAGCTTGAGGTGGTCAGTGATCAGTGGCCCTGTATAACTCTGGTCCTTCCAACTTGAGGTGGTCACTGTTCAGTGACCCTGTATAACCCTGGTCCTTTCAGCTTGAGGTGGTCAGTGATCAGTGGCCCTCTATAACTCTGGTCCTTCCAGCTTGAGGTGGTCAGTGATCAGTGGCCCTCTATAACCCTGGTCCTCCCAACTTGAGGTGGTCGGTGATTAGTGGCCCTCTATAACCCTGGTCCTTCCAGCTTGAGTTGGTCAGTGATCAGTGGCCCTCTATAACCCTGGTCCTCCCAACTTGAGGTGGTCAGTGATCAGTGGCCCTCTATAACCCTGGTCCTCCCAACTTGAGGTGGTCGGTGATTAGTGGCCCTCTATAACCCTCGTCCTTCCAGCTTGAGGTGGTCAGTGATCAGTGGCCCTCTATAACTCTGGTCCTTCCAACTTGAGGTGGTCGGTGATCAGTGGCTCTGTATAACTCTGGTCCTCCCAATCTGTGGTGGTCAGTGATCAGTGGCCCTGTATAACCCTGGTCCTTCCAACTTGAGGTGGTCAGTGATCAGTGGCTCTGTATAACTCTGGTCCTCCCAATCTGTGGTGGTCAGTGATCAGTGGCCCTCTATAACCCTGGTCCTTCCAGCTTGAGGTGGTCAGTGATCAGTGGCCCTCTATAACTCTGGTCCTTCCAGCTTGAGGTGGTCAGTGATTAGTGGCCCTCTATAACTCTGGTCCTTCCAGCTTGAGGTGGTCGGTGATCAGTGGCCCTGTATAACCCTGGCCCTTCCAACTTGAGGTCGTCAGTGATCAGAAGCCCTGTATAAATATGGTCCTTCCAACTTGAGGTGGTCAGTGATCAGTGGCCCTCTATAACCCTGGTCCTTTCAGCTTTTGGTGGTCAGTGATCAGTGGCCCTCTATAACTCTGGTCCTTCCAGCTTGAGGTGGTCACTGTTCAGTAGCCATCTATAACCCTGGTCCTTCCAGCTTGAGGTGGTCGGTGATCAGTGGCCCTCTATAACTCTGGTCCTTCCAGCTTGAGGTGGTCACTGTTCAGTAGCCATCTATAACCCTGGTCCTTCCAGCTTGAGGTGGTCGGTGATCAGTGGCCCTCTATAACCCTGGTCCTTCCAGCTTGAGGTGGTCGGTGATTAGTGGCCCTCTATAACCCTGGTCCTTCCAGCTTGAGGTGGTCAGTGATCAGTGGCCCTCTATAACCCTGGTCCTTTCAGCTTTTGGTGGTCAGTGATCAGTGGCCCTCTATAACTCTGGTCCTTCCAGCTTGAGGTGGTCACTGTTCAGTAGCCATCTATAACCCTGGTCCTTCCAGCTTGAGGTGGTCGGTGATTAGTGGCCCTCTATAACTCTGGTCCTTCCAGCTTGAGGTGGTCACTGTTCAGTGGCCCTGTTTAACCCTGGTCCTTCCAGCTTGTGGTGGTCAGTGACAAGTGGCCCTCTATAACTCTGGTCCATCCAGCTTGAGTTGGTCAGTGATCAGTGGCCCTCTATAACCCTGGTCCTCCCAACTTGAGGTGGTCGGTGATTAGTGGCCCTCTATAACCCTGGTCCTTCCAGCTTGAGGTGGTCAGTGATCAGTGGCCCTCTATAACCCTGGTCCTTCCAGCTTTTGGTCGTCAGTGATCAGTGGCCCTCTATAACTCTGGTCCTTCCAGCTTGAGGTGGTCAGTGATCAGTGGCCCTCTATAACTATGGTCCTCCCAACTTGAGGTGGTCGGTGATCAGTGGCCCTCTATAACCCTGGTCCTTTCAGCTCGAGGTGGTTGGTGATCAGTGGCCCTCTATAACCCTGGTCCTCCCAACTTGAGGTGGTCGGTGATCAGTGGCCCTCTATAACCCTGGTCCTCCCAACTTGAGGTGGTCAGTGATCAGTGGCCCTCTATAACCCTGGTCCTTCCAACTTGAGGTGGTTGGTGATTAGTGGCCCTCTATAACCCTGGTCCTTCCAGCTTGAGGTGGTCAGTGATCATTGGCCTTCTATAACTCTGGTCCTTCCAGCTTGAGGTGGTCACTGTTCAGTGGCCCTCTATAACTATGGTCCTTCCAGCTTGAGGTGGTCAGTGATGAGTGGCCTTCTATAACTATGGTCCTTCCATCTTGAGGTGGTCGGTGATCAGTGGCCCTCTATAACTCTGGTCCTTCCAGCTTGAGGTGGTCACTGTTCAGTGGCCCTCTATAACTATGGTCCTTCCAGCTTGAGGTGGTCAGTGATGAGTGGCCTTCTATAACTATGGTCCTTCCATCTTGAGGTGGTCGGTGATCAGTGGCCCTGTATAACCCTGTCCCTTCCAATTTGAGGTCGTCAGTGATTAGTAGCCCTGTATAACTATGGTCCTTCCAACTTGAGGTGGTCACTGTTCAGTGGCCCTGTATAACCCTGGTCCTTCCAGCTTGAGGTGGACAGTGATTAGTGGCCCTCTATAACTATGGTCCTTCCAGCTTGAGTTGGTAAGTGATCAGTGGCCCTCTATAACCCTGGTCCTTCCAGCTTGAGGTGGCCAGTGATAAGTGGCCCTCTATAACTCTGGTCCATCCAGCTTAAGGTGGTCGGTGATCAGTGGCCCTGTTTAATCCTGGTCCTTCCAGCTTGAGGTGGTCAGTGATTAGTGGCCCTCTACAACTATGGTCCTTCCAGCTTGAGGTGGTCGGTGATCAGTGATCAGTAATCCTGTATTACTCTGGTCCTTCCAGCTCTAAGTGGTCACTGACCAGTGGTCTTTGCTGTGATCTGGCCTTGAATGATGCCATGACTCCGTGTACTAATAACAGGTCGCTAATTGGTATGCATGACAACGTAGTAGAGAAAATTTCGTGACGATACATATATTCACCGTCTTTCCATACTGAGCTATTAACCGGCGATGTTACATTATTAAGGTCATCAATGGTTATATAAAATACATGTATGTATACTGCAAGAACTGCAACACTACGCATACTGTTTGTTCTTATTCAGGTAGCCAGTGCTCTATCACGCTTTTAGCACATTTCCATTAGGCATGGAGTCAACTTACCCAGCATCATGGTAAGTAATTCTTTATTTATTTCTGTTAGTAATCGTGTATTCTTATTTGATCAGTGGCCCTCTATAACTCTGGTCCTTCCAGCTTGAGGTGGTCACTGTTCAGTAGCCATCTATAACCCTGGTCCTTCCAGCTTGAGGTGGTCGGTGATTAGTGGCCCTCTATAACTCTGGTCCTTCCAGCTTGAGGTGGTCACTGTTCAGTGGCCCTGTTTAACCCTGGTCCTTCCAGCTTGTGGTGGTCAGTGACAAGTGGCCCTCTATAACTCTGGTCCATCCAGCTTGAGTTGGTCAGTGATCAGTGGCCCTCTATAACCCTGGTCCTCCCAGCTTGAGGTGGTCGGTGATTAGTGGCCCTCTATAACCCTGGTCCTTTCAGCTTGAGGTGGTCAGTGATCAGTGGCCCTCTATAACTATGGTCCTCCCAACTTGAGTTGGTCAGTGATCAGTGGCCCTGTTTAATCCTGGTCCTTCCAGCTTGAGGTGGTCGGTGATTAGTGGCCCTCTATAACCCTGGTCCTTCCAGCTTTAGGTGGTCAGTGATCAGTGGCCCTCTATAACCCTGGTCCTTCCAGCTTTTGGTCGTCAGTGATCAGTGGCCCTCTATAACTCTGGTCCTTCCAGCTTGAGGTGGTCAGTGATCAGTGGCCCTCTATAACTATGGTCCTCCCAACTTGAGGTGGTCGGTGATCAGTGGCCCTCTATAACCCTGGTCCTTCCAGCTTTAGGTGGTCAGTGATCAGTGGCCCTCTATAACCCTGGTCCTTCCAGCTTTTGGTCGTCAGTGATCAGTGGCCCTCTATAACTCTGGTCCTTCCAGCTTGAGGTGGTCAGTGATCAGTGGCCCTCTATAACTATGGTCCTCCCAACTTGAGGTGGTCGGTGATCAGTGGCCCTCTATAACCCTGGTCCTTTCAGCTCGAGGTGGTTGGTGATCAGTGGCCCTCTATAACCCTGGTCCTCCCAACTTGAGGTGGTCGGTGATCAGTGGCCCTCTATAACCCTGGTCCTCCCAACTTGAGGTGGTCAGTGATCAGTGGCCCTCTATAACCCTGGTCCTCCCAACTTGAGGTGGTCGGTGATCAGTGGCCCTCTATAACCCTGGTCCTTCCAACTTGAGGTGGTCGGTGATCAGTGGCCCTCTATAACCCTGGTCCTCCCAACTTGAGGTGGTCAGTGATCAGTGGCCCTCTATAACCCTGGTCCTCCCAACTTGAGGTGGTCAGTGATCAGTGGCCCTCTATAACCCTGGTCCTCCCAACTTGAGGTGGTCAGTGATCAGTAGCCCTGTATAACCCTGGTCCTTCCAGCTTGAGGTCGTCAGTGATTAGTGGCCCTCTATAACTATGGTCCTTCCAGCTTGAGTTGGTCAGTGATCAGTGGCCCTCTATAACCCTGGTCCTTTCAGCTTGAGGTGGCCAGTGATAAGTGGCCCTCTATAACTCTGGTCCATCCAGCTTAAGGTGGTCGGTGATCAGTGGCCCTGTTTAATCCTGGTCCTTCCAGCTTGAGGTGGTCAGTGATTAGTGGCCCTCTACAACTATGGTCCTTCCAGCTTGAGGTGGTCGGTGATCAGTGATCAGTAATCCTGTATAACTCTGGTCCTTCCAGCTCTAAGTGGTCACTGACCAGTGGTCTTTGCTGTGATCTGGCCTTGAATGATGCCATGACTCCGTGTACTAATAACAGGTCGCTAATTGGTATGCATGACAACGTAGTAGAGACAATTTCGTGACGATACATATATTCACCGTCTTTCCATACTGAGCTATTAACCGGCGATGTTACATTATTAAGGTCATCAATGGTTATATAAAATACATGTATGTATACTGCAAGAACTGCAACACTACGCATACTGTTTGTTCTTATTCAGGTAGCCAGTGCTCTATCACGCTTTTAGCACATTTCCATTAGGCATGGAGTCAACTTACCCAGCATCATGGTAAGTAATTCTTTATTTATTTCTGTTAGTAATCGTGTATTCTTATTTGAAATCATTTAACAGTAATGTCTAAGTCTATAATGACAACACAGTCTATATATGTGTGGAAACTAGTAGCCTTGTACACATGATCTAAATATGTATTTTAAGGTGCCATCCAATAGCTGACTTATATGAAAATAAAAGAAAAATAACTACGTTCCTACCTTGTCTGGGGAATGTTGACATGATTTATTCATAACTTATACTCAATGTAAATAATTGCTCAATTTTATTTCTTACCAAATCTATAAATAAACACTATATGGATGTTTGCTAGTAAAGTAATGCTGGTAATAACGAGTAATTTTTAAATAGACACACCATATCGTGGAATGGGTTTGGGTAACAGTAAGATGTTTTGTTGTTTTAAGAAAACAATGGTCCAAACGGTCGGTGGTCAACATTTTGTGTAAGAATAAAATCATTAAAAAATGACCTGCTAAATGCTTGCTGTTGTCCTAAAGTTGTGTAGAAATTAACATTTAGCACCCACAATATTTTAGTTCGCTAACACGGATGTATACACATCCTAGTTGGCTATTTTTACAATCAACCACCACGGACTAAGGCATTCAGTACACGAGGAATATACATGTGTTGATGTAGTTCAAAAACAGACACCGATTAACTCGATACTAATGCAAGTGTACAACTTTTACCTACAGACAGAGTGCAGATAATCACAATAATGAAAGAAAATATACGATTGCATATTAGATAACAATATCATCTGCATATTTGTTAATACATGCTGTTAAAAAACTTTCGACCTTGAAATATATATCAAAACATATTTGGAATCCATATATATATCTGGTCTTATTGCAACATGTCGAATGCTGACTTTATCAGAAAGGAACAAAATAGTGTCACATTTCGCATTTGTCAATGTCACAGTATTACATTTATCACTGTAGATCTTCCTTAGTGCATACAACAAGATATTCAACTTATTTTAAATAAATATAAGTGTAAAAATTGGACAAAAAACAAACAAACACGTTTCAATTTGATATTTCAAGCAGATACTTAAATTAATGACTCAACAACTATATTTGCCAAATAATATTTGGTCATACTATACAGAATCGTTAATTGTCTAAATTTTCAAATGAGAGTTAAGCTATATCCATACAGTAGCGATTCAATAATATTAAAAAGCTATCATGACTCATCTTAATATAAAAAAGCATATGGGTTGTTTCTGTCACAATCGCCTTAGTGTACATGTTTTATAACCGTCCATTTCCACATTTGTATCGCTTCCAAATTTTGTTTAGGCTGAAAGATGTCTTGCATTTACATAAATATTTTAAACTAACCTTTGTTTATATCTTTTCTAGACATCGCTTAAATTCTTTGTTGTTTTTTCCCTGATGCCCTGCATTCTTCTAACCCGTTGCCGATGAAATCGCGTTAGCAACGACGCTATGATTCGACGTCATCTTATACACTGATGACGCCATTGTGTGATAATTAACTTTATACGCTCTCTATGGATTTTAGTGTTCGCTAATTTTAGGTTGATTGGCGTTTGCGATGAAGCACGGCGCCTTTTATGGAATATAGTCTCAATTTTATCAATGTGCTGTTGTTGTAGTTAGTATATCTTTCATAAATGGGAAGTATCCAGGCAAGCCTATTTCGTAAAAATGGCCGAGGACTTCCAAGCGGTTATTTGACGTTACAGACTCCGTGCTACATATATAGCGTAGGCACGTTAACAAGTTCGGACCACATGTGATAATTAAACAGGTTTTACTTTTACCTAGAAGCAGTGTTGTACAGGGCTTGAGGGATGGGCGTATTGCCTTTCCTTCAATATTCCTTGAAATTGGTTAACATTTTTAAATAGAATATTCATACATTACGACTATAATCAATATAAATGGTGGGCTATTTATACTTTGCGGAACGGAACGAAACGGAACGGAACAAACATTGAGGCACCACACGGGGCACAGCAATTTTTTACTAATATGTAAATATATTAAATAAAAATAATGAAGTATTGAAATTGCCAAGCGAACAGTCGATCTAGGGCTTTTTCGAACTGAACCATCTGAATACCTACTTCTAAATGGACATTATTTATATAAAATCTTCGGGACTGCAAACAGTTGTTCCGTTTCGTTCCGCAAAGTATAAATATCCCCTAGGATAATGATATTTAGCGGAACGGAACGGAACAAGGTTTAATAATTGTTACTTATGATTAATTTCCTCCTTTATAATGCTTGTATAAACTTCACTTATAAATAATCATTCATGATGCATAAACGAAATAGCAGGCTACCTATCCTGCTAATGAAGACTCGTCACTTTGTTTATGAAATGACAACATATAAATCAAATGCAGAAATGTGGAAACTATCTTATTATTATATATATAATTTGTAATTACATGCACTAATAAAGCTGAAATATCACTATTACAGTCAGAGTTGTGTACAAACCTTGTCTTCAACTCTTATTTATTGTGATTCCGTTTCGTTCCGCAAAGTATAAATATCCCCTAGGATAATGATATTTAGCGGAACGGAACGGAACAAGATTTGTAGCTGCCAACTTCCCTACATGAATCAGAGGTGGAGGACTAATGATGTCAGACTAAATGTCTTATCAAATCGGCACGGAGAACATTGCCCGCCCAAGGATCGAACTTAGACACCGAAGCTCAAACCTATTGATCTAAGCGGGTGGGTTGGAAAGCTTTATAATTATCGTAAACAAATTCAATTTAAAAACATGTTTGCCATATAATTTGAATGTGCATGCACTAATAAAGCTGAAATATTACTATTACAGTCAGCATTGTGTACAAACCATGTCTTCAACTCTATTTATTGTGATTCCGTTTCGTTCCGCAAAGTATAAATATCCCCTAGGATAATGATATTTAGCGGAACGGAACGGAACAAGATTTGTTATTCAATATCCATTTCCTCCTTTATAATGCTTGTATAAACTTCACATAAAAATAATCATTCATGATGCATAAACAAAATCGCAGGCTACCTATCATGCTAATGAAGACTCGTCACTTTTAGAAATCACAACATATAAATAAAATACAGAAATGTGGAGACTATAACACCGTTTTCAACAGTATTTCAGTTATGTAACGATGGGCAGTTATATATAATTTGTAATTACATGCACTAATAAAGCTGAAATATCACTATTACAGTCAGAGTTGTGTACAAACCTTGTCTTCAACTCTTATTTATTGTGATTCCGTTTCGTTCCGCAAAGTATAAATATCCCCTAGGATAATGATATTTAGCGGAACGGAACAAGATTTGTAGCTGCCAACTTCCCTACATGAATCAGAGGTGGAGGTCTAATGATGTCAGAATAAATGTCTTATCAAATCGGCACGGAGAACATTGCCCGCCCAAGGATCGAACTTAGACACCGACGCTCAAACCTATTGATCTAAGCGGGTGGGTTGGAAAGCTTTATAATTATCGTAAACAAATTCAATTTAAAAACATGTTTGCCATATAATTTGAATGTGCATGCACTAATAAAGCTGAAATATTACTATTACAGTCAGCATTGTGTACAAACCATATCTTTAACTCTATTTATTGTGATTCCGTTTCGTTCCGCAAAGTATAAATATCCCCTAGGATAATGATATTTAGCGGAACGGAACGGAACAAGATTTGTTATTCAATATCCATTTCCTCCTTTATAATGCTTGTATATACTTCACATATAAATAATCATGCATGATGCATAAACAAAATCGCAGGCTACCTATCATGCTAATGAAGACTCGTCACTTTTAGAAATCACAACATATAAATAAAATACAGAAATGTGGAAACTATAACACCGTTTTAAACAGTATTTCAGTTATGTAACGATGGGCAGTTAACCTAAACAGTGTTCCTGGATTCTGTACCCGTACTTACCTGTTCTCCACAAGTAACTGCCAACTTTTCCACATGAATCAGAGGCGGGGGACAAATGATGTCAGACTAAATGTCTTATCAAATCGGCACGGAGAACATTGCCCGCCCAAGGATCGAACTTAGACACCGACGCTCCTTTCTACTGATTTAAGCGGGCGAGTTGGAAACTTATATAATTATCGTAAACAAATTAAATTTAAAACATGTTTGCCATACATAATTTGATTGTGCATGCACTAATAAAGCTGAAATATCACTATTACAGTCAGAGTTGTGTACAAACCTTGTCTTCAACTCTTATTTATTGTGATTCCGTTTCGTTCCGCAAAGTATAAATATCCCCTAGGATAATGATATTTAGCGGAACGGAACGGAACGGAACAAGATTTGTAGCTGCCAACTTCCCTACATGAATCAGAGGTGGAGGACTAATGATGTCAGAATAAATGTCTTATCAAATCGGCACGGAGAACATTGCCCGCCCAAGGATCGAACTTAGACACCGACGCTCAAACCTATTGATCTAAGCGGGTGGGTTGGAAAGCTTTATAATTATCGTAAACAAATTCAATTTAAAAACATGTTTGCCATATAATTTGAATGTGCATGCACTAATAAAGCTGAAATATTACTATTACAGTCAGCATTGTGTACAAACCATGTCTTCAACTCTATTTATTGTGATTCCGTTTCGTTCCGCAAAGTATAAATATCCCCTAGGATAATGATATTTAGCGGAACGGAACAAGATTTGTTATTCAATATCCATTTCCTCCTTTATAATGCTTGTATAAACTTCACATAAAAATAATCATTCATGATGCATAAACAAAATCGCAGGCTACCTATCATGCTAATGAAGACTCGTCACTTTTAGAAATCACAACATATAAATAAAATACAGAAATGTGGAGACTATAACACCGTTTTCAACAGTATTTCAGTTATGTAACGATGGGCAGTTATATATAATTTGTAATTACATGCACTAATAAAGCTGAAATATCACTATTACAGTCAGAGTTGTGTACAAACCTTGTCTTCAACTCTTATTTATTGTGATTCCGTTTCGTTCCGCAAAGTATAAATATCCCCTAGGATAATGATATTTAGCGGAACGGAACGGAACAAGATTTGTAGCTGCCAACTTCCCTACATGAATCAGAGGTGGAGGACTAATGATGTCAGAATAAATGTCTTATCAAATCGGCACGGAGAACATTGCCCGCCCAAGGATCGAACTTAGACACCGACGCTCAAACCTATTGATCTAAGCGGGTGGGTTGGAAAGCTTTATAATTATCGTAAACAAATTCAATTTAAAAACATGTTTGCCATATAATTTGAATGTGCATGCACTAATAAAGCTGAAATATTACTATTACAGTCAGCATTGTGTACAAACCATATCTTCAACTCTATTTATTGTGATTCCGTTTCGTTCCGCAAAGTATAAATATCCCCTAGGATAATGATATTTAGCGGAACGGAACGGAACAAGATTTGTTATTCAATATCCATTTCCTCCTTTATAATGCTTGTATATACTTCACATATAAATAATCATTCATGATGCATAAACAAAATCGCAGGCTACCTATCATGCTAATGAAGACTCGTCACTTTTAGAAATCACAACATATAAATAAAATACAGAAATGTGGAAACTATAACACCGTTTTAAACAGTATTTCAGTTATGTAACGATGGGCAGTTAACCTAAACAGTGTTCCTGGATTCTGTACCCGTACTTATCTGTTCTCCACAAGTAACTGCCAACTTTTCCACATGAATCAGAGGCGGGGGACAAATGATGTCAGACTAAATGTCTTATCAAATCGGCACGGAGAACATTGCCCGCCCAAGGATCGAACTTAGACACCGACGCTCCTTTCTACTGATTTAAGCGGGCGAGTTGGAAACTTATATAATTATCGTAAACAAATTAAATTTAAAACATGTTTGCCATACATAATTTGATTGTGCATGCACTAATAAAGCTGAAATATCACTATTAAAGGCAGCGTTGTGTACAAACCACGTCGTCAACTCTATAAATTGTGATTCCGTTTCGTTCCGCAAAGTATAAATATCCCCTAGGATAATGATATTTAGCGGAACGGAACGGAACAAGATTTGTTATTCAATATCCATTTCCTCCTTTATAATGCTTGTATAAACTTCACATATAAATAATCATTCATGATGTATAAACAAAATCGCAGGCTACCTGTCATGCTAATGAAGACTCGTCACTTTTAGAAATCACAACATATAAATAAAATAAAGAAATGTGGAAACTATAACACCGTTTTCAACAGTAGTTCAGTTATGTAACGATGGACAGTTAACCTAAACAGTGTTCCTGAATTCTGTACCCGTAGTTACCTGTTCTCCACAAGTAACTGCCAACTTCCCCACATGAATCAGAGGTGGAGGACGAATGATGTCACACACAATAATTGTTATTTATGATGAATTTCCTCCTTTATAATGCTTGTATAAAATTCACTTATAAATAATCATTCATGATGCATAAACGAAATAGCAGGCTACCTATCCTGCTAATGAAGACTCGTCACTTTGTTTATGAAATGACAACATATAAATCAAATACAGAAATGTGGAAACTATCTTATTATTATACACAAATTAAATTTGAGAACATGTATATATATATATATATATATATATATATATATATATATATATATATATATATATATATATATATATATATATATATATATATATATATATATATATATATATATAATTTGTAATTACATGCACTAATAAAGCTGAAATATCACTATTACAGTCAGAGTTGTGTAAAAACCTGGTGGAGGTGGAGGACGAATGATGTCACACACAATGTGTTATCAAATCGGCACTGAGAAAATGGCACATATACATGTTCTCAAATTTAATTTGTGTATAATAATACGATAGTTTCCACATTTCTGTATTTGATTTATATGTTGTCATTTCATAAACGAAGTGACGAGTCTTCATTAGCAGGATAGGTAGCCTGCTATTTCGTTTATGCATCATGAATGATTATTTATAAGTGAAGTTTATACAAGCATTATAAAGGAGGAAATTAGTCATAAATAACAATTATTAAATCTTGTTCCGTTCCGTTCCGCTAAATATCATTATCCTAGGGGATATTTATACTTTGCGGAACGAAACGGAATCACAATAAATAGTATTGAAGACATGGTTCGTACACAACGCTGACTGTATACCACCTCAAATATTTTATAAGTCCATTGACATATGGCTTTGAAACGTTGCACACTTGTTCTCCATCATAATCCCAACATGTTGTTAAATTTAATTTGTTTACTATAATAATATAGTTTCCAACCCGCACACTTAGATCTGTAGGTAAGAGCGCCGGTCTTCGGATTGCAGAGTCGCAAGCCGTTCGATCCTCGGGCGGGCCATTTTCTCTGTGCCGATTTGATAACACATTGTGTGTGACATCATTCGTCCTCCACCTCTGATACATGTGGGGAAGTTGGCAGTTACTTGTGGAGAACAGGTAAGTACGTGTACATAATCCAGGAACACTGTTTAGGTTAACTGCCCATCGTTACATAACTGAAATACCGTTGAAAACGGTGTTATAGTTTCCACGTTTCTGTATTTTATTTATATGTTGTGATTTCTAAAAGTGACGAGTCTTTATTAGCATGATAGGTAGCCTGCGATTTTGTTTATGCATCATGAATGATTATTTATATGTGAAGTTTATACAAGCATTATAAAGGAGGAAATGGATATTGAATAACAAATCTTGTTCCGTTCCGTTCCGCTAAATATCATTATCCTAGGGGATATTTATACTTTGCGGAACGAAACGGAATCACAATAAATAGAGTTGAAGACATGATTTGTACACAATGCTGACTGTAATAGTAATATTTCAGCTTTATTAGTGCATGCACATTCAAATTATATGGCAAACATGTTTTTAAATTGAATTTGTTTACGATAATTATAAAGCTTTCCAACCCACCCGCTTAGATCAATAGGTTTGAGCGTCGGTGTCTAAGTTCGATCCTTGGGCGGGCAATGTTCTCCGTGCCGATTTGATAAGACATTTATTCTGACATCATTAGTCCTCCACCTCTGATTCATGTAGGGAAGTTGGCAGCTACAAATCTTGTTCCGTTCCGTTCCGTTCCGTTCCGCTAAATATCATTATCCTAGGGGATATTTATACTTTGCGGAACGAAACGGAATCACAATAAATAAGAGTTGAAGACAAGGTTTGTACACAACTCTGACTGTAATAGTGATATTTCAGCTTTATTAGTGCATGTAATTACAAATTATATATATAAAATTTATATATATATATATATATATATATATATATATATATATATATATATATATATATATATATATATATATATATATATATATACATGTTCTCAAATTTAATTTGTGTATAATAATAAGATAGTTTCCACATTTCTGTATTTGATTTATATGTTGTCATTTCATAAACAAAGTGACGAGTCTTCATTAGCAGGATAGGTAGCCTGCTATTTCGTTTATGCATCATGAATGATTATTTATAAGTGAAGTTTATACAAGCATTATAAAGGAGGAAATTCATCATAAATAACAATTATTGTGTGTGACATCATTCGTCCTCCACCTCTGATTCATGTGGGGAAGTTGGCAGTTACTTGTGGAGAACAGGTAAGTACGGGTACAGAATCCAGGAACACTGTTTAGGTTAACTGCCCATCGTTACATAACTGAAATACTGTTTAAAACGGTGTTATAGTTTCCACGTTTCTGTATTTTATTTATATGTTGTGATTTCTAAAAGTGACGAGTCTTTATTAGCATGATAGGTAGCCTGCGATTTTGTTTATGCATCATGAATGATTATTTATATGTGAAGTTTATACAAGCATTATAAAGGAGGAAATGGATATTGAATAACAAATCTTGTTCCGTTCCGTTCCGCTAAATATCATTATCCTAGGGGATATTTATACTTTGCGGAACGAAACGGAATCACAATAAATAGAGTTGAAGACATGGTTTGTACACAATGCTGACTGTAATAGTAATATTTCAGCTTTATTAGTGCATGCACATTCAAATTATATGGCAAACATGTTTTTAAATTGAATTTGTTTACGATAATTATAAAGCTTTCCAACCCACCCGCTTAGATCAATAGGTTTGAGCGTCGGTGTCTAAGTTCGATCCTTGGGCGGGCAATGTTCTCCGTGCCGATTTGATAAGACATTTAGTCTGACATCATTAGTCCTCCACCTCTGATTCATGTAGGGAAGTTGGCAGCTACAAATCTTGTTCCGTTCCGTTCCGTTCCGCTAAATATCATTATCCTAGGGGATATTTATACTTTGCGGAACGAAACGGAATCACAATAAATAAGAGTTGAAGACAAGGTTTGTACACAACTCTGACTGTAATAGTAATATTTCAGCTTTATTAGTGCATGTAATTACAAATTATATATATAAAAAAATTATATATATATATATATATATATATATATATATATATATATATATATATATATATATATATATATATATATACATGTTCTCAAATTTAATTTGTGTATAATAATAAGATAGTTTCCACATTTCTGTATTTGATTTATATGTTGTCATTTCATAAACAAAGTGACGAGTCTTCATTAGCAGGATAGGTGGCCTGCTATTTCGTTTATGCATCATGAATGATTATTTATAAGTGAAGTTTATACAAGCATTATAAAGGAGGAAATTCATCATAAATAACAATTATTGTGTGTGACATCATTCGTCCTCCACCTCTGATTCATGTGGGGAAGTTGGCAGTTACTTATGGAGAACAGGTAAGTACGGGTACAGAATCCAGGAACACTGTTTAGGTTAACTGCCCATCGTTACATAACTGAAATACTGTTGAAAACGGTGTTATAGTTTCCACATTTCTGTATTTTATTTATATGTTGTGATTTCTAAAAGTGACGAGTCTTTATTAGCATGATAGGTAGCCTGCGATTTTGTTTATGCATCATGAATGATTATTTATATGTGAAGTTTATACAAGCATTATAAAGGAGGAAATGGATATTGAATAACAAATCTTGTTCCGTTCCGTTCCGCTAAATATCATTATCCTAGGGGATATTTATACTTTGCGGAACGAAACGGAATCACAATAAATAGAGTTGAAGACATGGTTTGTACACAATGCTGACTGTAATAGTAATATTTCAGCTTTATTAGTGCATGCACATTCAAATTATATGGCAAACATGTTTTTAAATTGAATTTGTTTACGATAATTATAAAGCTTTCCAACCCACCCGCTTAGATCAATAGGTTTGAGCGTCGGTGTCTAAGTTCGATCCTTGGGCGGGCAATGTTCTCCGTGCCGATTTGATAAGACATTTATTCTGACATCATTAGTCCTCCACCTCTGATTCATGTAGGGAAGTTGGCAGCTACAAATCTTGTTCCGTTCCGTTCCGTTCCGCTAAATATCATTATCCTAGGGGATATTTATACTTTGCGGAACGAAACGGAATCACAATAAATAAGAGTTGAAGACAAGGTTTGTACACAACTCTGACTGTAATAGTGATATTTCAGCTTTATTAGTGCATGTAATTACAAATTATATATATAAAATTTATATATATATATATATATATATATATATATATATATATATATATATATATATATATATATATATATATATATATATATATACATGTTCTCAAATTTAATTTGTGTATAATAATAAGATAGTTTCCACATTTCTGTATTTGATTTATATGTTGTCATTTCATAAACAAAGTGACGAGTCTTCATTAGCAGGATAGGTGGCCTGCTATTTCGTTTATGCATCATGAATGATTATTTATAAGTGAAGTTTATACAAGCATTATAAAGGAGGAAATTCATCATAAATAACAATTATTGTGTGTGACATCATTCGTCCTCCACCTCTAATTCATGTGGGGAAGTTGGCAGTTACTTATGGAGAACAGGTAAGTACGGGTACAGAATCCAGGAACACTGTTTAGGTTAACTGCCCATCGTTACATAACTGAAATACTGTTGAAAACGGTGTTATAGTTTCCACATTTCTGTATTTTATTTATATGTTGTGATTTCTAAAAGTGACGAGTCTTTATTAGCATGATGGGTAGCCTGCGATTTTGTTTATGCATCATGAATGATTATTTATATGTGAAGTTTATACAAGCATTATAAAGGAGGAAATGGATATTGAATAACAAATCTTGTTCCGTTCCGTTCCGCTAAATATCATTATCCTAGGGGATATTTATACTTTGCGGAACGAAACGGAATCACAATAAATAGAGTTGAAGACATGGTTTGTACACAATGCTGACTGTAATAGTAATATTTCAGCTTTATTAGTGCATGCACATTCAAATTATATGGCAAACATGTTTTTAAATTGAATTTGTTTACGATAATTATAAAGCTTTCCAACCCACCCGCTTAGATCAATAGGTTTGAGCGTCGGTGTCTAAGTTCGATCCTTGGGCGGGCAATGTTCTCCGTGCCGATTTGATAAGACATTTAGTCTGACATCATTAGTCCTCCACCTCTGATTCATGTAGGGAAGTTGGCAGCTACAAATCTTGTTCCGTTCCGTTCCGTTCCGCTAAATATCATTATCCTAGGGGATATTTATACTTTGCGGAACGAAACGGAATCACAATAAATAAGAGTTGAAGACAAGGTTTGTACACAACTCTGACTGTAATAGTGATATTTCAGCTTTATTAGTGCATGTAATTACAAATTATATATATAAAAAATTATATATATATATATATATATATATATATATATATATATATATATATATATATATATATATATATATATATATACATGTTCTCAAATTTAATTTGTGTATAATCATAAGATAGTTTCCACATTTCTGTATTTGATTTATATGTTGTCATTTCATAAACAAAGTGACGAGTCTTCATTAGCAGGATAGGTAGCCTGCTATTTCGTTTATGCATCATGAATGATTATTTATAAGTGAAGTTTATACAAGCATTATAAAGGAGGAAATTCATCATAAATAACAATTATTAAATCTTGTTCCGTTCCGTTCCGCTAAATATCATTATCCTAGGGGATATTTATACTTTGCGGAACGAAACGGAACAACTGTTTGCAGTCCCGAAGATTTTATATAAATAATGTCCATTTAGAAGTAGGTATTCAGATGGTTCAGTTCGAAAAAGCCCTAGATCGACTGTTCGCTAGGCAGTTTCAATATTTCATTATTTTTATTTAATATATTTACAAATTAGTAAAAAAATTGCTGTGCCCCGTGTGGTGCCTCAATGTTTGTTCCGTTCCGTTTCGTTCCGTTCCGCAAAGTATAAATAGCCTAAATGGTGCAGCCTTTGTCACGAACCACTGAAGGCCAGTAATGGTTTAAACTTGTTTTTAGCTCACTTCAAGTCAAAGTATCTAACATTAAGTTTTCTATTTCTCGGATGGCTGTCGTTTTCATGCGTCAGATATCGCGTGTATTTCTTGTTAAAAACATAAACTTAACAACATATAGTACTTTGCATCAATGCTTTACTTGTATACTGTTTTGCTCGATTTAACACAGGCATTGTATTTTTCTCTTAAAGGTGTGTATTATGTGTGGCGAGGCTAATGTGAAAGAAATACTTTTCTACCCTGTGAATATGACCATAATACAGGATTCGTAATAACAATGATTAGAGTAGATTTATAGTCAGCATACATTTATTTTATAATGCTTCCCAGATATAGATCGATGTGCTGACCACGGTTAAATATACTGAACCATGACTTGCTTACAGTGTTGCCTTTAAAGGTGGCTTGCGACAGTTTGAATCAACACTATTTTCATTAAAAACTTAATAAACTATTGTTACCTGAACAGAACTTGCAAAACGCTGTTTATTGATGTCCTACATCTGTCTGAATAGTGAACCATGATGCCTCAATCAACATTACAAACATGCATTTCTTATCTGAGACACGCTGCATAGTAAGCTATTTTTAAACAAACAAAAATCAACAGCATGTGACTACTTACGTTTTAGTTCATCCACGTCATCCGCTGTGACGCCGATGTCTAATTTTAGCAGGAATCCCAATCGCTCTTATTTATAGATTTGAAAGAATGAACATTTTAAGTGTTGATTACCAAGTTTTACTGCCCTAGAGATACTTTTGAAAATCGTCAAAACTTAGACTCAAGTATGTTGTTGTTGTTTTTTCTTTCCTACATAAATCATGCACAAGTACCCCAAACAGAGGTCAGCTATTGTTATATATACAGATAAAGGCTAGCTGTAGGATGCCACCTTTAATACAACTGTCGGTAGTTTTCCTTTAACGTGATCTGTTGCTTTCCACTGTACATGTAACAACTGTCAACCAAGCTAACGATCTTCCAATTCTCTAGCGCACTTCCATCCGCAAACGCAGTTATCGTTTGTTACTCTAACAGCAACTGTTACACCTCCTTGTCAACTTCTATCATCCCATCTTGTCGTCATTTTATAGATTAATAATATCGATTAATATTAGTTTACATCTAGACTTTAAATGACATAAAAATTAGGAGGAAATACTTTATTCTAATTATATTATTTTAAGCCCCCCACCTTATTATGTGTAGTTTTTCATAAATGTATTTCCCCAGAACATACTATTACACGTTTACAAGTTTATTTATACTCTCAACACCTATACAGAAGATGTGATGTGAGATACAATAGTACAACAATAAATTGAACCAGGCTGTGTAATGATGACAAAACAAGGTTAAGAGAAGAGTAGAAATAATAATAGCTACAGAATGTCACGTTAAAGGTAGTACACTATTGATATCGACAAAAACATTTAACTCAATACAACAGAAATGTCGTAAGGATTGGCGAGCTACATCCATCTAGGAAATCTCAAAAGTTTTCAGAACAATTAGCATACATTTGAAAGAAATTTCAAAGTTACATTGGAAGTTGTAACCCATGTGAATTACTGATTGTTTGCAGAACAATATTAAAAAACTTACTCAATCTTAGTAATTTGCTCTGATTATTCTCACACATAATATGTTTAAAAGATATGATGTTTGCAAGTCTGGACCTAACAAATGGAATTATGAGCTTTCTTTATCTCGTACAGTAGGAACATTGGAAAAGGTAGTGAAACTAATCTTCTACATAATTTAAATCACATAATGTGCAGTTCCGGTGTTGATGTTGAACCCCGTGCCAACGCCCTCTTTCAATTGGCAAGTGATTATTAGAGAGTCGGAAATTTATACATGACTGTAAATTATATCCTGATAATTATAGATAATGCTTGGCTATTCCATATTGACTTAAACCACATTCGTTTAAAATAGATCTGACATTTCTTAAGCATGCATAATTATTCAACATTATTATTGGAATCTCATTTATCATTATATTATAAACAGTGGAAGAAAGGGTATGATAATTACTCGCAAGCTTATGCCAATATGCAGTAAAATGCTACGTTTCTTTTTGGCAATTGAAAGCGGGAAACGCCCTAAGTCACCAAATGACATAACATGTGGAGCACTTATCTTGATGTTCAAAATGTGTTTAAAAAAAAAACACAGTGAGGACCTTTTCAATAATTTCTAACGTCCCAAAACCCCAAATCTCACAAGCATATAGCAAAACGGGAAGTACGACACAATCAGAAAGTTTAATTTGGCAATCTATGGGTAGACATAAATTACAAATTTTAGTGTGGCCTACAAGCTGAACTATTCGTTTAAAACAAATGTATACATGCATACACGCATGTACACACTAGCAAACGTGAAAGGAAACTCTACAGATTGACCGATAATTCAATAAGTCACTGCCAATTTGGTAATCAGTCGACTCTCACACATCTACTAAAAAATGTCCGCAGACAGTGGTGCACCAGATTTATTTGACATTTTCTTAAATTGACAGTCACTAAACAATTTATAAATCTATCGATAGACAATTGACAACAATTACAATTTGCACACGCAAACATGTGACGCTGATCCATGTAGGATGGAAAGTTGGCAGGGGCGTGCCTGAGCTTACTCACATACGTACGTGCGACAGCGTTTACTTGCTTCTAGAAATTGAAAAAAAAAAAAAAAAGAGAAAAACCGCCAAAAAGCGAATTAAAATCGTCATCTAACCCGGGTTACCAGTTAGTTGTCTTCATGATTTAAATCCGTGTAATTTAAGTCTTTTCCTGAATTCTACAAATTCTTCTGCAATCCTACTTGACGTATTTCTGTCTCTTCCTGCGGTAAGACAATTCTTGGTACTGATACAGTGAGAGTACCCTCACAGAATGCATCTACGGCGTTTTATGTGCGTTCTATGTGGAAAAACTTCCGGGGTGTGTGTGTGTGTGTGGGGGGGGGGGGGGCATGTTCCCGGGCCTCACTTGGAATAGTGCGTATACTCAGAAGTCGACTAGACACGCCCCTGGTCGAGTATAAATAACAATATAACCTAGTTAAGCCTTAAAAAACTAGTTAACTCGAGCCATTGGTATCTCGGCTACCCCAACTTTGGTTTTCTATAATAAATGTTAGTTTAAAAATCGACATGATTGCGGTAATTACTTTACTTTTCCAGTAATAAGAACCTACGTAGGCCTATATATATAATATATAAAAAATACATTTAAAGCAAGTGTAAAGTTTACAAAAGCGTTAATTATCAACGATACCGGTCATTCAACGCGACATTTAGGCTATCTGTATTCATATTTCCTTATAAATATCAGCTATTTAGCCTATAGATCTAGTGAACTGTGATACGAGGAAAAATGTGTGACCTTCACCTTTGGATAATAGAGTTATACATATTATATATAGGCTACCGAAGCTCAACAAATACACGCGCTTCGACTGACTTCCCAAAATAAACATACAGCTAAGTGTCATCGGGAACCACGGGGACCACACTTCTGTTGCTGCTACAACAATAGATCGCTTGCGCGTGAGGCTCCATCACAACATTGTAAACAGTCACATTTGACTTCAAACGAATTGAATTCATTGATCACCTTCAAAATGATGACTTCCAACAACATTTTCTGCAGGCAGATGAGCGGTATGCAGTATTATCAAGGGTAAGAGACTATGTGTAATTACTTTGCGCGTTTTGTCGCTAGTCTTCGATTTTATGATCCAGCGGATTCATGAAGGTTAATGTATTCCAAGTCGCGAAAACCCATGACATATGTGGGGGCGTTTTTTCACAGTAAACAAAGCATATAAAAATAAACTTGTTTCCGTAATATTTTGGCAATATTGGCGATTGTCTTAATAAATACAGACGCAGATTAGTTTTCAGGTCAAGAATATGTATATAACTTTTTAATTTCCTGCGAAAATAGTTTTATTCTTGTATCGATTTTGGGCTCCGTTTTCTCTTTTAAGTATTATTCTTCGTATTCTGCTGTAGAATTATTCTCGAAGTAAAACCAGTTTCATCCCAATAGTCCTAATGCCATCTTATTCTTTCCTCATTATCACATATGGTCTCATGATTGCTTTTCAAAATGAGAAATTACACTTGTCTCATTTCCTTCATTTTCCTTTATTTCGACAACCTCAAGTTCCTTCTCTTATCTTCAGTGCTTCTTTTTTCACATCATTCATTCTTTCTTTCTCAACCACCATTTCTGTCTTTTTCAAGTTTTGTGTGCTGTCTTTCACATTTATCCTTTTTTTTTATTCTATTCTGCCTTATTATGTTTTATGTAATGGTCCCATTTTTTTTTCTTTATCAAGATTTCTTTTTCATAGTAGGTCAACATCACTAAGTCTCTCTCCAACAGTACAATAGTTCATCATGTCTTATTTTCTGTTTGCAACATTAGTTCAACATGCGTGAGCCTCTTTTTACAAGAAAAGTTCAACATGTGTTATTTTCTTTTAACAACAAAAGTTCAACATGTGTGTTTTTTTTTTAAACAATCAGGGTTGTCATTAGGAGGCGGCTGGCGGTCGTTTTGACCGCCTCAAATGAAAATCAGGCCGCCTCAAATTTTAAATTAAAAATGAAAATCGGTCAAGCGCATGTCCCGGACCCCCCTAGCAGCGCTACATGCCTTCGGCGCTCGCATAGCCTAGCCTCCTCAAAAGTTAATTGAGCCTGCTCAAAATATTTGTAGTGACAACCCTGACAATAGTTCAATATGTGTTATTTTCTTCCTGACAATAGTTCAACATGTCTTGTTTTATGTTTACAACAATAGTTCAACATTTCTTGTTTTATGTTTACAACAATAGTTCAACATGTCTTGTTTTATGTTTACAACAATAGTTCAACATGTCTTGTTTTATGTTTACAACAATAGTTCAACATTTCTTGTTTTATGTTTACAACAATAGTTCAACATGTCTTGTTTTATGTTTACAACAATAGTTCAACATGTCTGATTTGTCTTTCCTGCAAGAGTTCCACATGTCAGACGTTTTATTCACAATAGTTCAGTACCTCTGATTTTTCATTCTCCAAATTTTTCAACATCTCTACTACTGCTTCAACATATTATATCTCTGGTTAAGACAATCAACATAAGAGAGCAATGAACAATAGTCCAAATAGTTACACACATATATAATAATAATAATTAATGCATAAATGAGTTATATTATTATGGGTCTGAGAGGAAGATGATAGAAGTGAGTCAGGTTAAAATATATACTAATAGCTTGGAACATGAATGAGAAAAATGTTAATGATAATAACAATAATAAATATATAACAATAATAATAATAATATAAATAAAAGATGTTGGTTATGATGATAACAAAAATGATAGTTAAAATAAGAGAAGTAATTGGGATTTTGTAAACAAGTGTCCTGGAACACCCAGTCCAGAAAAAGTTGCACTGTTCATGAGCACATAGGCTCAAGCATTTATATTTCAAACAATATTCATTTGACTTTAATTTAAAAAACAACAACAATAAAATAATGTTAAGAGTAAGACAACAGTACAATATGATACATGAATTAAGATATGTTGATACAACAGCCTGTCTGATTATTGTGATGTTTCATAAGTTTACCTAAAAAACTTAGAATTTTCAGTGTGCCTTCTCTTTCTTTCTTTTATATACATTTAGTTTTTAATACATTGATAGAACAGCAGCAGTTTTCTAGGAAGAAATTTAGAAACAGTTTTTGTGAAACACACAACATGATGCAGCACAAAGATCAGAAGCTTTCTTAATGTGCCCACTGTCATGGTACTCTGTATAGTGATTGATTGCCCATAGTTTGTATCCTCATAAAAGGTGATAAAAGATATTTTAAAGAAGATTGGCCTGTAGTGAGTACATTTACCATTGGTTCATTGTTCTTAAGCCTGGTATCATCCCTGACCTGGCTATGAATCTATAATCAAGTCATAAAGACCTATTGCAAGATACTCAGCAAATAGTGAAGCTCCTGATTACACATTCCCAGTGGAAGTTGGCTGATGGTGATCTACAATTACCTTAACTTTATTGATTCATACTTTAGAGGCTTAGACTATATGCACCATAAAAACAACAACAACAATATATTTTATTTATTAGTTTTCAATGAAAGTTATTCATGTTTGGGACTCAGCAGTATGGCCTACATTAAGCTTTTTATGTTGTTAGTAAATATCAAAGATTTTGTGTTGGTGATCAATAAACATGATATAGGTCACAACCAGTCCAAAGTAAGACTCGGTAATTAGCTTGCTGTTTTAATTAAACCATCTATTTGCTGTCCGAGTCAATATTTTGGCCTGATCAGATATTACAGTGTGTATATGTGTGTACATGTATGTTCATATAGTGTAACATGCAAGGGTTATTGGAAGGGTGTGTTGTTGAACTGGAGTGGAATGTGATCCATTGACCTTCACCTTGATGGTGTTTGTTAGTGGCCCAACATGTTGTTTTCCACTTTTAAAGGTGGTGTTTGACAGTTTTCCAATATCTAATGTATGTAACAATATCTGACCTCTGTTTGAGTTACTTGTGAATAATTTCTGTAGCAAAATATCATACTTTAGTCAAAGCTTTGATGGTTTTCACAGAATCTCAATTTTGGGGCAGTAAAACTCTTTAATTAATGCTTACAATATTCATTCTTTTGAAATCTACAAATAAGAGCGATTGGGATTCCTGCTAAAAACAGACATCGACGTCATAGCGGATGATGTGAATGAACTTAAACATAAGTGGTCAATTGGTTTTTTTAGCTTAATTATAGCTGAATGTGTGGTGTGGCTCAGATAGGAAATATATGTTTGTAATGATGATGGTGGCATTATGGTTCACTTTTCAGACAGGTGTAGGACATCAATAAGCAGCCTTTTGCAAGATCTGTTCAGATAACAATAGCTTATTAAGATGTTTTATGAAAATATTTTTTGGTCCAAACTGTCGGATACCACTTTAAAGCCATGAAACCAATTCAACATGAGAGGCAACTCTTTTGTTATCCTTCATTAATAAAACAATAGATTTTTTCATAATTTGTCCATCTCTTTTTGATAGAATCTGACATGAGTTGTCATTTAATATAAACATTTGCTAAACAAGTTTAGGAAAAGTAATTGTAAACAAGCCTATGGCGATCTTACTATCATTTTTCCTGGACGTGTTTAATAAATGTTTGTATTAAATGACAACGAGTGTCAGATTCTTTTTATCATACGTCTTAAGCTGCCAATTTGAATATAATTTTTAAAATTTAAATTTTAACAACAATACTTGGTGAAAAAGGTGTATGAGATGATCTGCATTATAATGACATTGATGATGTCATCAGTCAAAAAGCTGTAATATGCACGAGTAATATAAGAAAATAATATATGAATGGGTGTATTGAATGGAAAACAAGGGGAATTATGTCATGCATAAAAACATTATCTGCCCCTGCTCACATGTATGCTGACACCTGGGATTAGTTTTTCATTTGGACGACTAAACATTCTCACCATTCCAGTGAATAAGCATACTCAGTTGCTAATCTAAGTTAACTGCTTGATGAACCCCCTCCTCACACCCTTTATGTTTCGCTGTGCTACAGTAATCACTGCCATTTTGAGAAACATGTGACCGTAGTGGAGAACTGGCTTGTGTACAGCAATATTAGGTATAAATGTAAAAAATGTTTAATAAAATTCATATGTAATAAAATCAGTACAATTAGTTTTTAAAATGTAAAACTCCCTTTGATTTTATCGCTTAAATAAAAAAATATAATGATTCACTATTTTAAAAAAACTACATCAAAATATTATGCTCTCATCCAAATCTTGTTTGTCAAGTCCATTCCTTGATGATGTCAGAGGTTACTGTTACTGAAAGGTGACCACTGACACAGACTGACATTGCTTAATCAGCAGCTTGTTAGGCATACTTCATCAGCATTTACTCTTTCTCCCTTGGCAAAATCCTGTCATACTGAGGTATACAATGTTCTAACAATAGTGCATTGGTTTAAAAAAAATTGAATGAAGAAAATGATTTTTTTACCACTGATCTATTTAAAAAGTTAACAGTTAAAAAGTGTATTTTGCAACATCACATAGGTAGTGATTGTTGGAGTTTTGCTGTCACATTCAACAAAATGGCAGCCAAAAAGTGAATACAGTACATGTATTTTGAAATGTTTATTGTTTATTGGGTTTATCGTCCCACCAACAGTATTTCAGTTATCTGGAGACGGTGTCCACTTGAAGCAGATATAGTGCTGCCTTCACTGTGTATAGCATGCCGTGAACACCTGGCATGATACCACACCCAGTCACATTATCCTGACACTGGGCCAACCAGTCGTGGAACTACCCTTATATTTGCTTGAGCGTCATTGGTATGTCGCGGCCCGGGATCGAACCTGGGGCCTCCCGTACCTGGAGCCGACGCTCTACCGATTGCGCTACCAGGTCCGGTACATTTTGAAATGTAAAAAGTCATCAGATATATGACTTGAGATGTTTAACCCTTTTGTTCATGCATTTGCCATTTTACCACTTTGCCAAGAATACACAATTATCATCCTTATCTGTGGTACAATAGGCCAATTTAAGGGTTCATGTATAAGTCAGTTTAGTCTCTAAAAATATACATGCATTAAAAAAAAACTTCAGTTGTTTTTAAATCAGCATAATGTGGTTGACTTTCTAAATCATATACATGAATTAAGAATGGAGGGTTAAGAAAACACAGTTGCAGAGACTTTATAACCAAAGATCAAATTTGCTGCAGCTGAAAGAAATATGATTACAAAAAAGTGGTATCTGTTCATTATACATGTATTTATTTTTAGTTTATTGCATATTATGGTAACTATAAAGTCTGGAAAATGCTGTATGCAAATAAACATAATCAACTGTATAAACAGTCCTGTATTCACAATATTATGTACCATCATTAACCTGACCATATCCTCACAGAACATCATCAGGCAAGTTTATAACAAAACAGAAATAAGATTCATTGGAGTTGACATATTTTCTTGCTATGAACATTACCAATTATATAAAAAGGGCACTTGCCGTTAATCAATTAAAAGAACAGACAGTGCATTCCTGAATTAAGGCCAGGATAAGATTTATGTTGGTGAGTTTGAAATGAAAGTGTTTTTTGTTCATGCAGTAAACCATGTGTATAGGAGGGACAATTACAGTAAACCATGTGTATAGGAGGGACAATTACAGTAAACCATGTGTAGAGGAGGGACAATTACAGTAAACCATGTGTATAGGAGGGACAATTACAGTAAACCATGTGTATAGGAGGGACAATTACAGTAAACCATGTGTATAGGAGGGACAATTACAGTAAACCATGTGTATAGGAGGGACAATTACAGTAAACCATGTGTATAGGAGGGACAATTACAGTAAAACATGTGTAGAGGAGGGACAATTATAACTACATGACAAATTTATTTTGCTGGGAGTGTTTCTAGTGTAGGAAGGTGTGTATGAATGGGTATGGATCTTTTCCTGATAAACTGATAAACATGCATTGTTACATGAGTGATTCATTCTACCTGGTCAGGTGATCTTGCATCATTCCTGCACTGCATCGACAGACCAAACATTGCATTGCTAAACTATCAAAAAACACTTGAGAAGTGCTCAAAGCGGGATGATTATTTAAAGCTGCCGAAGTCTAAATAATGGCCCTATCTTGGTGTGAAAGACTGCTTTGTGACTTAAGAAAATAATATTATTTTCAATGAAATTGCAAAGAACCATAGAGTGATTACATAAGATGGAAAGAGCTTAATGTATCCTACCTGGATAGTTAATGTTTATTCAAGATATCCCAAAGCAATGTCTGTAAATATAAAGGAATAACAAATATACAATAGTATTTGTATAGGTACTACAAATATTTACCTGTCTCAAATTGTGTATTTGTTATTTCAATAATGCAATATGTGTCAATTTTATGTGTTCATGTGTACAGTTATAGAAAAATCATTTACAGAAACACAACAGCTTTTTACTTGAAAGTAAAGATCCTATTTATAGTTAACAACAAATATCTGAAACTATGTAACAAAATAAAAATTGACCTGACACTCATGTTCTGAATCTTAAAACAGATTGTTGTTTAAATCTTTACCATTGTGTATATGACTATTTCACTGAACACCTAAAGAAAGACAAACACCATTAAATCAATGAAGCATTTATTGTTAATAATAAAGATACACTCCTTGGTAGAAAGCCTTTGTGGAGGAACAGGAGCTTTTTGCTTGAATTGTGTCACAAACTTAGCAACCCTGTGTCCTGTCTGGCCTTACAGCTTACAGTAACTGAAAACATTCCTTTAATGGAGAAGTCCTCCATGGTGGCTAGTTGAACATCAGTGGTTCTGAATGGAGAAGTCCTCCATGGTGGCCAGTTGAACATCACTGGTTCTGAATGGAGAAGTCCTCCAAGGTGGCCAGTTGAATATCACTGGTTCTAAATGGAGAAGTCCTTCCAAAATGGCCAGTTGAACATCATCGGTTCTAAATGGAGAAGTCCTTCCAAAATGGCCAGTTGAACATCATCGGTTCTGAATGGAGAAGTCCTTCCAAAATGGCCAGTTGAACATCATCGGTTCTAAATGGAGAAGTCCTTCCAAAATGGCCAGTTGAACATCATCGGTTCTAAATGGAGAAGTCCTTCCAAAATGGCCAGTTGAACATCACTGGTTCTGAATGGAGAAGTCCTCCAAGGTGGCCAGTTGAATATCACTGGTTCTGAATGGAGAAGTCCTCCAAGGTGGCCAGTTGAATATCACTGGTTCTAAATGGAGAAGTCCTTCCAAAATGGCCAGTTGAAACTCACTGGTTCTAAATGGAGAAGTCCTTCCAAAATGGCCAGTTGAACATCATCGGTTCTAAATGGAGAAGTCCTCCATGGTGGCCAGTTGAACATCATCGGTTCTGAATGGAGAAGTCCTCCAAGGTGGCCAGTTGAATATCACTGGTTCTAAATGGAGAAGTCCTTCCAAAATGGCCAGTTGAAACTCACTGGTTCTAAATGGAGAAGTCCTTCCAAAATGGCCAGTTGAACATCACTGGTTCTGAATGGAGAAGTCCTCCATGGTGGCCAGTTGAATATCACTGGTTCTGAATGGAGAAGTCCTCCAAGGTGGCCAGTTGAATATCACTGGTTCTGAATGGAGAAGTCCTCCATGGTGGCCAGTTGAAACTCACTGGTTCTAAATGGAGAAGTCCTTCCAAAATGGCCAGTTGAACATCATCGGTTCTAAATGGAGAAGTCCTCCATGGTGGCCAGTTGAACATCATCGGTTCTGAATGGAGAAGTCCTCCATGGTGGCCAGTTGAACATCATCGGTTCTAAATGGAGAAGTCCTCCATGGTGGCCAGTTGAACATCACTGGTTCTAAATGGAGAAGTCCTCCATGGTGGCCAGTTGAACATCACTGGTTCTGAATGGAGAAGTCCTCCATGGTGGCCAGTTGAACATCACTGGTTCTGAATGGAGAAGTCCTCCATGGTGGCCAGTTGAACATCATCGGTTCTAAATGGAGAAGTCCTCCATGGTGGCCACTTGAACATCATCGGTTCTAAATGGAGAAGTCCTCCATGGTGGCCAGTTGAACATCACTGGTTCTGAATGGAGAAGTCCTCCAAGTGGCCAGTTGAACATCACTTGTTCTACTCAGAAATAGAGTCCTGTCCTTCATCAATATCATCCAACACTGATTGTATAGCATAATTGTGATAGAAACAAAGATGATTGTAGGAAGAAAGATGGCCTGATGCCTTAGTCCTAGTCCATGCCCCCACTTCTTTTAGCTGAGAATTTGCCCAAATTCTAATCTTTGCTGCTCAGCATGTTCTAGCCTGACAACATCATCGGTTCTAAATGGAGAAGTCCTTCCAAAATGGCCAGTTGAACATCACTGGTTCTGAATGGAGAAGTCCTCCAAGGTGGCCAGTTGAATATCACTGGTTCTGAATGGAGAAGTCCTCCAAGGTGGCCAGTTGAAACTCACTGGTTCTAAATGGAGAAGTCCTTCCAAAATGGCCAGTTGAACATCATCGGTTCTAAATGGAGAAGTCCTCCATGGTGGCTAGTTGAACATCATCGGTTCTGAATGGAGAAGTCCTCCATGGTGGCTAGTTGAACATCATCGGTTCTGAATGGAGAAGTCCTCCATGGTGGCCAGTTGAACATCATCGGTTCTAAATGGAGAAGTCCTCCATGGTGGCCAGTTGAACATCACTGGTTCTGAATGGAGAAGTCCTCCATGGTGGCCAGTTGAACATCACTGGTTCTGAATGGAGAAGTCCTCCATGGTGGCCAGTTGAACATCATCGGTTCTAAATGGAGAAGTCCTCCATGGTGGCCAGTTGAACATCACTGGTTCTGAATGGAGAAGTCCTCCATGGTGGCCAGTTGAACATCATCGGTTCTAAATGGAGAAGTCCTCCATGGTGGCCACTTGAACATCATCGGTTCTAAATGGAGAAGTCCTCCATGGTGGCCAGTTGAACATCACTGGTTCTGAATGGAGAAGTCCTCCAAGTGGCCAGTTGAACATCACTGGTTCTACTCAGAAATAGAGTCCTGTCCTTCATCAATATCATCCAACACTGATTGTATAGCATAATTGTGATAGAAACAAAGATGATTGTAGGAAGAAAGATGGCCTGATGCCTTAGTCCTAGTCCATGCCCCCACTTCTTTTAGCTGAGAATTTGCCCAAATTCTAATCTTTGCTGCTCAGCATGTTCTAGCCTGACAACAAAAAAGTGACATAAATAAATGTATTGGATATTAATAAGTACTAACTTGTTTGACAATTTACACCAGAGGTGCATGAGGCAAGTTCTTATATCACATTTTGTATATCGACATATACATATGAAAACATGTTTATGCCCTTGGGTGATAAAAAACAGTATAACAATGTAGATACTAATGTAGAAAATAAAAAAGCAAAAATAAAAAGAATAATAATAAGAAGTTTATTTTATAACATAATGTAAATAATAAAGAAAAAAAAAGAAAGAACAAAAGGATAAAGAAAAGCAATAAGAAGTTAAATATATCTTATAAAAATAAAATTACATGATTTTAGGCCATTGATATTTTTAATAAATATAATCAGAACAAAGTCTTTGAACTTGTATCCTTATACTAGGGGAGCACTCTACCACTTAGCTATTAAATTTCTACAGTAACATTAAATTTTGCGTCATTTTCTAAGCAATCAACACAAGGACAATTTCCCTATAGTGGGGAGGAACTACAAGTACAGGGATGGAAAATAATAATGCCAGCTAATGTTGTTAAGCTACATAAAAAGAATCATAACCACATTATTGTACACTCTTGATTTCAGAATTTTTACTAGTTCATTTTAATTAAGATTTTAAAGTAGTATTATGGGAGTAAATGTTTGAGGTTTAGTGAAAGTTTCAATCACCTTTGACAGAGATTGCTTGATCAGCAACCTGTTAGGCATTCTCCATCAGGGTTTACCTGTTAGCCATACTCCATCAGGGTTTACCTGTTAGCCATACTCCATCAGGGTTTACTTGTTAGCCATACTCCATCAGAGTTTACCTGTTAGCCATACTCCATCAGGGTTTACCTGTTAGCCATACTCCATCAGAGTTTAGCTGGTAGCCATAATCCATCAGGGTTTACCTGTTAGCCATACTCCATCAGGGTTTACCTGTTAGCCATACTCCATCAGGGTTTACCTGTTAGCCATACTCCATCAGGGTTTACCTGTTAGCCATACTCCATCAGGGTTTACTTGTTAGCCATACTCCATCAGAGTTTACCTGTTAGCCATACTCCATCAGGGTTTACCTGTTAGCCATACTCCATCAGAGTTTAGCTGGTAGCCATAATCCATCAGGGTTTACCTGTTAGCCATACTCCATCAGGGTTTACCTGTTAGCCATACTCCATCAGGGTTTACCTGTTAGCCATACTCCATCAGGGTTTACCTGTTAGCCATACTCCATCAGGGTTTACTTGTTAGCCATACTCCATCAGAGTTTACCTGTTAGCCATACTCCATCAGGGTTTACCTGTTAGCCATACTCCATCAGAGTTTAGCTGGTAGCCATAATCCATCAGGGTTTACCTGTTAGCCATACTCCATCAGGGTTTACCTGTTAGCCATACTCCATCAGGGTTTACCTGTTAGCCATACTCCATCAGGGTTTACCTGTTAGCCATACTCCATCAGGGTTTACCTGTTAGCCATACTCCATCAGGGTTTACCTATTAGCCATTCTCCATCAGGGTTTACCTATAAGCCATACTCCATCAGGGTTTACCTATTAGCCATACTCCATCAGGGT
The DNA here is from genome assembly GCA_007844125.1 of Sinonovacula constricta. Lineage (NCBI taxonomy): Eukaryota > Metazoa > Mollusca > Bivalvia > Cardiida > Solecurtidae > Sinonovacula > Sinonovacula constricta. Next base: position 12,772,383 of record CM017565.1, read on the forward strand.
TTACCTGTTAGCCATACTCCATCAGGGTTTACCTAATAGCCATACTCCATCAGGGTTTACCTATTAGCCATACTCCACCAGGGTTTACATGTTAGCCATACTCCATCAGGGTTTAGCTGGTAGCCATACTCCATCAGGGTTTACCTGTTAGGCATATTCCATCAGGGTTTACCTATTAGCCATACTCCATCAGGGTTTACCTATTAGCCATACTCCATCAGGGTTTACCTATTAGCCATACTCCATCAGGGTTAACCTAATAGCCATACTCCATCAGGGTTTACTTATTAGCCATACTCCATCAGGGTTTACCTATTAGCCATACTCCATCAGGGTTTACCTAATAGCCATACTCCATCAGGGTTTACCTGTTAGCCATACTCCATTAGGGTTTACCTATTAGCCATTCTCCATCAGGGTTTACCTATAAGCCATACTCCATCAGGGTTTACCTATTAGCCATACTCCATCAGGGTTTACCTATTAGCCATACTCCATCAGGGTTTACCTAATAGCCATACTCCATCAGAGTTTACCTGTTAGCCATACTCCATCAGAGTTTAGCTGGTAGCCATACTCCATCAGGGTTTACCTATTAGCCATACTCCATCAGGGTTTACCTATTAGCCATATTCCATCAGGGTTTACATATTAGCCATACTCCATCAGGGTTTACCTATTAGCCATACTCCATCAGAGTTTACCTGTTAGCCATACTCCATCAGGGTTTACCTGTTAGGCATATTCCATCAGGGTTGAGCTGTTAGCCATACTCCATCAGGGTTTACCTGTTAGCCATACTCCATCAGAGTTTACCTGGTAGCCATAATCCATAAAATTTTACCTATTAGCCATACTCCATCAGGGTTTACCTATTAGCCATACTCCATCAGGGTTTACCTGTTAGCCATACTCCATCAGGGTTTACCTGTTAGCCATACTCCATCAGGGTTTACCTGTTAGCCATACTCCATCAGGGTTTACCTATTAGCCATACTCCATCAGGGTTTACCTATTAGCCATACTCTATCAGGGTTTACCTATTAGACATACTCCATCAGGGTTTACCTGTTAGCCATACTCCATCAGGGTTTGCCTGTTAGCCATACTCCATCAGGGTTTACCTATTAGCCATACTCCATCAGGGTTTACCTATTAGCCATACTCCATCAAGGTTTACCTGTTAGCCATACTCCATCAGGGTTTACCTGTTAGCCATACTCCATCAGGGTTTACCTGTTAGCCATACTCCATCAGGGTTTATCTATTAGCTATACTCCATCGGGGTTTACCTATAAGCCATACTCCATCAGGGTTTACCTATTAGTATAACGTATAGTATAATTAGTATTAGTATAAACTAATGCAGGAATTAAGCACAAAGTCCCAAGAACATGTAAGTTGTTGCTTCATGCTTCATGAGTGCTTTGATTAAAATGTGAGATATCATTGACTTATGTATGTACTTCAAATTGACTGTTAAGCTAATTGTGTAGGCCATATTGAGAGGGATTTCTTTATTTGTTATTTACTCATGCCCAAGGAGGTTTTATGTCCCTTTTGTTCTGAATCAGTATTTATACTGGCATAATACAGGCTTACAATCCATTGTACAGTCTTCAGTTACACTCCTTACTGTTTATTTACATTCATTCTGGAGGTGTGTCTGCTGCTATGCCAAACAAGCTTTCTGATTAGCTGCTTTTTATGATCAGTATGTACGGAGTGATCTGATTGGCTGTGTCAGTATACTGTCCCAGACCATGTGCTCACCATATATCTGTAGTGCTAGCTGTGTGTATGATGATGCAACTATTGCTTTGACAGTCCGTGGATATCAGTCCTTCACTAGAGTTAGAAGCTTATACAGTCTCTATCATTCCATTATAGTGCTTGCGAATCTGGATTGTTGTTGAGAAAATTGTGTTAGATTGTTGAGCAGTAAGACTTTCAGCTATTGTTTTCACTTTGATTATGTCAAAATAGTCTGTTAAAGGATTTGTGTATTTTTATGTTTATTCTGTATTCTTTATAGATGACTGATGTAAACATGTACTTATTTGATATTTTATTGAAATTATATTTTTATAAAAACAATGTCTGTAGGTGTAAAAATGTTGTAGTGTAGATAATTTTGAAAAGGTATGGAAATCAGTAACTGAAGTGAAGAATTTGCTTTTAAAGTCATCTGTAGACTATTTTTATGTATTGTTGGTTAATCAGTCTCATTTGTTTGATAATACTTAGTGTATCAACAGGTATGTAATACAATAGAGCATGACTGACATCTTGGTTAACTGCACAATGAATGTCTATTCTAAACTGAAATTCTTTAATGGCAGACAGCACATACAAACACTCAATGTACTAGGAACATTTATTGTAATGCAAACAAAAATCTTCTCATTATGTTTGAGTAAACACATTACAACTTACACCTTGAACAAGAAAAAAGGACTTTCTTTCCTTGTTGTTGTTTGTTATACATGATGAGTCCAGATTTGACCTTCCTGTATTATTCTATTGAGTTGCAGTGAATCTGTTCCCCATGATTGAGTGTAAAGTGGGGTAAACACATTGGTAGAGGTGCTTTACACTGTCAAGGTTAGTCAGTGGAAAATATCCTCTCAAACATCCAAAGAATGACTCCTTCTGCCTTTAGAAACATGTACATGTTGGAAGGGAAATTATTACATTTTGTGTATAAATGTACTATTGACTGTACTTTGTATAAAAGATTTTAAGTGTAGTAAATTAGCCTTGTTCACAAGCATATGTGTCAATTATTCTTAGCCTGCAAAGCATGTGGTGATCTGGCTGAGGCAATTAAGTGTAGATACTGATCAGCCAACTCCTGTTTGGAGCTGTCTGATATTGAACTTCACTTGTTGTTGTTGAGTCTCTGGCAATATGAGTATCTTGATACATTGATTTGTAGTTCTTTGGGAAAACAGAGATTTTTAATTGCTTATAAACCAAGTAGGATAAGGATTAGTCACTGCATGGAGTAAACGTCCGCTATTACATCCTCAGACCTTACCATGCTACACTTGTAGTATTCTTAGAAATCTTGATATATCTTCAACCGGCTGCAATAGCTCAGTTGGTAGAGCATGGGATTGCGGAGCGGGAGGTCGCGGGTTCAAACCCCGGCAGGGTCAAACCAAAGACTTTAAATTTGGTAGTAGTGGCTTTCCTCTTAACGCTCGGGGCTAAAGGAACAGCATTACGCCTGATTCATCAGTGTCAGTATAATGGACCGACCAGGTACGGTCCCTGAGCACCTCATAAGTGCCCTTGTGCTATAATGATAGAAATGTTGTTGCACAGTATCAGCAAAAATGCCACAAAATCCCTCGTACATCTACACATATTGCTGATCACCCAGCAGCCAATAGAACAGATCCTAATTAGACAATTTCCAGCATGCAGGACCTCCTGATCTGGATCAGCATTATTTGCCTAAGGATAAATAATTTGTGCTTAGAGGCTAAAAGTTGTGATCCTTTCATACCATGTTTTGTTAATGATGGATTGTTCTGCCAGGCTGCAGGTATTTAGAGTACACATGCTCATGTTGTGCTTTTCAAATAATAATTTTACATACTGCATAGCCAGAAATAAGTGTAGCTTGTAACCAGTTTGATACTGCATTCTCTGTTATTGAAGACAAATGCTCTTCCAACTGAGGTATAAAGATTTATGTCATGCATACACATGGTCTTTTATATATTTCATTAAAAAAATGGTATTGCTATTTGTTTTTATTTGTCATAGGTGTATTTTCTTTAGATTTTGTTTATACATGATATGTGAAGTTAATTAGACTAAACTCCAGTTTTCATAGTGATAATGTTCTTAAGTATCAAATTGTTAGTCCTGTATGGTGGCAGTTCTGTGCTTTGCAGTTATTCACACTGTCTTCTAGCCTTGTTTTGGTCTGGACTGTATTGATTATTTTCACATATTTCCACCTTGGACTGTACCGAATGTTGTTTATTTATAGGCCCACATAATTGGTCAGTGGTTTCAAGTTAAGAGACATCAATGTTTGAGGAATGAAAAGGCTTTAGTAAAGATATGATGCATACTTCACAAGTTCTTAGAACACAGGTTTCTGTTAAAGTACATGCTCTTTATAAGTTCCAGGACTTGTTGGGGCACTAACTTTATTCCATGGAGCTTTTCCAGCCTATGAAGAACAGGGGTTATTTATTGGGTGTTAGATATCAAAGGTCTTCCTGTACTGACTGTTGATCAACATTGCTAATCTGACCACAATTGTGTTGGTGCAATGTATCATAAACCAAAGCCCAATCAACCCTGTGCTAATGGTAGTCTTGACTACTGTACATTATCATTGTAAGACTTTCCTGAAATTTTCCATTCATTGCAATACTGCATGTAGTAAAAACCCCTCTCGGGCAGCCTTGAGAATGTATTGGGTAACAGATTGATTGCAGAAGTTACATAACCCTGCACTAGCTAACCTTCAAATAAAAGAGGCTGGCAATACTCTGAGTTCATCACACTACATAGTCAAGAGGCACTGAGGTGATTATTTTTATATTATTTATCATATTTTGTTACTTTCCCAATGGGTTGTCAAGCATTGTGTTTAATACTGATTGTCTTTTATTAGGATAGAATTTATCAATAAAATCAGTTCATCTCTTATGTGGAATTGGTTCAACAGGATTGACTAGTCATGTCATGTGACTGCATTGTTAAAACATCAAGAACTTACTGATCAAAGTGCTGAAGATCCTAAGAGCACAAACGTCTAGCAGAAATCTTTGATCTTAAATTTATTGTGATTTCCTTTAGACATGTTTCCTTTGAAATGAAAGAAACTGCAGGTAAGCATAGTCAATATGTGTTAGACCTGATGTCCTCAAACTACATGTAAATACTTTACAGGTGAGATCTTGAATATGGGATATCATTTCATCAGGCTCTACATCTGTCACCATATCATTAATTGCATAGAGAAAAAGAAAAATAAATATTGGAGTACCTGGTAACAGATGATAAACATTTTATCCTATCAAAATTACAGCAGGAACCCACATTGGTCTACTAATTATGTTGACGTTCAAGGTCACAATAAAAACATACATTATGTGAGAAGATTGACCAAGGAACTTCAAAAGAGATTCATGCAGTGAAATACTGTCATGTAAGATAACTCAAAAAGTTTTATTAAAGACCAACTTAGAGTTTATTTATACAACAAGAACATGTATGATTACCCTATGAAAACAAATGATGTACTTCATGAGATTTTGTATGAGTTTTGAAGCAAGCAGCTGATGGTCTATTTTTAATGGTCTCTTAAAGATAAACCAAGAAAAAGGTAATTTGTTAAAAGTGATGTGATTGTTCATGTCTAAAATATTTGCAACTGCTCCACCTCAGGTATGGTCTTACCACATTGTTCAGAGTTTAAAGCCCTTTTTATATGCCGTGAAACACTTTGTCAATTTTTGTAAATGACTTAAGTACTCCTGGTATAACTGTTATAAATGACTAAAATACTCTTGGTATAACTGTTATAAATGACTTAAATACTCCTGGTATAACTGTTATAAATGACTGAAATACTCCTGGTATAATGGTTGTAAATGACTTAAATACTCCTGGTATAACTGTTGTAAATGACTTTAATACTCCTGGTATAACTGTTGTAAATGACTTAAATATGCCTGGTATAACTGATGTAAATGACTTAAATACTTCTGGTATAACTGTTGTAAATGACTTAAATACTCCTGGTATAACTGTTGTAAATGACTTAAATACTTCTGGTATAACTGTTATAATTGACTTAAATACTCCTGGTATAACTGCTATAAATGACTTAAATACGCCTGGTATAACGGTTGTAAATGACTTAAATACTCCTGGTATAACTGTTGTAAATGACTTAAATACTCCTGGTATAACTGTTATAAATGACTTAAATACTCCTGGTATAACTGACTTAAATACTCCTGGTATAACTATTGTAAATGACTTAAAACTCCTGGTATAACTGTTATAAATGACTTAAATACTCCTGGTATAACTGTTATAAATGACTTAAATACTCCTGGTATAACTGTTAAAAATGACTTAAATACTCCTGGTATAACTGTTGTAAATGACTTAAATACTCCTGGTATAACTGTTATAAATGACTTAAATACTCCTGGTATAACTGTTAAAAATGACTTAAATACTCCTGGTATAACTGTTGTAAATGACTTAAATACTCCTGGTATAACTGTTATAAATGACTTAAATACTCCTGGTATAATTGTTGTAAATGACTTAAATACTCCTGGTATAACTGTTGTAAATGACTTAAATACTCCTGGTATAACTGTTATAAATGACTTAAATACTCCTGGTATAACTGTTGTAAATGACTTAAATACTCCTGGTATAACTGTTTTAAATGACTTAAATACTCCTGGTATAACTGTTGTAAATGACTTAAATACTCCTGGTATAACTGTTATAAATGACTTAAATACTCCTGGTATAATTGTTGTAAATGACTTAAATACTCCTGGTATAACTGTTGTAAATGACTTAAATACTCCTGGTATAACTGTTGTAAATGACTTAAATACTCATGGTATAACTGTCATAAATGACTTAAATACTCCTGGTATAACTGTTTTAAATGACTTAAATACTCCTGGTATAACTGTTATAAATGACTTAAATACTCCTGGTATAACTGTTATAAATGACTTAAATACTCCTGGTATAACTGTTATAAATGACTTAAATACTCCTGGTATAATTGTTGTAAATGACTTAAATACTCCTGGTATAACTGTTATAAATGACTTAAATACTCCTGGTATAATGGTTGTAAATGACTTAAATACTCCTGGTATAACTGTTGTAAATGACTTAAATACTCCTGGTATAACTGTTATAAATTACTTAAATACTCCTGGTATAATTGTTGTAAATGACTTAAATACTCCTGGTATAACTGTTATAAATGACTTAAATACTCCTGGTATAACTGTTTTAAATGACTTAAATACTCCTGGTATAACTGTTGTAAATGACTTAAATACTCCTGGTATAACTGTTGTAAATGACTTAAATACTTCTGGTATAACTGTTGTAAATGACTTTAATACTCCTGGTATAACTGTTGTAAATGACTTAAATATTCCTGGTATAACTGTTGTAAATGACTTAAATACTTCTGGTATAACTATTGTAAATGACTTAAATACCCCTGGTATAATTGTTGTAAATGACTTAAATACTCCTGGTATAACTGTTGTAAATGACTTAAATACTCCTGGTATAACTATTGTAAATGACTTAAATACTCCTGGTATAACTGTTGTAAATGACTTAAATACTCCTGGTATAACTGTTGTAAATGACTTAAATACTCCTGGTATAACTGTTGTAAATGACTTAAATACTCCTGGTATAACTGTTGTAAATGACTTAAATACTCCTGGTATAACTATTGTAAATGACTTAAATACTCCTGGTATAATTGTTGTAAATGACTTAAATACTTCTGGTATAACTATTGTAAATGACTTAAATACTCCTGGTATAATTGTTGTAAATGACTTAAATACTCCTGGTATAACTGTTGTAAATGACTTAAATACTCCTGGTATAACTGTTGTAAATGACTTAAATACTCCTGGTATAACTGCTGTAAATGACTTAAATACCCCTGGTATAATTGTTGTAAATGACTTAAATACTCCTGGTATAACTGTTTTAAATGACTTAAATACTCCTGGTATAACTGTTGTAAATGACTTAAATACTCCTGGTATAACTGTTGTAAATGACTTAAATACCCCTGGTATAATTGTTGTAAATGACTTAAATACTTCTGGTATAACTATTGTAAATGACTTAAATACTCCTGGTATAACTGTTGTAAATGACTTAAATACCCCTGGTATAATTGTTGTAAATGACTTAAATACTCCTGGTATAACTGTTGTAAATGACTTAAATACTCCTGGTATAACTGTTGTAAATGACTTAAATACCCCTGGTATAATTGTTGTAAATGACTTAAATACTCCTGGTATAACTATTTTAAATGACTTAAATACTCCTGGTATAACTGTTGTAAATGACTTAAATACTCCTGGTATAACTGTTGTAAATGACTTAAATACTCCTGGTATAACTGTTTTAAATGACTTAAATACTCCTGGTCTAACTGTTTTAAATGACTTAAATACTCCTGGTCTAACTGTTGTAAATGACTTAAATACTCCTGGTATAACTGTTGTAAATGACTTAAATACCCCTGGTATAACTGTTGTAAATGACTTAAATACTCCTGGTATAACTGTTGTAAATGACTTAAATACTCCTGGTCTAACTGTTGTAAATGACTTAAATACTCCTGGTATAACCGTTGTAAATGACTTAAATACTCCTGGTATAACTGTTGTAAATGACTTAAATACTCCTGGTCTAACTGTTGTAAATGACTTAAATACTCCTGGTCTAACTGGTATTTTTTTTACTGAGAACTTCATACTGAAAGCACTTTTTTTTGTACTTCAAGAATCAAAGTACATCTTCTTGGTTACTTATCTTTCTTGATACTTCAGTAATGTGATATATTTGTAAAATTATGTCTATAATATTTGTAATGTTTTTGTACCCTTGGATAAGACTCAAACAGTGAAATATGTTTGTTTTTTCTCTCTTAGGTTCCTCTTGTGAACTACTCTTGTCACAGTTCAGATAAATAAGATATTTGTTGACTTGCAAGTAAAGGATATTGTTGCTTGTAGGTTACAGTTACTAGGCGACATATCATAAACCAATCTCCTAACAGTTTGTAAGTCAATCTTTTGTCATCTTTTGATAGAGATAAAATAAGGTATGAATTATCTAAGTTTTAAAAGAAAAAGGCGATGAGTGTGAGATGTCAGATATGATAGGTGTCAACAAACACTTTATACTGCAACACAAGTGGCCTAGAAATGGTTGACTGAAGTTGTACTGGCCACTGTATCCAGGACTTGTAGCACTAGATAATACTAGACCTGCAGATGATGTTTGTTCTATCTGACATACTCATATATGTCTTGGGTCTTTCTCCTTTTAATAATTAGCTACACAAAGACAATATGAGCATTACTTGTCAGTGTTATGTTGACAGACACAAGTTTAAAGGCAATAATTTATAAGGTAGCTACAGTCCAGTCATGTTATAAGTATATTGAATCTTCACAAGAGCAGTCCAATCATTTGTACATCATAGAATTTGTACAATTGTAACTGCCGAATAAATGTACATGTTTATGCCGTACTGAAGGGGATATATCCTTTTTAATTACCATTTCTGATTTTTTTAGTACATAAATATGTTATTTCATTTGTCAATTTGTAATTTGCAAAACAATATATTCTTAAATCATTGTTTTGTTTGTAGACACATTTTCATTTTAACAAGTTTCTAATTAACATTCCTTGCACATATATCAAACCACTCCTTTCCATGTTCAGCACAATGCAGTCTCAAATATTTACATTCCAGTTGATGACGGTGAAAAGATTGCAAAGTACTCAATCTGAAAATAGCTTGTACTTTGACTAGTAACATTCATTCTTTTGTGATTCCTTGATAGACAGCATAATATCACATAAGACCATTGGACTTTAACACAAGAGAGATTGTGCATGATTCTTTTAAGAAAAAAACCCTCATCTGTTACAGATGATCATGCCAAATGATTGATACTTTTTTTTACTGTCTTTCTTACATGATTGTTTGAAGTTTCTGTTCCTTTATGACCCTTTAGTATCACCATACTGACTTTTAACCATGAGAACAAGTTTGGTGTATAAATGGCTTACAAAAGTTCATTCATCCAATCTGAATATCATTGAAATGTTTTGAAGAACTTTACTGAAAGGTTAGTAATGTTTTGGGAAACTGAGTATCTACAATAAAAGCAGTAACGATAACAAGTAGTAATTCTGACATTATACAGGCTATTGAAGGTGTGTAGATGGTCTGAAATGCTGAAGTAAACCTTTATTTCAGCTAGATTTTTTTGTAATCTTAATACAAGTAGAAGTTTTTTATTTTAAATTTGCCACTTAATCTTGATAAAATTCATAGAATATAACTTGTGGATGAGATTGTCTTACAGTATAGTTTCTTAACATCCTGTAATGACCTTGCAGATTACTTTTCTTCTAAGCTAAAACTTTCCTTTCATAGACCTTCACTTTCTGCTGCTAAATTTTATCTGTCATCTTGTTACCCATGCATGAAGTTGTCAGCCAGTCACTCTTGATTCACTAGTAGTCCTGTCAGTATAATTTTAAAGGTAAAAATGTTTTTGCAGATATTTTGAAAACTGTAATCAACATTAGAGACCATTTCTCCTATGTACACTCAATAACTTTCCAAAGTGGCCAGTTTCTATATTTACTGGTCATATAAGTAAATTGACAAATGATCTTGATTTTCTCAGTATATGTTCTGTTATATATCCTAATTGAATTAAAGGCATTTTAATGACACATGAACCATCAAACCATGACTGTTCCATGATTTTCCACTTTTTGCACATGAGCCACGTGTATAAACAGAATCAAGTGCAAGATGTGTCCACTTGCTTCTATCAGGGTTGCCTATAAGGAAAACCATGTAAAACAGTACAGATGACAATTGAAGAAGAAAATTGAGCCATCTGAATGTTGGTTGCCGGGACCTCTGCAAGGCAGGAATATGCCAGTTTATTAATCTACAGTAACTAATATTAAACAACTCAAAGAGTTGTGCTTAATTACAGTAACTAATATTAAATGACTCAAAGAGTTGTGCTTAATTACAGAAACTAATGTTAAATGATTCAAAGGGTTGTGCTTAATTGTTCATTCTAATTCTGTTCACAATTAATACTTGCATACATAAAAATGTGTGCCCATGTTAGAATTAGGGCTTTGTTTATACTCACAGAAGCACTAATATTCAAATTTGGCATCAATTGTGAAAACCTGTATTGTCTACATGATATGTTACTTGTATGGGACACATGTGTGGGACATCCTTGAAGCCATGGTAGAAGACACACAACCTCCAGGAACTTGGAGCGTTTGTGATTGAAGAATGGAACAATCTTAATAAGAATATAAATGTCCTGTACATTGCATCAATGAGGAGTCACTGTAGGGCAGTTATTGCAGAAGATGATATAAGATGTTACGCTTTTGTGTGCCTTGTTACATTGAGGGTATCTGCATGTTAAGTCCACATATGCCTTTTATTTTTGCAAATTAATATTGATTATTTGTACAAGATATTTTGTAGAAAACTTATTGACTGTATAAACAGAAGTGGCATACTTTAGTCTAGGTAGACCCAATAGTGAGGCTAGATTGACTGGACCCAATAGTGAGGCTAGATTGACTGGACCCAATAGTGAGACTAGATTGACTGGACCCAATAGTGAGGCTAGATTGACTGGACCCAATAGTGAGGCTAGATTGACTGGACCCAATAGTGAGGCCAGATTGACTGGACCCAATAGTGAGGCTAGATTGACTGGACCCAATAGTGAGGCTAGATTGACTGGACCAATAGTGAGGCTAGATTGACTGGACCCAATAGTGAGGGACTAGATTGACTGGACCCAATAGTGAGGCTAGTTTGACTGGACCCAATAGTGAGGCTAGATTGACTGGACCAATAGTGAGGCTAGATTGACTGGACCCAATAGTGAGGGACTAGATTGACTGGACCCAATAGTGAGGCTAGATTTACTGGACCCAATAGTGAGGCTAGTTTGACTGTACCCAATAGTGAGGCTAGATTGACTGGACCCAATAGTGAGGCTAGATTGACCGGACCCAATAGTGAGGCCAGATTGACTGGACCCAATAGTGAGGCTAGATTGACTGGACCCAATAGTGAGGCTAGATTGACTGGACCAATAGTGAGGCTAGATTGACTGGACCCAATAGTGAGGGACTAGATTGACTGGACCCAATAGTGAGGCTAGATTGACTGGACCCAATAGTGAGGCTAGATTGACTGGACCCAATAGTGACCAATAGTGAGGCTAGATTGACTGGACCCAATAGTGAGGGACTAGATTGACTGGACCCAATAGTGAGGCTAGTTTGACTGGACCCAATAGTGAGGCTAGATTGACTGGACCCAATAGTGAGGCTAGATTGACTGGACCCAATAGTGAGACTAGATTGACTAGACAACATTAGGAGCATGGTGAGAATAACAGTGTGACCTCAGCTGATGATACTGACTTTAGTTAGAATAAAGTTCTAATTCATATTTTCAACCATAATAACATGAAAGACTTATACATGTTTAAATTTAAAGGTATCAAAATGCATGTTGTGGATATCTTTACTGCATCTGTGCAGAGACAATCCACACTTAATATTTATTTAAATAATTTGCCTGCAATAATTGTACTTTCTATTACTGATGTTTACAAATAAAGTAGAGTCCAAGTTGTGGCCAGAACTTTCATGTGGGGAGGTTTTCCAGCTAACCTGGTTTTTTTCCAGGTATAAGTCTGGGGTCTTTCACCACCAATAATTATCCGGACATCGCCAATATGACCATAATTGTGTCAGTGCTATATAACAAAAACAAAAACAATACAAATGAAGTAGGTTCCTGCACACATAGTTCAAAGCTGTACTATGTTGATAGCTTCTAATGACTATAGATATCTATAAACCTTTGCAATGTTCTTGATTTCTCCCTACCTTAAACAAGACTCTGTTTTGAATTACTGCATGTTTCTGGTGAGTAGAGACAATATTTAATGATTAGTCATTGTTGTTTAATTAGTTTTGCATTTTTGATAATAAATAAATAAAACAATAAAAATGCACATTTTACCAGCTGACCATATGCCTTTAACGTACAAAGTATTTCTAATAATAACATTGGAGCTCAAGACCTGTGTGTGTTGTTATGTCCTAAAATACCTGGGGCAACAATAATAAAGGCAAATTGAGACAATGGTAAAGGACAGAAGTGAGCATATCTCCTATCCAGGACCAACAACACCGTTAACCTAAATACAATAGTCAAGGCACTGTCAAACTTCTTTCAAACTTCTTATTTATCAGACATTAACCCAGTTCCCCATGTGTGAAGTGAACAACTGCCAGGTATGTCTGAATTTGCTGCCAGAGTTTAATCAACCATGGTCATTCATGTGTGTCCAGGGATTTAGTTGTGACCAGTTAGTGGTCTTGTTGTGTTAAGTCCATTGAGGACTGCCAGCTGGTTGTTTTTGTGTCCCATAACAGGGTCAGGTTGAATGTTTCAAAATAAACATTGAATGCACCAGAAGTGGAACTAGTGCACATGTCTTGAATTACAATCAGTTTAGATTGTCAGGGCTGACAAAAGATTAACAGGTACAGAAATGAAATGTCACTGTACATATTCTCTTACATGGAGCACAGCATAAACTGGTTCTTGCATCATTCTAATAATATGACAATCCCAACTCAATGACAAAGACAATGACATGCAGCGGCTCCTTCACATTGGACCTGGTTTGCCCTTGATTAGACAACACTGCCATTATGACATGCTGGAATGTTTTTCTTGGTAAACAAGATTCAACTGGTATAATTTCCATCATTCTTCAGCATTACATTTGGCACACTTTCTTGAAATGTATAAATTATAACGCAAAGCTTGCAAAGTTTGTCAAATGCTTATGCATAGTTGAATATATTAGAGAAAAGATAGCATAGGGATATGCTAGGGAGCTCTTCTATTAGATCTTATCGGGTTCTAGATTAACATTTTTTAAGTTTTGTATGTCATGTAAAGCTTTGTAATTTTGTGTATTTCATAACATTCATTTTGCTATTTTCTGCCATGCTCCTGTGATGTAATAGTAGAGTCACTGACTTCTAACTCCTCTGACTGGTAAGCCTCTCGCTGTATGGGTTTGAGTCCTGTACAGAGCAAAGGACTTAATGTTGGAAGGTCGTTCTGCTGTGCACCTGTGCTTCTATCTAGACTGAGGTCTGGGGTCTTCCTCTACCAAAATATCTGGACATTGCTAAAATAATCATTATTGGTCACATTGATGTATTTAAAAAAACAAGACAAACACCAAGTCTGATTTATTTTTTCATTAACATTTTATTATTTTTTATTAGTAAGATAGACATATTTTTACTATTATTGTAAATTCCATGTCAATATTTAATCCTCTGTAGCCTTTTGCAAAAAGTGTTAGTCTAGATCAGATGGCCTCTTAAGGAGCTAACTGACAAAGTGTGTACTATTTTTCAATTATTTTATTTATGAATGATGTATACACAAAACTGTATTCTATGTAAAGTTTATAGAAGATCCAGCTCAGAAATTTCAGACATATAATTGTGGGAATGTTAATTAAAAAATTGTTCAGATTAACCATTGAGTCCTGAGGGCATTGACATAATTTGACTTCCTTAGAACTACTGCATAGGGTGCATGTCAGGGTGCGAATTTCATGTTGGGAGATTTCCCAGCTAACTTGTAGTGCACCAGTGATTATGCACAGACATAAATCTGGAGTCTTCCTCCACCTGTAATTAGGTGGAAGTTGCCAACATGACCATAATTCACCTTTCCGCGAGATCTAAAAATAGATATTACACATTGTGTATTAGCATGGAATTAGCCAATCACATCGCGTTGATTAACACTTTACCTGCGTTATGCTGATTCTCACTTACACATTGTCCCACAAACAATGATTTTGACAAGCGATCAGTTTAAATCTGTTTGAGCCTTTGGTTCAATTTAATAGCAACAGGGCTGTTTGTTGTTTGTGGTTTGCAAGGAAACGTACGTTGCTGTAATCACTTCTCTGTTTGCATCTTAATTTAGTTTTTTGGATGAGGCTTGTCCATTTCTGCATCGAAAGGTAAAATCTCACTGAAGCCAGCAACAACTTTCTTTCATAATTTTGGGTCATGAATGCATCATTTGGTGAAACTGTCTTAATCTTCATCTAAACATCTCATCACAAGCTCTTTGCATTTGGAGATATCAAATTAAAATATTTTCGTGGATCTGTAAGATAATCTGTAAGATCTGTCACTTTAAACCAGGTTGTTTGTGGACAAGGGGGCGGAGATTAAACTCTATTTTTAGACTCGCGGAAAGGTGAATTGGTGAAACAGAATGAAAAACAAACAGCAAAGGGTAAGTGATATTTTTCTGAGCAGACTGACACGTGATTTATGTACAGTTGTAACAGGAGCAGAAGAAGTGAGCATCCATCGGGATTTGAACCACAGGCTTTCCCAATACTAGCTGGTTGCTCTACCAACTGAGTCAGAGGCTCTGTGAACCAATTTGCTGTGAAACTGCTACACAGCTATGCCCTAGTGCCAGGTAAATCTCCTTTACCAATACCTTAATAAATGCACATACCAACTGACCCTGCCTGTAAGTGTACCAATACCTTAATAAATGCACATACCAACTGACCCTGCCTGTAAGTGTACCAATACCTTAATAAATGCCATACCAACTGACCCTACCTGTAAGTGTCAGTTTACAATAAAGCTTGGATGACAGGTATAGTGCTCATTTTAAAGCTTGCTGGGTCATTCTGACATTGCTATATATCACAACAAGGCTGACCAATGGTTGTCAGGGCCACTAATTATGCAGTATGTGTACTTTAATACTTAACATAGCTGAGCAGATATGACCAATTAAGGCCAAAGTTTGTCACAGTCCAGTAGATCAATGATATCTTTTAACAAGCCTGCCATATTTGTTAATAACTTGATTGATTCTTGTTACCGGCCTCAATGCACAATTGGTAGAGTGTTGGCTCTAGGTATGGGAGGCCTCAAGCTGTGACATACCAAAATGGTAGTGCTGTACCTCCCTTGCTAACGCTCAAGCAAATATAAGGGTAGTTCCACGGATTGTCTGCCCGGTGTCATGAAATTTGTGACTGGGTGTGGTATCATGCCAGGTGTCCACAGCATGCTTTATACAGTGAAGGCAGCAATATATCTGCTTCAAGGGAACACCATCTCCTGATAACTGAAATACTGTTGGTGGGACAATAAACCTAGTAGACAAACAAGCAAACAAACAAGAAAAAACATCTCTAGATAACTGAAATACTGATGGTGTGAATAAACAAGCAATCAATTCTTTGTTATTGACTGTCAACATAATGGAATTATTATATGACATATCCCTTAAGTTTCTACAACATTACATGCAGATTCTAACCAGACAGCTCCCAAGAGGATCTGGTGGATCTAAATTAACACTACTTGCTAAAGCCTGATGGTGCCATGTTAGTAGCACCCACAAAATATAAAAGCATTCAACAACATGTGAACTGGATTAAATAAATAATGATAATAAAATATGTATTAAGGTTTTACTAATTTTCACAGAGCTGTTTGCCCTGTTATATTACAATATTTATGGCTTATGCCAGCTGTTACTCATTATTATTGACTTACTACCAAAGTTCTGTTATTCATCCCTCATTAGAGTACAGTTTATTAGACATGTAAGTTTATTACCTGAGATCAAAAGCTATAATTTATAGTATAAACCAGTATTAGTAGTCATTATTTAGGATTGATGTGTAGAGTAGTTTGGTAAGTACATCTGTACCTATTGACAGTACACCATTGTTGTCTGTCATCCAGTAATTAGAGTGTAAATAGGTATTGGTGTGCAAGGACTGCAACCCTGTACCCAGGTAACAAGTAACAACTGTTGTCGTTAGTGGTCAGTCACCTGTCGGTAGGTTGTTTAAGGTAGGACAGAAACCTTTATGGTGGCCTAACCCCACCCATCCCCTGTATCTGTTGTGCTTGGTGGATATTCTAGACATTCTATTCTACCAGGCATAGGTCCAATGCAGTGTTAAGACATACTGCTGTCCATCCTGATAAGTTCATAGCCAGTGTTAAAGTACCTATACAGTGAAGGACAAAGTTATTATTGGGAACAAGAACTAAGTAATAACTGAGGACAGGGATCATCGTGCCACTAGAACTGTGAAGAACTCTGGACACATCATGCCTGGAATGAATGGCATCATAAATAGTAGCAGGTAGCCAAGCATTTGTATCTTAAATACCTTGTCATGTCAATAAGTTAATCCATAGTGGTATATTTGTTAATAACACTAACACATATCATAATTGTTTTATAAAAAGGCAAAGGTAAAAACACATGTCACTAGAGACGTCACAGCAAATAATGTAGATTTTGATCAGACATATGTCAGCCGGAGATTGCTCTCCTAGATCTACAGGATTTGCCTGAGCCTGATTAACTTCTGCTTAGTCAGCTATTAGTTAAAGCTTTATCAATACCCTGTAACTGTTTTTGAGTCGTAAGATAAATCATCTGCAGTTTTTTACATACATTACATTCATACATTGGTTTTTCTTATTCTATTTTATAATTGCTACTGATCACTTATTAAATGTTAAGAAATATATTAATATGTGCATTTTGTAACACAGTGAATTAAAAACTGTCATTGAATTAATTACATTGATATGAAGTATTTCTTTTTTTCTTGAAAGCATGAAGAAATATTCATCTTTTCTTTCATAGCTTCCAAATGAAGAAACATGAAGAAAAGGAATACAATAATTCAGGATATTTATACAAAGCTTAAAAAGCTACTTTTTTGCACAGTCACTAGCAGATTATCCATTTGCTGTATTACATTTTGCAAAAATATGTTATAAATGATTTAGTACTGTTATATGTTAGTGTGTTATTGTTATAACATTGCTGACATTGTTATATATGGTCTGTAATATTTGGTATCTTAACAGACATTGTTATATGTGGTCTGTAATATTTGGTATCTTAACTGACATTGTTATATGTGGTCTATAACAGTTGGTTTCCTAACTGACATTTTTATATATGGTCTATAACAGTTGGTTTCCTAACTGACATTGTTATATGTGGTCTGTAATATTTGGTATCTTAACTGACATTGTTATATGTGGTCTATAACATTTTGTATCCTAACTGACCTTGCTATATATAGTCTATAACAGTTGGTTTCCTAACTGACCTTGCTATATATGGTCTATAATATTTGGTATCCTAACTGACCTTGCTATATATAGTCTATAACAGTTGGTTTCCTAACTGACCTTGCTATATATGGTCTATAATATTTGGTATCCTAACTGACCTTGCTATATATAGTCTATAACAGTTGGTTTCCTAACTGACCTTGCTATATATGGTCTATAATATTTGGTATCCTAACTGACCTTGTTATATATTGTCTATAACATTTGGTATTCTTACTGACATTGTTATATATGGTCTATAACATTTGGTATCCTTACTGACATTGTTATATATGGTCTATAACATTTGGTATTCTTACTGACATTGTTATATGTGGTCTATAACATTTGGTATCCTTACTGACATTGTTATATGTGGTCTATAACATTTGGTATCCTTACTGACATTGTTATATATGGTCTATAACATTTGGTATTCTTACTGACATTGTTATATATGGTCTATAACATTTGGTATTCTTACTGACATTGTTATATGTGGTCTATAACATTTGGTATCCTTACTGACATTGTTATATATGGTCTATAACATTTGGTATTCTTACTGACATTGTTATATGTGGTCTATAACTTTTGGTATCCTTACTGACATTGCTATATGTGGTCTATAACAGTTGGTTTCCTAACTGACATTGTTATATATGGTCTATAATATTTGGTATCCTAACTGACATTGTTTTATATGGTCTATAACAGTTGGTTTCCTAACTGACATTGTTATATATGGTCTATAACATTTGGTATCCTAACTGACATTGTTATATATGGTCTGTAATATTTGGATAAGTTTGAGACATGCTAAACACATTCACTATGTGTTGTCTATTTGTCACACTGATTGACTGTAACATTGGTAAACCCCAAAACACATACAGAACAAGTCTAAACACAATTTCATTCTGCAACCTCAGTGCTGTATGTAAAAAATCAATTGTTCAGGATCATCGGCACAGATATGAAACCTAGTTGCATTTTGTTTTGAAGTAACAAAATGGCCCCAATATCTAGTAACTGGTGCATTCATTTGTGCATATTGTACAGGCAAGACACTGGAAGTGTCCCAAATAATTCAAAATATTTTCTTGAGTTGCACCATTGTTGTAATCAGTTGACATAAACTAGGTTGACAGTCAATACAATCAGCCCTCAATCTTGTCTGGGACTGGCTAGGTTCCAGATAACCTATTATGAAACTCTCCAGCATTTAGCACGTTTCTCAAGATTGACTTTAATACTTTGTTGTTGTTGAAATTGGTATAGTACATGCAGATTATGACTGAAGTTTATTGTACTGTCTTTATGGCTGAAATTAAAATCAGTTATACAATGTTCATATAGTTTGAAGCAGATCAATAATAACAGTAAATGAAAAGAAGCACTGATATAACTGTCATTTGTTCATTTGGAGTGAAAAATTTATAATACTTCTTTACCAAAATGGAAAATATATTACTCTGTTATGAATTATTTCAAAGATGTAATGATGTATATAGCCTTTGATGCATTTGTAAAGACAAAATGAAATTGTTTCATCCTTATTAACCATTTCTTTATACTAGATGTTCCCTAAAATACATTAGTATTATACAAATATTTGACAAATCAGATGTTTCAGCACCATTATGAGATGTGTACCAGAAAACAGAAACTCATTCCTGTCTCACAACATGCCATTAATCAGCAACTGGGATCTTATATGTTGTAGGTACTCCTACGAGGATGTGGAGCGTATTGCCAAGTCTGTGCTGGAGCGAGTCAAGTCCCGCCCACACATTGGCATCATCTGCGGCTCAGGTCTCGGTGGTCTGGCTGATGCTCTAGAGGATAAGGAGGTTCTACCGTACGCAGAGATTGAAGGGTTCCCAGTCAGTACAGGTCAGTAGGTGTAATTACAGGTACCAATAGGGGGTGCCACAGTAGGGAGTAAATTTCAGTTGGTAAAGCCAAATATTCTGTCTTTATTCTGTCACCATTTCCCTCTTGTGGGAGGAATGCCATGACATGTTGATGGAGGATAATACAAAAAAAAGAACCTTTTTTATGGGTTTTAAGTTTTACTAAGAAGAAAGGCTTAAAATTGTAGAGCCTTTTTAATTTTAGCATTTTGTTATAAATACAGAATATACAATGTTTTGTCAACATAGGGCAAGCTTAACTTTAATTTTGTTGTAAGGATTAAATGGTCCACTCTGATAGGACTTTGTCCAAACAGGTGCTTGATGACCATATAGATGTTGTATGGCCTCAGCTGCAGACCTCTAAAGAGGGGTTTGAGACTATAGATATATAAGATGTATTTTTCTTTCTGTTCAATATCAAGTCTTCTTGTTTGGTGTTCCCAATTTGTGGTGTAAACTTTGGTATACTCTGCCTGCACCTTATTTCTAGAGCATTCATATTTTTGGCTTCACCCATGTATTGCTAGGAACAGCCTCTGTTTATTTTAACCTCTGGAATAAGTTATTTGCTTTCTTTCCTGAATTGTTTTAATTTTTTAATATTGGCCTATGTATAGATGGAAAACTGAAATCAAGATTAAATGATAAATAAACAACATAGTGTATGATGAAGAAAAACGTGTTTGATTGTCTTAACTTAATAAAGTTAAAAAGTAATAGTGTCATTTGAAATGAACAATTTCTTTGAAATTTCTTACAATAATACACCATTCTTGACACAAGTACAAAATACAAGGAATGTTCAGCAATAACATAGACTGTAGGCACTTCTTAAAGAAAATTAGCTATTTTTAAGTGAAAACATATCAGCACTTTTCAGCCTTTTTTTTCTCTCCCACTGTACAAAAAACGAAATTAGTGGTATTGAACAATCTGATGATGAATTAAAAAAAAGCATGACCAGTGATGGCAAACCAGACAATTTTATAGCAAAAATAAATGTGATAAATCGCAGCACCTTATTCTGATCACACTCTTACCTCAAAACACGGCTTGTAGCTGCAGCATTCTGTTTGCACCTTTTCATGACTTTCATATTTTATAGACACAATTTCATTCACTTGAAGGTGTGTTGACAAAAAATGTCATCACACATCACATATCCAATATCGAAGTCATATCAAGGTTATATCAAGGTCATATTTCAATAGCAGTGACATTTCTCAGTTTATTAATCTTGACAGGTTGTGGAGATTGTTATGTTTTACGCTCTCTGATGATGTCACTTATAATTACAATAACATACATCAAAATTTGTTTTTAATTGTCATTATTTTATATTGTAATAGATCAAATGACACCAAACTTTAATTAAAGGTCTGTGTTATATCAATTGAATTTTGCAAGAGAATGTCAATGGTTTCTGTCTATTTATATTAAGCATTTGTTTTAGTGTATAATTTGGCCTGAACTAGTTGTACTTATATGTATTGATAAAAATTGTGTGTGACATGTATGTACTGAGAATATTATATTTGAAGACTCCTTTAAACATTCCATTTCATTCTTGATTACTGTTAATCAGATTTGTTGTGTCAAAAATATAAGTAATAAGATGATGTTATTTTGAACAACTCAAATCATTTATAGAGCCTGATTTTTTTCTTTGCTTTAAAGTTGAAATACATATGTATTCATACATGTATTTTAGTTGCTTGGTGATTGTATTCAATGATGGGCTACTTTTTATCTGTTTTTGCTTCAATTAACCTACCCATCCCACTGAGACATTATTCCTGTCCATGTATACATGTACCTGCGCCTATAGATTATATTGTGTCTGCCCCTTCTAGGTGACATGCAAATTGATATGCAGAGTAAGTATTGGCCACCTGTAGATTGCAGATCTTTATCTCAATGAAATCACATCCAGTTAACCCCCTTGAGTACTCGCGTTAAATCATTTTGCTTGACCTTGACAAGTCATGGAAATGATTTTGATAGAATATTACTCATTAAATTTTGCAAAATAGTCTCAATTCATTTCGTAATCTGTGAATCAATGTTAGTAAATTACTAATAGTTAGATTCAAATTTGGGTTTATATTTGATCTGGCAACCATCCTGTCTTGAACAGATGTGTTGCAAGAAGGATTTGATTTTAAATGAGAAAAGTTGGACAAGCTTTCTCTTAGACAACAAGTTCAAAAGTAAATAATAACAATAGATTGCTTGCTTGTACTACTCTGCTTTGATAGTACCGGTAAATGTTGGGAAAAACTAAACTAGTGTGTGCTGTTTTGCTGTGACTCAAGGATTTTGTGAATGATTAGTGCATCTCTATCTTTGGAATCTTAATTATGGTTGTCCATATTGCTACATTTGATTAGGACTGGAGTTGACTGTGTTATACACTATGTTACATTTGACTGGGACTGGAGTTGACTGTGTTATACACTATGTTACTCTAGACTGGGACTGGAGTTGACTGTGTTATACACTATGTTACTCTAGACTGGGACTGGAGTTGACTGTGTTATACACTATGTTACATTTGACTGGGACTGGAGTTGACTGTGTTATACACTATGTTACTCTTGACTGGGACTGGAGTTGACTGTGTTATACACTATGTTACTCTTGACTGGGACTGGAGTTGACTGTGTATGTCCACTATGTTACTCTAGACTGGGACTGGAGTTGACTGTGTTATACACTATGTTACTTTAGACTGGGACTGGAGTTGACTGTTATACACTATGTTACTCTAGACTGGGACTGGAGTTGACTGTGTTATACACTATGTTACTCTTGACTGGGACTGGAGTTGACTGTGTTATACACTATGTTACTCTTGACTGGGACTGGAGTTGACTGTGTTATACACTATGTTACTCTTGACTGGGACTGGAGTTGACTGTGTTATACACTATGTTACTCTTGACTGGGACTGGAGTTGACTGTGTTATACACTATGTTACTCTTGACTGGGACTGGAGTTGACTGTGTTATACACTATGTTACTCTAGACTGGGACTGGAGTTGACTGTGTTATACACTATGTTACATTTGACTGGGACTGGAGTTGACTGTGTTATACACTATGTTACTCTAGACTGGGACTGGAGTTGACTGTGTTATACACTATGTTACTCTAGACTGGGACTGGAGTTGACTGTGTTATACACTATGTTACTCAAGGCTGGGACTGGAGTTGACTGTGTTGTACACTATGTTACTCTAGACTGGGACTGGAGTTGACTGTGTTATACACTATGTTACTCTAGACTGGGACAGGAGTTGACTGTGTATGTCCACTATGTTACTCTAGACTGGGACTGGAGTTGACTGTGTTATACACTATGTTACTTTAGACTGGGACTGGAGTTGACTGTTATACACTATGTTACTCTAGACTGGGACTGGAGTTGACTGTGTTATACACTATGTTACTCTAGACTGGGACTGGAGTTGACTGTGTTATACACTATGTTACTCTAGACTGGGACTGGAGTTGACTGTGTATGTCCACTATGTTACTCTAGACTGGGACTGGAGTTGACTGTGTTATACACTGTGTTACTCTAGACTGGGACTGGAGTTGACTGTGTTATATATAATGTTACTCTTAACTGGGACTGGAGTTGACTGATATACATAGTGTTACTCTTGACTTGGAGAGGAGTTGACTGTGTTATACACTATGTTACTCTTGACTGGGACTGGAGTTGACTGTGTTATACACTATGTTACTCTAGACTTGGACTGGAGTTGACTGTGTTGTACACTATGTTACTCTTGACTGGGACTGGAGTTGACTGTGTTGTACACTATATTACTCTAGACTGGGACTGGAGTTGACTGTGTTATACACTGTGTTACTCTAGACTGGGACTGGAGCTGACTGTGTTATACACTGTGTTACTCTAGACTGGGACTGGAGCTGACTGTGTTATACAATGTGTTACTCTAGACTGGGACTGGAGTTGACTGTGTTATACACTGTGTTACTCTAGACTGGGACTGGAGCTGACTGTGTTGTACACTATGTTACTCTTGACTGGGACTGGAGTTGACTGTGTTGTACACTATATTACTCTAGACTGGGACTGGAGTTGACTGTGTTATACACTGTGTTACTCTAGACTGGGACTGGAGCTGACTGTGTTATACACTGTGTTACTCTAGACTGGGACTGGAGCTGACTGTGTTATACACTGTGTTACTCTAGACTGGGACTGGAGCTGACTGTGTTATACACTGTGTTACTCTAGACTGGGACTGGAGTTGACTGTGTTATACACTGTGTTACTCTAGACTGGGACTGGAGCTGACTGTGTTATACACTGTGTTACTCTAGACTGGGACTGGAGCTGACTGTGTTATACACTGTGTTACTCTAGACTGGGACTGGAGTTGACTGTGTTGTACACTATGTTACTCTTGACTTGGACTGGAGCTGACTGTGTATGTCCACTATGTTACTCTAGACTGGGACTGGAGTTGACTGTGTTATACACTGTGTTACTCTAGACTGGGACTGGAGCTGACTGTGTTATACACTGTGTTACTCTAGACTGGGACTGGAGCTGACTGTGTTATACATTATGTTACTCTAGACTGGGACTGGAGTTGACTGTGTTATACACTATGTTACTCTAGACTTGGACTGGAGTTGACTGTGTTGTACACTATGTTACTCTAGACTGGGACTGGAGTTGACTGTGTTATACACTGTGTTACTCTTGACTGGGACTGGAGTTGACTGTGTTGTACACTATATTACTCTAGACTGGGACTGGAGTTGACTGTGTTATACACTGTGTTACTCTAGACTGGGACTGGAGCTGACTGTGTTATACACTGTGTTACTCTAGATTGGGACTGGAGCTGACTGTGTTATACACTGTGTTACTCTAGACTGGGACTGGAGTTGACTGTGTTGTACACTATGTTACTCTTGACTTGGACTGGAGCTGACTGTGTATGTCCACTATGTTACTCTAGACTGGGACTGGAGTTGACTGTGTTATACACTGTGTTACTCTAGACTGGGACTGGAGCTGACTGTGTTATACACTGTGTTACTCTAGACTGGGACTGGAGCTGACTGTGTTATACATTATGTTACTCTAGACTGGGACTGGAGTTGACTGTGTTATACACTATGTTACTCTAGACTTGGACTGGAGTTGACTGTGTTGTACACTATGTTACTCTAGACTGGGACTGGAGTTGACTGTGTTATACACTATGTTACTCTAGACTGGGACTGGAGTTGACTGTGTTATACATTATGTTACCCTAGACTGGGACTGGAGTTGACTGTGTTGTACACTATGTTACTCTAGACTGGGACTGGAGTTGACTGTGTTATACACTATGTTACTCTAAACTGTGACTGGAGTTGACTGTGTTATACACTATGTTACTCTAGACTGGGACTGGAGTTGACTGTGTTGTACACTATGTTACTCTAGACTGGGACTGGAGTTGACTGTGTTGTACACTATGTTACTCTAGACTGGGACTGGAGTTGACTGTGTTATATATAATGTTACTCTTAACTGGGACTGGAGTTGACTGATATACATAGTGTTACTCTTGACTTGGAGAGGAGTTGACTGTGTTATAAACTATGTTACTCTTGACTGGGACTGGAGTTGACTGTGTATGTCTACTATGTAACTCTAGACTGGGACTGGAGTTGACTGTGTTGTACACTATGTTACTCTTGACTGGGACTGGAGTTGACTGTGTTGTACACTATGTTACTCTAGACTGGGACTGGAGTTGACTGTGTTGTACACTATGTTACTCTTGACTTGGACTGAAGCTGACTGTGTATGTCCACTATGTTACTCTAGACTGGGACTGGAGTTGACTGTGTTATACACTGTGTTACTCTAGACTGGGACTGGAGCTGACTGTGTTATACACTGTGTTACTCTAGACTGGGACTGGAGCTGACTGTGTTATACATTATGTTACTCTAGACTGGGACTGGAGTTGACTGTGTTATACACTATGTTACTCTAGACTTGGACTGGAGTTGACTGTGTTGTACACTATGTTACTCTAGACTGGGACTGGAGTTGACTGTGTTATACACTATGTTACTCTAGACTGGGACTGGAGTTGACTGTGTTATAAATTATGTTACCCTAGACTGGGACTGGAGTTGACTGTGTTGTACACTATGTTACTCTAGACTGGGACTGGAGTTGACTGTGTTATACACTATGTTACTCTAAACTGTGACTGGAGTTGACTGTGTTATACACTATGTTACTCTAGACTGGGACTGGAGTTGACTGTGTTGTACACTATGTTACTCTAGACTGGGACTGGAGTTGACTGTGTTGTACACTATGTTACTCTAGACTGGGACTGGAGTTGACTGTGTTATACACTATGTTACTCTTGACTGGGACTGGAGTTGACTGTGTTGTACACTATGCTACTCTAGACTGGGACTGGAGTTGACTGATATACATAGTGTTACTCTTGACTTGGAGAGGAGTTGACTGTGTTCTACACTATGTTACTCTAGACTGGGACTGGAGTTGACTGTGTTCTACACTATGTTACTCTAGACTGGGACTGGAGTTGACTGTGTTATACACTATGTTACTCTAGACTGGGACTGGAGTTGACTGTGTTCTACACTATGTTACTCTAGACTGGGACTGGAGTTGACTGTGTTCTACACTATGTTACTCTAGACTGGGACTGGAGTTGACTGTGTTCTACACTATGTTACTCTAGACTGGGACTGGAGTTGACTGTGTTATACACTATGTAACTCTAGACTGGGACTGGAGCTGACTGTGTATGTACACTATGTTACTCTAGACTGGGACTGGAGTTGACTGTGTTATACACTATGTTACTCTAGACTGGGACTGGAGTTGACTGTGTTGTACATAATGTTACTCTTGACTGGGACTGGAGTTGACTGTGTTATACACTATGTTACTCTAGACTGGGACTGGAGTTGACTGTGTTGTACACTATGTTACTTTAGACTGGGACTGGAGTTGACTGTGTTATACACTATGTTACTCTTGACTGGGACTGGAGTTGACTGTGTTGTATACTATGTTACTCTAGACTGGGACTGGAGTTGACTGTGTTGTACACTGTGTTACTCTAGACTGGGACTGGAGCTGACTGTGTATGTCCACTATGTTACTCTAGACTGGGACTGGAGTTGACTGTGTTATACACTATGTTACTCTTGACTGGGACTGGAGTTGACTGTGTTGTATACTATGTTACTCTAGACTGGGACTGGAGTTGACTGTGTTGTACACTATGTTACTCTAGACTGGGACTGGAGCTGACTGTGTATGTCCACTATGTTACTCTAGACTGGGACTGGAGTTGACTGTGTTATACACTATGTTACTCTTGACTGGGACTGGAGTTGGCTATGTTATACACTATGTTACTCTAGACTGGGACTGGAGTTGGCTATGTTATACACTATGTTACTCTTGACTGGGACTGGAGTTGGCTGTGTTATACACTATGTTACTCTAGACTGGGACTGGAGTTGACTGTGTTGTACACTATGTTACTCTAGACTGGGACTGGAGTTGGCTGTGTTATACACTGTGTTACTCTAGACTGGGACTGGAGCTGACTGTGTTGTACACTATGTTACTCTAGACTGGGACTGGAGTTGGCTGTGTTATACACTGTGTTACTCTAGACTGGGACTGGAGTTGACTGTGTTATACACTATGTTACTCTTGACTGGGACTGGAGTTGGCTATGTTATACACTATGTTACTCTAGACTGGGACTGGAGTTGGCTATGTTATACACTATGTTACTCTTGACTGGGACTGGAGTTGGCTGTGTTATACACTATGTTACTCTAGACTGGGACTGGAGTTGGCTATGTTATACACTATGTTACTCTTGACTGGGACTGGAGTTGGCTGTGTTATACACTGTGTTACTCTAGACTGGGACTGGAGCTGACTGTGTTATACACTATGTTACTCTAGACTGGGACTGGAGTTGACTGTGTTGTACACTATGTTACTCTAGACTGGGACTGGAGTTGACTGTGTAAAAAATAATGCTCCATTTGACCCAGACTGGAGATGACATTGTTATACATATTGCTCCATTTTACTTGGACTGAGATGATTGTATTATACATATTGTTTCATTTGACTTCACCTGGTGAAGGGTCTGTGCTTGTTGTATGTGGTACTTATAATTTAGGTATAAATTGGTCCTCAGCCTTAACATCAAGTTCCATTGGAAAATAATCATTTAAATGGTAAAACATGGTATATTTCTGTTTATCTAAAGAGCTGAGTGAACAAGAGCAAAAACAAAATTCATTTGGTCATCCATTGTGGGTTCAACTCCTAGTTGAGAATATATTTTTTTAAACTTCTAAATAATGTCAGTATTTTAATTAAAATGGAATTGTTTTTTTATGCATATTATATACCAGTAATGCTCATTTTTTAGTTTTCATATTTTTAAGAAAGATTTTATAATTATTTATGTATTCTATTTTTATTTTGCAAGATCTATGTTGATGAAACAAAAGGTAGTGTCATCCTGGTTATTTTAAGTGTGTACAAATTAAAACCTTCCTAGGCAATAAACAGAAGACATTCTATTGCTTGAATTAACAAAGGAAATACAAAAAAAAATCACATTCTTCTTTTGTTATGTAGAAGTAACAGTATGTGTTTTTATTTTAATTTTGCACATTACTGTGAGTTTAACATATTAATATTTACATCAACATATGTATGGAAAACAATGATGGCTAATTGTCTCAAAGCCACTGATAAGTAAAGAGCTGCTTGTTGCCCTCTCACACTACTTAACTTCCTTTAATTACTATTAATTGCTTGCTTTTAACCCAGAAATTAATCAGGCTTAGGTAAAAAGTTTAGATTTGAAATTCCAGGGACTATATTTTTTTTGTCTTGTCTGGCATATGTGTTGTAGTGTTTGCATGTCTTTGTTTACTTCGATGTTGTGTTGATTATATATAAGTTATGTTTTATAAGAGCTAAACCAGTGCTATTCATATTGGATTTCATTTTGCAGACTCTGCACCATCACATAAATGTGTATGCTTGTAAATATAGATCCATAATACGGTGCTTGCATGGATACATTGATGGCTGATAATACACATATACACTGATAAAGTGGCATAAGAAGTGATGGAATATATATGACTAATAATTGCAACCTAATTATCAATGGTGGATCTAGCCCAGATATATGATAATATAACAGACCTTAGTGGTAACTTGAAATAGGTCAGGATGTTAACTTTTTACAATTACCACTCTAGAGTCAATGTAATGTATCAAATGCAGTCATATAGTGTGTGGTATGTATGCTATTTATCTATTTCTTTCATACCATTGCTTCTGCATAAACAAAAAAAACAACTGAAAGTATAGTTTCTCTTGCGATTCTTCTGAATTTTGCCAATGCTTAACTTTATTGCAATGTTTAATGATAGTAACATTGACCGATGAATTGACCTTTGTCAAGTGTCTGAGTAAATCTTGGATGCTGTTTATTAACTATGCTGACAGAAACAAATAAATAGGGATTATATTGAATAATACACATGTAGTTATAGGTTTGTTTTTTTACAACTGGATTTTTGTTAGCAAAATAATTAAAAGCTTTATAAAACATGTCATTTACCTTTTTTTTAATTAAGTTATGTAATATTTGTATTGATGTTTTTTCATGTCTTGATAAAACTTTTTATTGTTTATTATATAAATATCACATTGTACAAGTATAACAAATAATGACCTTTTCCCCATCTCTCTTTTCTTGATCTTGAATAGCTTATTAATTCTTTAGATTGAATGAAGAAAATGTGCGCTTTATGCAATTTTTTGTGCAATATGTGTGTGTGAAAACTGATATTATAAAATGAAGATTTGTTTATCTGATTAATTTTGTATATCACACAGAACTCCTATGTGCAACTATTTTAAGTCATTTGTGTTCCATTCATCAATCTATGATCTCAGTTTAAATAGTTTTAACAAAAAAAACGTTTCTATCAATCTTATTGACACAAATTGACATCTAGTGGGGCTTAAAAGAGAAGTAACACTTTATAATGCCCACTTTGCAGCAGAAGGCGCATATTGTTTTACTGATGTTGGTCAGCCTGTTGATTGGTCAGTCTGTTGGTTGGTTGGTCAGTCTGTTGGTTGGTTGGTCAGTCTGTTGGTTGGTTGGTCAGTCTGTTGGTTGGTTGGTCAGTCTGTTGGTTGGTCAGCCTGTTGGTTGGTCAGTCGACCGGTTGGTCAGTCTGTTGGTTGGTCAGTCTGTTGGTTGGTCAGTCTGTTGGTTGGTTGGTCAGTCTGTTGGTTGGTCAGCCTGTTGGTTGGTCAGCCTGTTGGTTGGTCAGTCGACCGGTTGGTCAGTCTGTTGGTTGGTCAGCCTGTTAATTGGTCAGTCTGCTGGTTGGTCAGTATGTTGGTTGGTCAGCCTGTTGGTTGGTTGGTCAGTCTGTTGGTTGGTCAGCCTGTTGGTTGGTCAGTCTGTTGGTTGGTCAGTCGACTGGTTGGTCAGTCTGTTGGTTGGTCAGCCTCTTGGTTGGTCAGCCTCTTGGTTGGTCAGTCGACCGGTTGGTCAGTCGACCGGTTGGTCAGTCTGTTGGTTGGTTAGTCTGTTGGTTGGTCAGTCTGTTGGTTGGTCAGCCTGTTGGTTGGTTGGTCAGTCTGTTGGTTGGTCAGTCTGCTGGTTGGTCAGTCTGTTGGTTGGTCAGTCTGTTTGTTGGTCAGCCTGTTGGTTGGTTGGTCAGTCTGTTGGTTGGTCAGCCTGTTGGTTGGTCAGTCTGTTGGTTGGTCAGTCTGTTGGTTGGTCAGTCTGTTGGTTGGTCAGCCTGTTGTTTGGATGGTCAGTCTGTTGGTTGGTCAGTCTGTTGGTTGGTCAGTCTGTTGGTTGGTCAGTCTGTTGGTTGGTCAGTCTGCTGGTTGGTCAGTCTGTTGGTTGGTCAGCCTGTTGGTTGGTTGGTCAGTCTGTTGGTTGGTCAGTCTGTTGGTTGGTCAGTCTGTTGGTTGGTTGGTCAGTCTGTTGGTTGGTCAGCCTGTTGGTTGGTCAGCCTGTTGGTTGGTCAGCCTGTTGGTTGGTCAGTCTGTTGGTTGGTCAGCCTGTTGGTTGGTCAGTCTGCTGGTTGGTCAGTCTGTTGGTTGGTCAGCCTGTTGGTTGGTTGGTCAGTCTGTTGGTTGGTCAGCCTGTTGGTTGGTCAGTCTGTTGGTTGGTCAGTTGACTGGTTGGTCAGTCTGTTGGTTGGTCAGCCTGTTGGTTGGTCAGCCTGTTGGTTGGTCAGTCGACCGGTTGGTCAGTCGACCAGTTGGTTAGTCTGTTGGTTGGTCAGTCTGTTGGTTGGTCAGCCTGTTGGTTGGTTGGTCAGTCTGTTGGTTGGTCAGTCTGCTGGTTGGTCAGCCTGTTGTTTGGATGGTCAGTCTGTTGGTTGGTCAGTCTGTTGGTTGGTCAGTTTGTTGGTTGGTCAGTCTGTTGGTTGGTCAGTCTGTTGGTTGGTCAGTTGACTGGTTGGTCAGCCTGTTGGTTGGTCAGTCTGTTGGTTGGTCAGTCTGTTGCTTGGTCAGTCTGTTGCTTGGTCAGTCAACCGGTTGGTCAGTCGACCGGTTGGTCAGCCTGTTGGTTGGTTGGTCAGTCTGTTGGTTGGTCAGTCTGCTGGTTGGTCAGCCTGTTGGTTGGTTGATCAGTCTGTTGGTTGGTCAGTCGACCGGTTGGTTAGTCTGTTGGTTGGTCAGTCTGTTGGTTGGTCAGTTGACCGGTTGGTCAGTCTGTTGGTTGGTTGGTCAGTCTGTTAATTGGTCAGTCTGCTGGTTGGTCAGTCTGTTGGTTGGTCAGCCTGTTGGTTGGTTGGTCAGTCTGTTGGTTGGTCAGCCTGTTGGTTGGTCAGTCTGTTGGTTGGTCAGTCGACTGGTTGGTCAGTCTGTTGGTTGGTCAGCCTGTTGGTTGGTCAGCCTCTTGGTTGGTCAGTCGACCGGTTGGTCAGTCGACCGGTTGGTCAGTCTGTTGGTTGGTTAGTCTGTTGGTTGGTCAGTCTGTTGGTTGGTCAGCCTGTTGGTTGGTTGGTCAGTCTGTTGGTTGGTCAGTCTGCTGGTTGGTCAGTCTGTTGGTTGGTCAGTCTGTTTGTTGGTCAGCCTGTTGGTTGGTTGGTCAGTCTGTTGGTTGGTCAGTCTGCTGGTTGGTCAGTCTGTTGGTTGGTCAGTCTGTTTGTTGGTCAGCCTGTTGGTTGGTTGGTCAGTCTGTTGGTTGGTCAGCCTGTTGGTTGGTCAGTCTGCTGGTTGGTCAGTCTGTTGGTTGGTCAGTCTGTTGGTTGGTCAGCCTGTTGTTTGGATGGTCAGTCTGTTGGTTGGTCAGTCTGTTGGTTGGTCAGTTTGTTGGTTGGTCAGTCTGTTGGTTGGTCAGTCTGTTGGTTGGTCAGTTGACTGGTTGGTCAGTCTGCTGGTTGGTCAGTCTGTTGGTTGGTCAGTCTGTTTGTTGGTCAGCCTGTTGGTTGGTTGGTCAGTCTGTTGGTTGGTCAGCCTGTTGGTTGGTCAGTCTGCTGGTTGGTCAGTCTGTTGGTTGGTCAGTCTGTTGGTTGGTCAGCCTGTTGTTTGGATGGTCAGTCTGTTGGTTGGTCAGTCTGTTGGTTGGTCAGTTTGTTGGTTGGTCAGTCTGTTGGTTGGTCAGTCTGTTGGTTGGTCAGTTGACTGGTTGGTCAGCCTGTTGGTTGGTCAGTCTGTTGCTTGGTCAGTCTGTTGGTTGGTCAGTCAACCGGTTGGTCAGTCGACTGGTTCGTCAGCCTGTTGGTTGGTCAGTCTGTTTGTTGGTCAGTCGACCGGTTGGTCAGTCTGTTGGTTGGTCAGTCTGTTGGTTGGTTGGTCAGTCTGTTGGTTAGTCAGTCTGTTGGTTGGTCAGTCTGCTGGTTGGTCAGCCTGTTGGTTGGTTGATCAGTCTGTTTGTTGGTCAGTCGACCGGTTGGTTAGTCTGTTGGTTGGTCAGTCTGTTGGTTGGTTGGTCAGTCTGTTGGTTGGTCAGTCTGTTGGTTGGTCAGTCTGCTGGTTGGTCAGCCTGTTGGTTGGTCAGTCTGTTGGTTGGTCAGTCTGTTGGTTGGTCAGTCTGCTGGTTGGTCAGCCTGTTGGTTGGTCAGTCTGTTGGTTGGTCAGCCTGTTGGTTGGTTGGTCAGTCTGTTGGTTGGTCAGCCTGTTGGTTGGTCAGTCTGTTGGTTGGTCAGCCTGTTGGTTTGTCAGTCTGTTGGTTGGTCAGTCTGTTGGTTGGTCAGTCGACCAGTTGGTCAGTCTGTTGGTTGGTCAGTCTGTTGGTTGGTCAGCCTGTTGGTTGGTCAGTTGACCGGTTGGTCAGTCTGTTGGTTGGTTGGTCAGTCTGTTAATTGGTCAGTCTGCTGGTTGGTCAGTCTGCTGGTTGGTCAGTCTGTTGGTTGGTCAGCCTGTTGGTTGGTTGGTCAGTCTGTTGGTTGGTCAGCCTGTTGGTTGGTCAGTCTGTTGGTTGGTTAGTCGACTGGCTGGTCAGTCTGTTGGTTGGTCAGCCTGTTGGTTGGTCAGCCTCTTGGTTGGTCAGTCGACCGGTTAGTCAGTCGACCGGTTGGTCAGTCTGTTGGTTGGTTAGTCTGTTGGTTGGTCAGTCTGTTGGTTGGTCAGCCTGTTGGTTGGTTGGTCAGTCTGTTGGTTGGTCAGTCTGCTGGTTGGTCAGTCTGTTGGTTGGTCAGTCTGTTTGTTGGTCAGCCTGTTGGTTGGTTGGTCAGTCTGTTGGTTGGTCAGCCTGTTGGTTGGTCAGTCTGTTGGTTGGTCAGTCTGTTGGTTGGTCAGTCTGTTGGTTGGTCAGCCTGTTGGTTGGTTGGTCAGTCTGTTGGTTGGTCAGTCTGTTGGTTGGTCAGTCTGTTGGTTGGTTGGTCAGTCTGTTGGTTGGTCAGCCTGTTGGTTGGTCAGCCTGTTGGTTGGTCAGCCTGTTGGTTGGTCAGCCTGTTGGTTGGTCAGTCTGCTGGTTGGTC
Source organism: Sinonovacula constricta (assembly GCA_007844125.1). Lineage (NCBI taxonomy): Eukaryota > Metazoa > Mollusca > Bivalvia > Cardiida > Solecurtidae > Sinonovacula > Sinonovacula constricta. The sequence continues at coordinate 12,806,454 of CM017565.1, forward strand.
AGTCTGTTGGTTGGTCAGCCTGTTGGTTGGTTGGTCAGTCTGTTGGTTGGTCAGTCTGTTGGTTGGTCAGTTGACTGGTTGGTCAGTCTGTTGGTTGGTCAGCCTGTTGGTTGGTCAGCCTGTTGGTTGGTCAGTCGACCGGTTGGTCAGTCGACCAGTTAGTTAGTCTGTTGGTTGGTCAGTCTGTTGGTTGGTCAGCCTGTTGGTTGGTTGGTCAGTCTGTTGGTTGGTCAGTCTGCTGGTTGGTCAGTCTGTTGGTTGGTCAGCCTGTTGGTTGGTTGGTCAGTCTGTTGGTTGGTCAGCCTGTTGGTTGGTCAGTCTGTTGGTTGGTCAGTCTGTTGGTTGGTCAGCCTGTTGTTTGGATGGTCAGTCTGTTGGTTGGTCAGTCTGTTGGTTGGTCAGTTTGTTGGTTGGTCAGTCTGTTGGTTGGTCAGTTGACTGGTTGGTCAGCCTGTTGGTTGGTCAGTCTGTTGGTTGGTCAGTCTGTTGGTTGGTCAGTCAACCGGTTGGTCAGTCGACCGGTTGGTCAGCCTGTTGGTTGGTCAGTCTGTTTGTTGGTCAGTCGACCGGTTGGTCAGTCTGTTGGTTGGTCAGTCTGTTGGTTGGTTGGTCAGTCTGTTGGTTGGTCAGTCTGTTGGTTGGTCAGTCGACCGGTTGGTCAGTCGACCAGTTGGTTAGTCTGTTGGTTGGTCAGTCTGTTGGTTGGTCAGCCTGTTGGTTGGTTGGTCAGTCTGTTGGTCAGTCTGCTGGTTGGTCAGTCTGTTGGTTGGTCAGTCTGTTGGTTGGTCAGCCTGTTGGTTGGTTGGTCAGTCTGTTGGTTGGTCAGCCTGTTGGTTGGTCAGTCTGCTGGTTGGTCAGTCTGTTGGTTGGTCAGTCTGTTGGTTGGTCAGCCTGTTGTTTGGATGGTCAGTCTGTTGGTTGGTCAGTCTGTTGGTTGGTCAGTTTGTTGGTTGGTCAGTCTGTTGGTTGGTCAGTCTGTTGGTTGGTCAGTTGACTGGTTGGTCAGCCTGTTGGTTGGTCAGTCTGTTGGTTGGTCAGTCAACCGGTTGGTCAGTCGACCGGTTGGTCAGCCTGTTGGTTGGTCAGTCTGTTTGTTGGTCAGTCGACCGGTTGGTCAGTCTGTTGGTTGGTCAGTCTGTTGGTTGGTTGGTCAGTCTGTTGGTTGGTCAGTCTGTTGGTTGGTCAGTCTGCTGGTTGGTCAGCCTGTTGGTTGGTTGATCAGTCTGTTGGTTGGTCAGTCGACCGGTTGGTCAGTCTGTTGGTTGGTCAGTCTGTTGGTTGGTTGGTCAGTCTGTTGGTTGGTCAGTCTGTTGGTTGGTCAGTCTGCTGGTTGGTCAGCCTGTTGGTTGGTCAGTCTGTTGGTTGGTCAGTCTGTTGGTTGGTCAGTCTGTTGGTTGGTCAGTCTGCTGGTTGGTCAGCCTGTTGGTTGGTCAGTCTGTTGGTTGGTCAGCCTGTTGGTTGGTTGGTCAGTCTGTTGGTTGGTCAGCCTGTTGGTTGGTCAGCCTGTTGGTTGGTCAGTCTGTTGGTTGGTCAGTCTGTTGGTTGGTCAGTCGACCGGTTGGTCAGTCTGTTGGTTGGTCAGCCTGTTGGTTGGTCAGTCTGTTGGTTGGTCAGTTAACCGGTTGGTCAGTCTGTTGGTTGGTTGGTCAGTCTGTTGGTTGGTCAGCCTGTTGGTTGGTCAGTCTGTTGGTTGGTCAGTCTGTTGGTTGGTCAGTCTGTTGGTTGGTCAGTCTGTTGGTTGGTCAGCCTGTTGGTTGGTCAGCCTGTTGGTTGGTCAGTCTGTTGGTTGGTCAGTCGACCACATCATTTCTTGTCAATAAATTGAAACACAACCCTTACACTTGGTAGGAATATTGCTCATGAAAAGATGATTCTGTCTGGTTTTGGTATCAGTGGTCCAAAGTACAGCAACCTTGAACGGGGTTTCAGCCCTGAATTCACCAACCATTCTAAGTAAAAATTACTCAAACGATATATTTTAATCCACAATTTCTTCATTATGTATTTAGCTACATTCTGTATTTTTTCAGTTTAAAATCATATGGAATCTTCATTAATAAACTTATTTTTGTTGGTATGAAAATTGTGACTTGGGCTTAGGCCATCAGTTAGGCTTAAGAATGGTAGGTGAATAAAGGCCTTAGTTTCTGATTAATATCCAGAGAATGCAAGTACCAACTATTCTCAAGCTTGGTAGAGACATTTTTCTTGTTGTTGTCATTGATAGTTTGATCTTGTGAACCCTGCATGTGGTAGGATTAAAGCCTCATCTTTCCTCTTCTTTGTAGACCTGTGATAGATGCCTTCTGCTCAATTTACCAAAAAAGATTGCCAAATACTATTAAGTGCAAGTTTAAATCCACAGTGAAAATATGTCATTACTACAAGATACCTATGAGAATTAAAGTGGGAGAATTTAGTTTTGCTTATAGTGGTTTGTTTTAAAGTATTCTAACGGTAATTTACCTATGATTTGATTGGCATTGTTTCTCACATGTTATTAAAATTTGTTCTTCATTTACAAAAGAGGGCCTTTATACAGCATAATTATTATTCTGTGTGCACAAAGTTGTAACTGATTCTATAAACATCCATATCCTCTTATAGGCTTAACATAAGGGGGTCTTATGTTTTCCAAGGTCTTGGTTTATCATCTGGAATTATGTAAACAAAATATGACAAGTGTTTGGTGCAATTTCCCTTCCAGTCCCTGGGCACTTCATAAGTGCCCCTGTACTATAATGATAGAACTGTCGCTGCACAGTATGGGCAAAAATGGTGGCAAATCCCATCCCTGACAGTGTGTTGTCAAAATAAAAACCATATCCAGGCAATCACCAACAACCATATACTTTCTGGTAATAGCATTACTACATTTTAGTACTTTACAGATGTATTATCATCCTTGTAGTGTTCTGAAGAATTCCAATAAACTTACTATAGTGTTCTTATAATGGTGCTAATCTGTGTCTAACCCTGGTGCTGTGTTACAGTTCCAGGCCATGCTGGACGCCTTGTGTTTGGAACACTCCAGGGACGCCAAGTGGTCCTGATGCAGGGGCGGGCCCATCTTTACGAAGGTTATGATGTACATAAGGTAAGGACCCATTGTTATAAAACCTTGAACTCAATTTTCAGATGAGCGACTCCAGTGATTGACAAGTTCATTTTCAGGCTTCATAAAAAACTTGCCTGAATTTTTAATAAACTTAAGTCCTCAGTCTGTTAATCAAAGCGCTTAAAGAGTAGAAAGAATTGCATTATGCATAGCAAATATGGTTGGAAAACAAATTAAGATTACAGTCATAATTTGGGAGAGTTTAACATATTATGACTGTCAAATCTTGGTTGGGTAGTGTAGTGATGGAAACTTAAATAGCTCAATAGTAAAATGTGTAACAGTCTTGATGCTGAAAACTGTAAGAAAAAATATTGAACCATGGGTAATGATACACAATAAATATATGTCACTTTGTCATGGTGAAACAATCTATCGACAGCCAGATTTGAATAAAAAATATTCTGTGTCATGTGACCAAAATGGCTTGCTTTTATCTTAACTATGTGCACTGGAGTTTCTAGATCTACAAACTGATTTTATTACATATCCTGTTAAGCATTTCTTGATGAATTTTTCTTAAAAATGAAGTTACGTACAAATGGCTATTTTTTATAAAAAAAAAAAGAAGAAACCAATGCTTTCTGCTTTATCTTTGAGCATAGCATTTTGAGCAAGTTAAAATTCCGTCTGATGTAAACAGTGTGTTTGAATACCATTTGCTTTGTAATGAAATGTTGATGCTGGAAAAAGAAGCATTATTTTCTATCATTCTGAGACTGCGCAAGGATCGCAGATTTTTCATTGCATTAATGACAAACACTATGGTTATTTTTGTTGCAAGCCACAAGAGGTAGAATGTGGAGATACTGCTAAATTATATATTGGATGTAAATGTAGTTGTAAGCTGATTAATTGGTCATATGGTTATAACATAAATGTGTGGTGCCAGTCTAAAGACTATCTTGCACACAATATGTTATATGGTTATAACATTAATGTGTGGTGCCAGTCTAAAGACTATCTTGCACACAATATGTTATATGGTTATAACATAAATGTGTGGTGCCAGTCTAAAGACTACCTTGCACACAATATGTAATATGGTTATAACATAAATGTGCGGTGCCAGTCTAAAGACTACCTTGCACACAATATGTTATATGGTTATAACATAAATGTGTGGTGCCAGTCTAAAGACTACCTTGCACACAATATGTAATATGGTTATAACATAAATGTGTGGTGCCAGTCTAAAGACTACCTTGCACACAATATGTAATATGGTTATAACATAAATGTGTGGTGCCAGTCTAAAGACTATCTTGCACACATGCCACTGAACACAGTCATTGTACACTACACAAAGGCCAAGTGTTTGGCACATGCTTTGGGCATACAAGAATCCCATCTGTATAACACCAGCTTGAGTTTACATCAGATACATATAAGAGCTACCCACAGATCTCTTTGGGCATACATCATTATCACACGAACTTGATAGCACATTTTAGCACATTTTGCATTTAAACTCACATTTATGAAGAGTTATTTATAAAAAAAGAGAAGCTGTGGACACTGGATCTAATATCTCACCAAATCTGCTTGGATATATCAGTATTTCCATATTTATATCCAGATCATCCTTCCTGTGCGTGTGATGAAGCTGTGGACACTGGATCTAATATCTCACCAAATCTGCATGGATATATCAGTATTTCCATATTTATATCCAGATCATCCTTCCTGTGCGTGTGATGAAGCTGTGGACACTGGATCTAATATCTCACCAAATCTGCATGGATATATCAGTATTTCCATATTTATATCCAGATCATCCTTCCTGTGCGTGTGATGAAGCTAATGAACGTAAAGATTTTGTTTGTGACCAATGCTGCTGGGGGCATCAACCAGGATTATAGTGTAGGAGACATTATGATCATCAAGGACCACTTCAACATGCCCGGCTTCGCAGCAGTCAATCCTTTAGTGGGACCAAATGATGACAGGTAAGAATATCTTGTGCAGCAGTCAATCGTCTATTGGGACCAAATGATGACAGGTAAGAATATCTTGTGCAGCAGTTAATCCTCTAGTGGGACCAAATGATGACAGGTAAGAATATCTTGTGCAGCAGTCAATCCTCTAGTGGGACCAAATGATGACAGGTAAGAATATCTCGGTATTTGTCACTTGCCCGGCTTTGCAGCAGTCAATCCTCTAGTGGGACCAAATGATGACAGGTAAGAATATCTCGGTATTTGTCACTCCTATTAACACTGATACAATGTGAAACTAAAATGTCCGAGAAAATACAAGTCTGCCATTGGCACCTTGACATGTGCCAGTACTTTTAAGACAAACAATCAAGCAGTAACAAGATGAGATGAGTGACTTGTTCTTGTAGTTGTCAGGTAAACCTTATGACAATTTAAACCATGCCTACAACATAATGTCAGTTGCTTGACAAAAACTCGATAATTTGGACAGCCTTTTCATATATCTGTATGTAAAAACAAAACTTTTATAGTGTAAACTGCTATGGATATGGTTATGTGTGGGCCTTACATGATTATGCTAATTGTTGGGATTAAAATTACTTTCATACAATTGTAAATACATGAAGTATGTGTCATTTTTTGTGTTCACTTTCCCTTCCTTAAAAAATGTGACAATGCACTAGTTCATATACATTTGGTTGCTTTCTTTTTTGTTATAAATCAATTGTATTGTGTGGTTTACACTTCTTAAAACAGGTTTTTATTTTCAAAATATATAGCAGTTGATAAACTTGTGATGTTAACAGAACACTGGCTTGTGGTTGCATGATTTACCTCACATTACCTTTATCCCCTACCCACAGGTTTGGCCCCAGATTCCCGCCAGCCTCCCAGTGCTACAGCAAACGTCTTCGAACTATTGTCAAGGATGTTGCTACCAGGCTTGGCTTCAATGACTTTATCCAGGACGGTGTCTACTGTTTCTTGGGGGGACCATCGTTTGAGACGGTCACAGAGTGCCGCTTCCTCAAAGTGGCAGGCGTTGATGCCACAGGTAGATCCTCCGTAACTCTAGACCCTTTTATTTTGGATTTGCCGTAAATTGTCACATTGAAAAATTGTCTCACCAGCAAGTTTTAAATACCACCAATTAAGGATTTGTCTTTTAAATTTACCAGTCAGAGCAATATTTCCTGGGGTACAGAAATGGATGGTAGAATGTGTACTCTTAAGATTACTTATGATTGATGCTGATACTAACTTTGAAGAAATTTATTATTGTATTCTTAAATAAAATTAATATTGCATGAATTTGATTTCAATAAAACTTTACTCACATTCTCGTAAACCTGGCTACATTTCTAATAAAAGCTACACATTCCTTATCACCTGGCTACATTTCTTATGATAGTGTCACAATCTATATAAACCTAGCTCCATTGCTAATGATGATCATTCTACCTTTGACCTTTCCATCTCTCCCCAGGTATGAGTACAGTGCCAGAGGTGCTGGTAGGAAACCACTGTGGGATGGAAGTATGTGGTTTCTCCCTCATCACAAACAAGTGTGTCATGGAGTATGACTCTGCCCAGGTGGCTAACCATGAGGAGGTGCTTGAGACTGGACAGAAACGATCCCTAGACATGCAGCGCCTCATCAGTGCTGTTGTCCATGATATTCCTGACAGCTACCTCAACTAGATGGTGGATCAGAATTCTAAAGCCATGATCAGAGATCATCAAACCTTTTAAGACTCAGAGTCACTGGGCTGAACTTCTAATTGGTGGATTATAGACTGATTCTCCTAGAGATATATATAGGGTGTGTTTTCATAAATGATTTTCAAACTTAATTAGACTTCCTCTTAAATGTGTTTGATCTTGTGCTGTTTTCTACAAGCAAAAGTGCATTAAAATCATATAGGGTAAACAGTGATCTTGACAGTTCAAATGAAGTAATATTGTTTTAAAATGTAAAACACAACAACAAAAAACAGTAACAACACCTTTTTATCATTCCAATTTTGTCAGTTTATTTTTCTTAAGACTTGATTATTTTTTATTTTTGATGCCTCAATGCCATTGGTTCAATTCAGGTCACCTCATAACCTCCATTGAGGCTGTTGGAATCAATCAGGTGGTACTGATTTTTTCTTGGTAACAGATTGATCTCAGGAAATGGCTATAATCTCCCAGTGTTTTGTTTAATGTCTGGACTTAGGTTTATTATATAGTATCACAAAATCTTGAATGTTTTGAACAGTTAGACATAGTTCATAAAGATTCTCATATTATTTTTAACTGTTATCACTTGGAAATATTTATTTTGTGGCTGTGATTTACATACAGTCATGTCATATAGGGTTTACAATCATTTTGTACATTGCTTGCATGCTTTCTATGCCAGATATATTGGTTCAGCAAAAGTGAAGGTGCATTTTATTCCAAAAATGCCATGAGGGCATAGTGTTTCATATGCACTAAAGTATGCTAGCCATATCTGGTCTTGGTATTTCTGCCCATTTTCCTTGTACACTTTGGCTTATCTTAAGTATTCTTACTTTTTTTCTATGATATTTGAACAATCATTATACATGTTATTAAACATTGTTATTGTTTTTAATTAAAGAATTTAACTGTAAAGACCTACCTTAAAAATCTACAAAGCTTAGAAATTGTGTGAGAAATCTATTAACTTTCACATTCATTGATGTAAGCTTTTCACTTTGTTTTATTTAGGTATTGTTATCAATACTTTAGTGATTAAGTCTACAATGCATGGTGTGATTAAGCTTTGATAATTAAAAATAAGGTATTATGATAACATACTCTAATGACCTGTTATTGAAACAAAATTGTACAAATGAAAACCCATTTGCCTTTTTTTTTACTTCTGGATTTTAATTTGTGATGTAATTATGTTTTAATGTATCCTATAATATATGAACAAAAACACTAAAGCCCCTCACTGCAGGGTTTCTGTAATATTTGGGTTGAAAAGTTTCAAAAAGCCCTTATGTAATATATATAGCTATTATGACCATAATTGTCTTTCTGCATTCTATTTAAAGTAACAACATAAGAAATGCAGCAAAACACATTTACATTAAGTTATCAAATGCATGTTTTTAGTATTTGTTGTAAGTATTGTAGTTAAAACAAATCAACAGTCACAGTATTCTCCCAGTATTCTGGTAATATTACATTGTTACAAAGTTGTTTTGAAAGAATCCATTTTATTTAGCAATGAAAATTTTGACAAATACTTTTTGACTATTGACATCTATGCTGGTTTGGCTCATTATTCATGGGTTTCAGAACATAGCCTCATTAATGTAGCTGTATTGATGCAGTTGAGACGTAATGTATGATACATTATTGCAAGTTACAATTTCATTTGTCCAGCGCTGCATGTGCATGTCTATTGTATATTTGCAGTTCTTTTTAAAGTTAATACACTATATAATCAGTCTGTTATGTTGCATTTGTTGTCTAGAAAGTTTATCTTTGTATTTGATCAACTTATTTAAAATTCTCTTGACATTATTATTACTTTTCAATTTATTACCTTTGTATAGTCACTTTTACTCATATAAAATTGTCTTTCATCGTTTTTATCTATTCAATGGCAGATTCATATCAGTAGTGTTTTTCCTTTAAGAAATATTTTTATTTTCACATTTTTTTCAGATGTGTTGCTTACAACTGTTGTTTTGTACACATATACTCAGCTGTAGACTTATATTGTAGAGCTTACTCTACAGGCAGCTCTCAACATATCAGTGCTTATTTTATTTATAAATCTCCATATGTAACAAATCTCTTGTCATAGGCTCTTTTTAATACAAAACAAATGTATTTTATACACATGAACATATTTTTTTTAAGAAATGATATTGGACACTTTTGGTGTAGAAAGTAATTTTTATAATTGCACATTTTACATGATGAAATACATGAGCTATTTCTTTTTTGGATGGTAAAGATTTAAAATTGTTCCATTTGTCTGCAAAATTAGGCCTCTAGATTTGTTGAAAATTATTAAAAGTTGTTAGGATAAATTATATTAATAATACCTAAAAAAGTTGGTTATACAAGCTCATTGAGCTTACAATACTTACTGTTATCTTACCATCTTAAAACAAATGTAATCCTATCCTGTAAACAATATCCTGTAATGAAAACAAAAAGTTATATGCAAAACTTAATCCTTTGTGTTCAATGGTTGAGTGCATGTTAACCAATGTGATCATCTGACGGCATTTTTGTTTTACTGTAAAGTTTCCACCTTTCTGATAAAAAAGGCAGTGAATGAAATAACAAAGGCAAGGAAAGTGAATGAAATAAGACAGGCAGGGAAACTGAATGAAATAAGACAGGCAGGGAAACTGAATGAAATAAGACAGGCAGGGAAACTGAATGAAATAAGACAGGCAGGGAAACTGAATGAAATAAGACAGGCAGGGAAAGTGAATGAAATAAGACAGGCAGGGAAAGTGAATGAAATAAGACAGGCAGGGAAAGTGAATGAAAAAAGACAGGCAGGGAAACTGAATGAAATCAGTCCACAAGGGTTGCTTTTGTTTGACCAGTAAAGAATATTGTTAATCAACTCACTGTGCATACAGTCTGTAAATATACCAAGAAGAATCTCAGTCCTTTCAGGTGAAGCTCCGGATACAGTAAGTGAATATGCTGTAACAAGTTATTCCAGCACAGTGTTATTTTCTTCCAAACCCTATGTGCGTACACCTTGGATTAGACTCATTGAGGCTTTTCCAATTAGTTCAGTCAGTATGTGGTTTGAAGGGGAAATACAGGACTTGGAGTTACATGTCCCAAGATCTGTAGCTGTGACGTATTCAGGAATTTGTTCACATGTTATTTATTGCAACCTATGTCTTAGTATCTGATTATTAATACCCTTCTGGTATTAAAACTATTTCAACTTTTTCAACTAAAAGAAAAGTCTGTCTATAAATAACAAAGTTTATAACCTTCAAATAGTATGAAATGGAACATGATCCAGCACCTGAAAAATAATCTAGACATTTTTTTGTATAACATATCCAAACTGTGTTATTGTTTAACTCATAATAATAATTCTCATGTATACTGACTAGTTTCTAATGCTGTTCTGAGAGTATAACTTAACTTTAGTGTATCACATTTTAGTCAACTCCTCATCATGGTACTGTTAGAATATGTTATATATCATATTTCACTTGCCAGCGTGTACATAAACATGCATGTATTATATTATTTGTGGTGTGTTTTTTACTTGTTAAAAGGAATTGAACTTTGTGCTATACATAAATACACACACCACACACCTTGTATGTTTAAAATAAGTGAAGCCTCAAGAGCAATAACTTTTGTTACAAAAATCTTTCGATGTGAGAGTGGAAATTACTACCATTTGTATTTTCATGCCAACTACCATTCAGCTGCAAATAGTATCAAATACTATACAAATGTATATGTTTTTGTTTGCTTTTGAGTATCGGTTTAAGACATCATAACATTTAGTTTGCATTTCTTTTACATAAGTCCTGAACTAGTTGGGTTGCCATGGTGTTATAGATTTCCTTTATAAATGTAAACGTATTAACCTATTAAAGATTTTTACAACTGGTGACTCTCGTTTTCTTCAAGCCCATTGCACAGTGTAAGACACTCTTTTCAAATTTAAAGAGACTTAACTCCAATTTTTTAAACAATGTGTTACCTAGAACTACATCAGTAAACAAGAGTGAGTCTAGGGTGCTCAAGGGAGGGGTTAGTGTCACCCAGTCATACAGTATTCGCTATGTCATAGTGGTAACAGATCCAACATATATCCCGTTTTAATAAAAATTAACAAGAGAACTGTTTGCCAATTTTTTTCTTATATAAGTTTGCACTTAGTTAAGTTTCTTTCTTATTTTATATTGATCTTAGCATTTATAATAAATATACAACTTTTTATTTATTCTAGCCTGATTGTATGACTGATTATTACAGATAACTTGAATATGACTAATAAACTTGTGCAATTTATTTGTAAAACTTCAAAATAAAATTATCTTGTAAATAAATGACAATGCTGTAAAAATGAATAGGAGCACATTGCTGTGGTCATTGTGTAATGTTTGAATCAAGCAAATACAACAAATGTAAACTTTGTGGGGTGTTTATGGTGCAGTGATATGGTTGCCGACTTATAACTCTTTTGACTGATTAGCCTCCCACTGGGTGGGTTTGAGTCACGGTTGGGGTGAAGGACTTGATGTGGGAAGGTTTTTCAGCAGACCTGTGGTGTGCTGGTGGTTCTAACCAAACATTTGTATAGGGTCTTCCTCCAGCAAAATAGCTGGACATCGCTATAATATCGCAGTGAAACAAATTTTGGATATTTGGATTGAATATCAAGAAATATTTACTTAATTTGGTTAGCGGAAAATGTTCAAAAAGGTTACTGCAAGTAAAACAATTGTCAGTAGCTGTCATAAAAATGACATCAAATGATGTAACAGACAAGTCATATTTATGTCTAGTGCAAGGAATCTTTTTGATATTTGCAACAGAAAAATGACATTGTATAGACACTGATTAAAACTTGGCAAAAGGTAAAACTAAGTATCTATTAATGGAAACTGACAGGTAACCCTGTCTTGGGCCCCATTGGGGAGGGGCTTATCAGCTGACAGCTGCTCCAAATAAGGTCAACCTCAGCAGTCAGCTGTGACAATGGGGGTAAGGTTAGTTAAATAAGAAAAGAAAGAGCAAGATTTCAGGCATCTATAAAAAAAAACAAATATACCATCAAGTAGAAGAATAATTGCCATATGAGATTATGTGATTTTTAGAAACTTAATATTTTTCAGGTTTAAATGTAAGGAGTACCCTTGAAGAATTCAATATAATAATGGAAAGAAATAAAAAAATATCTAGTGTTAGATAGCCTCTATCATTGATATCCATTCTAAGACAGTTTCCATAATTTATATCCAGTGTTAGTCTCCATTATTGATACAGTGTTAGATAGTCTCTATTAATGATATCCAGTATTAGATAGTCTCCAGTATTGACATCCAGTGTTAGATAGTCTCCATTGTTGATATCCATTGTTAGTCTCTATTGTTGATTTCCAGTGTTAGATAATCTCCATTATTGATATCCAGTTTTAGATAGTCTCCATTATTGATATCCAGTGTTATAGTCTCCATTATTGATGTTAGTCTCCATTGTTGATATCCAGTGTTAGATAGTCTCCAGTATTGATTTCCAGTGCTAGATAGTCTTCATTATTGATATCCAGTGTAAGATAGTCTCCATTATTGATATCCAGTGTAAGATAGCCTCTATTGTTGATATCCAGTGTTAGATAATCTCTATTGTTGATATCAGTGTTAGTCTCTATTATTGATATCCAGTGTTAGATAGTCTCTATTGTTGATATCCAGTGTTAGATAGTCTCTATTGTTGATATGCAGTGTTAGATAGTCTCCATTATTGATGTTAGTCTCCATTACTGATATCCAGTGTTAGATAGTCTCCACGATTGATATCCAGTGTTAGATAGTCTCTATTGTCGACATCCAGTGTTATATAGTCTCCATTATTGATATCCAGTGTCAGATAGTCTCCATTATTGATGTTAGTCTCCATAATTGATATCCAGTGTTAGATAGTCTCTATTACTGATATCCAGTGTTAGATAGTCTCCATAATTGATATCCAGTGTTAGATAGTCTCCATAATTGATATCCAGTGTTAGATAGTCTCCATAATTGATATCCAGTGTTAGATAGTCTCTATTACTGATATCCAGTGTTAGATAGTCTCCATAATTGATATCCAGTGTTAGATTTAGTTCTAAACGATCTGCATAAACTCATAAATCATCAGACTATAAAGGTGAGCTTCAATGAAAAAACATGAGTGCATGGTAAATTTGATTAAAGATATGTACAAGTAATTACTGTAGAAATAACATGACCTTTTCACTTCAGTGAATGCTTCAGGCTGCAATATGCTTATGACATATCTTGTATGATAAGATGAGTATAATGATAAAATTAAGCAAAACAACATTCATAACACCTCATAAGGTAGATGAAATAACAACATCCATGAGTAGGTGAAGATATGGAAACTTATCCACAAGATGTGTGGTTAAATTAAGAGTCTAATAACATTATTGGAGCTGGCATGGATCTTCACTATGTACCTAGGTAAAATCAGGTACCTAGGTATAATCACAGGTAAATAGGAATAATCAGGTACCTAGGTATAATCAGGTCAGTTGATGAGAGATGTCAGTTATAAGCAATCAAACAAAATTAATAAAACAAAACTCACTAAATCATGTTATAAGTAAAAGGAAAAAGTGTAGTTCCTGATCAGACAGCACCAGTTAAAGCTGCTCTGGATCTACACTACATGTATTTCTCTAAGTCTGATCCATTCATGCTTACCAGGATACTTGTTGTCTGCAACTTGTTTAAATTTTTATAGAGTCAAAGTACTGGTAGCAAAAAAAACTTATATACACCTTACTTTTGTGCATAATGTTATTATTTTACATTAATATCAGAAATGTCTTTAAGAGTTGATAAGAACCAAAGGAGGGCAAATTTATATATTTTATAATGCATAAGTGATGTCTTTATGGTTCATTAAAACAAACACAACTATAAATCTGTTATTGTAGCATTTTTATTCAATGACTATATTCTGACAATTTTAAATATCACAAAGGTCACACCGACTCCTGTGAGCATGGATAGAAACATAATGTTGACATCACGAGCATCACTGATGGTGCGCACCTTGTTAAACATCATTAGCATCATAGTCACAAACACACCAGCCATACAGCCAAGCAGAAATTTTACCCAGTCATGTGACATCCATCTGGTCTCTGATTGGTAGAGCCGACTAGCGGCTAGTTTACGTAAAAATTTCCTGCCAAGGGGCACTGGGGGTGTATAGGGTAGGCGGTTGAAGCGATGTTTGTTGTTATGCTCAGTCCTAGCTCGACACGAGTAAACATCAAAATGTTGAAACATAAGCTGCTCATTCAGCTCTGAAAACAGCAACAGATATATTGGAAAACACCAACTTGTATGATAGTCAGAAATAGGAGATGTTTGTCACTACTTCAAAACAGTATCCAGGAAATAATTGGGCAGACATTGCACTGAACCATCTGCACATGGCTTTTTTAATTGGCTATTTTATAAAATTTAAGAAAAGCTTTAAGGATTGTAATTACTTTCTCACAAAACTGTGATTTCCACTCAAAAGGAAAAGCTAAGACTCCTTTTAATGTCCTTAAAGTTTAAAAACAATATTGTACTAACTTTCTCTACATTAAGAGAAATTTATAAGTAGATTAAGTATTGAACAAAATTGCATTAAAAAGCTTAATAAAAACATTAGAAAAAAAAAAGTAAATTATTTAACGCAAGTTGAAGAAGCAGCAGTGCAGATAATTTCAAGTTGTTGAAAACCATTTTTGTGTCTGTGTTTACAATAATTTATATAGAGACTGCTCACAAAATTAGATATAGTGCTGCCTTCACTTTGATAGCAGCATTTTTTCACACCACGGAGGTGCTTTGTGGTCTTGATGCTGAGTGTCTGGCAATCTGTCTACTTTTAATGTGGATGCAAGCGATTTATTAAGATACAGTACCTGTAATAAACAAACAAATTTTACAGTCTCCCTTACCAGTATCCAGTTCACATGTGTTGATGACAGTTCGACAAAGGGGGCAAAGTACACCCTCTGATCCTTGGTGGGTCATGTGACGAAGGCAAGGATCGCAGAACATGTGACCACATGGATGACATTTGGTGGGGCGATGATAGAGGTCGAGGCAGACGGGACACGTCAGGGAGACGTCAATATCTTCAGTCACATTGGTACACAAGGGCTGTGACAGCTCCTACAACAGACAAGTCAGAGGTTATCAAGTATTGAAGGCATGCATGGTTTGGTAAATTATACTAAATATTTTGTTTTGGTATATAAGACCCTTAAGGGTACAACCCAGAGAAAATCACACTAAAGGGAACATGGAAAATTTCACCTGAAAGGGTTTATAATGTTTATTAATCCACCTTATTTCTGTGAATGAAAAGTCAAAAGACCAAAAGAAAATTTCTAGCTCAAAAACAGATCCTGCATGACTGCAAGAGTTCTATTGACATTTAAACAGATTTTCACAAAAAACAACAACAAGCAGAAAAACTTGTTTCAAGACAATTAAGACAACCCAACTCACATAAGAAGACAATGTTACAATGCACTCACGTGGAAGCTGAGAGCATATTTTCTGCTTGTCGATCTGGAAGGTTTGAATCTGGCCATCTGCCGCTGCAGCTTTTGTCTCTGCAGCTTTCTCTTCTGGGCAGACCTGCTAGTCAGAGGCTTGTTGCAGGCTGACAGAAAATAATGCACATTTGACAGAAAAATAGTTGGGAAATTGAATACTTTGGATTAAATCTTATTCTGCTCACGTATTAACAGTGCTGCAAGGTTTGAGAAATTTGGAGAAAATTTATTCGATAGATAATACGTTTACTGATCAATTTCATAACTTTTGAGAACTGTATATGGACAAGGAAATAATTTTAGAATGTAATTATGTAATAATGAAACCATTTTTTAATCAAAAAAACTTTATGAACTAGATGTGAGTACTGACTCTAGCTTGAGGATAACAATGGAAAAATTACTGTTTTCTGAATTTTTTTTTATTCAGAACACCTCTGATCACCTACCTGCCAATCTAGCATCTTCCATGAACAGCTGATTAAGTCCACTGTCTTCATCCCTGTCAAGCAGGGAGGTTGTTTCAAATTCCTCCTGCTGCATTACCCTGCTCTGGACGATGCTGCCACAGCTATCACTGGGAGTTTCAACTCTTTTTTCACAGGAATCTGTATTCCATTCTATATCTTGACACATGACACTTTCAGTCAAAGTTTCACTTTCTCCATCTACATCACTAATATCATTTTTAAGGCTACTGATACCTGTAAAAACTGAATCACAAATCTCACCTTCAGTGACATTTTTACATACAATATTTACCTCACCTTCACCTACTTCAATACCACTATTAAATATCAGAGTAGCGTCAGCAGTTTTACAATTATCATTCTCAATGTCCCATTTCTCAACAAGACTATCTATGTTAGTTGTTCCATTTTCTTCATCTCTACTACTACCTCCAGCATCATCTAGATCATCAGTGTCACACTCATCAGTTCTCTCCACATCTTCACATTTCTTAGTTTGACTGCACACTTCCAACATAGGATTTATGTGACATTCCCTCGAGTGTGCATGGTCACTTCCCTCAAGAGATATTTTTCTACCATATCTACCTTTACAGTTGGCTGATCTTTTTTTTGTGGCATTAATATTTGCTTCCCTTATATTACAGTTACTGATCATGTCCTTATCATCAATCTTCATAAATGATATGTTGATTTCCATATTATCATCATCATCATCATCATCATCATTATAACTATGGATGCAGCTAAGTTGATCTTTGATCTGTTTTAAATCTTCCATCACTGTAACAAGTGTGTCCAGCTGTAAGTCTTCACACATGTTTGTAGAGTCTCGCTCTGCCAGACTCAATTCATGATTGTGTATCGTCTCAGTACTATCATTGATAGGGTCTCCAAGTTG
Organism: Sinonovacula constricta; assembly: GCA_007844125.1. Taxonomy (NCBI): domain Eukaryota; kingdom Metazoa; phylum Mollusca; class Bivalvia; order Cardiida; family Solecurtidae; genus Sinonovacula; species Sinonovacula constricta. The sequence goes on from CM017565.1 coordinate 12,823,207, forward strand.
ACTTTTCATTTCAATATCTGGTGGATTTTCAGCATCAAGTCTGTAAACAACATTTTTAGTTTGGATACATTCTTCACCTTGGATTACTGTTGCACTGTCATCATGTCTAGAATATAAAAATGATGCTGATTTGTCCAAGGCTGGTTTATGCAAATTCATTAATAAAAGAACATCCTCTGTATCCGCTACCTCTTCATCATGTTGATCTCGAGGGCTGTCAATGTGTGCACTATTTCTATCACATCTGGCTGTATCAGGATTAAATTGAGTGGTTATCTTGTCTCCTAGCAACAAACCTTCTGACTCATGTCCATGATTACAACCCTGTAAACCCACCACTTCTGTTGTACCAACTTCTATAGTACAAGACCCACCAGGGTTTACCGGTATGTTTGTGTCAGACATAGCTGCTGGTAATGTGTGATGTTTGAGGAATGTGACATTCAACTGACCCTTCTTGGAGAACGCTAATTATTTCTTTGGCCATTCTGAAATAAAATATTATGACAACTAAGATCATATGAAACTACTGATAAATCTACATATTTTTTAAATGAATATAGCATGTTTGGTGTAAAAGTAAGGGATCTTTATTAAATAATTAATAAGCTGCTGTTAAAACAGGGCAAAATGGAAAGAAATTCAATGTTCTGTAGTGGTTTTAGGTACCTAGTCAGTTCAGGGGCTAAGATAAACAGGAGTTGAAGTCCCATATAAGACATTTAAAGATGGTCACCATGACCAGTTATATTTCATAAATTTTTGCCATGTTGAGAGAGGGAAATATGTGTGTGGTCACAGCTTTTTTTATTGGGGAAAGTGTGCATTATGTAAAAAAATCCAAAAGAATTAGTCAATGAATTATTCAACTTCCAGCAAGTGGTGTGCTCCATTTTAAACTTGCTTTTATTTACTCGCAAGATCTCATAGTGAATATGCTCCCTCGCATGTTATTTACCTGGCTAACTCAGCTGGTAGAGCACCTTGCACCAGAGTAGGAGGTCAAGGGTTTAAAAACCCATCCTGTTTATATGGTTGCTGCACCTTGGTTTACAACAATGCTGACGAGAATAAATTGGTACGTGGGCTGGCCATCAAGTGGTAATTGTAACAGGGTAGAAACTGGTGGCTCTGTCCAGTTTTTGCCTGGATTCAAAAAATGATCTAATGAATGGACTCTTTTAATATTTGTCTGCCCGGGTAGCTCAGATTATGTCTGAATTATGTATTAAATTATGTCAACAGTTTCTCAAATAAGTGAGCTGATGAAGAATCTGATTCTGATGAAAATTCAGTCTCTCTTGACAACCCAAACTATAATGTCTTTCCAATGCGTAAATTACAACTGTGCTGTTACAGCAAGAATGCACGCTATCCAGTATGATAGATGCGATGCTGGGCAGCACAGAAAATGCGATATGGGTATATAATAATTATCATATTTATAATGTAATAAAATAAACAAATAAACATTAAATGTTTATATGTTCATCATAAATAAATTTTTAAAAAATTAATAAATGCCTTAATGAAATAAATAAAAAAAAAAAAAGCATCAGTTATCTTTTGTCCTAAGGCTAATTGTTGCTTGCAATGTTTGCCGTGTAAACTTGAAAAATGAAACCATTTGTTTATTCAATTTTGTTTTCCTTCATGCCTATTATAGTGCATATTAGTTGTTATTTATATGTAGTGTTCATTCATATTTACCTTATGCAAATTGATTTTATTGATTACAGAATAAAATTCAGAACCATCATCAAGATTTCATTTTTGTTTTAATTAACGTTTGTTACGCAATCATCTCATGAATAACCCATAGTAAATCCCACCATTAATATGGAAATATGCATATAATAATATGGTACGACTATTCCCAAAATGGTACGGCTATTCCCAGTACCAGATTGTAGTGGTACGGCTATTCCTGCACTCCTAAACACCCTGGGCCCTGTAACGTCACCTGTCAACATATCTTTCGTCGTTTCGGCTAGTATTTTTATTGTGACTTGTTAAATAATTTTCGGATATATAAAGAAATAAAAATAAATGCCTATTCACAAACGTTACAAAGAAGAGTTCAAAGATGAACCAGTTACTTCAACCTTTCTTGACAATTACCATAACCTGTTTACTTTTGGCTTATTGATTTCCATACATAGTCAATATTTTCCAATAGTTGCACGGTGTAGAATCAACATGTTTCACGTCAAATTAAACAGTGTTCGGCAGACATCTTTGATAAAAATATTACAGCTCCTTAAAATAAATAAAAAATTAGACGATATTATAACACCAACAGAAAAATATGTTTTTTTTTTTATCAAAAACAATCAATCCCAAGCCAACAGTAGAATTATTTCGGAGAGTGTACTATTTGCGACACCGGTTTAACGCCTGAAATAATGTAACCATATAACTCATATAGACGCTTGAATGTATCAAAAGATTTTGTTTGGAAAAAAAAAATCAAGCGCTTTAGTAAGAAGAGTGTAAACATTCGGCGGGAACATCTGTCAACACAAATTGGGTACCGTTATAGTTAATGAAAAAGACGCTTTTTAGATTATGACATCAAAAGAAACTGGTATAAAAGGTAACGTACCGTTAATCCGGATTATTTTCTTTCATCGGTTGTGGTCAGCCAGCGAGTGTCCTACCAGCACAGTATTCATAACATTGCCATGTGTGTACTTTATGAATCTCTATTCATTAGACTTATGATTAGTTGCCCACTTTTCCTGACACTTTTCATCTGCAGAAACTAAATAAGTGTATATTGTCAACGGGACAAAATCTATCAATAACCCATTGAGTTCGCAGCCATTATTCTAATTGTCAGACTCAGAGACATAATTGGCACAGTTGTCAGACATATTGACAGACAGGTGATTGTAGTACACTCACAACAGTTGAATTGCAATACTTCAGATCACATTTTAATGATGTTACGGGCTTCTACTGATAAATAGGCTGGTCAAGTGATTCTTCCTAAGCATAGTATTTTATGGACAATAAAAAATTAGGCACGGCCAAAAATTCATTGACATAGCCATGATGCGAGTTCAGATCTTTTTCTTTTTGTATTTACTTGTCGTTTAAAACAAGGATACAAGTATAAATAGATAATTACATCTAAGCAAAACCTATTGGAAAAATATATGAACGGTGGACCATAAATAAGCATAATCATGAATGATGAAATAATGTGGAATGTACATTCTTAGTTTATCTGTTCTCACATTTGTCAAAGAAGTCTTTAATCGGTTTTGAAGACGAAAGTCTACACAACTGATCGGTGGAGTTTATAAACGTAATGACTAGGCAATACTTACCACTCAAGAAACCAGGTACACAGTGCATCCTTTGTTTGTTGAAGGTTACCCTAATCTTAGAAAATATGATTGGATTAGATTGGATTAGCCGGCATGTTTGCCGATACTGCGCAGCAACATTTCTATCATTATAGCACAGGGGCACTTATGAGGTGCCCAGGGACTGAACCCGGCCGGTCCATTATACTGACACCGACGAGTCAGGCGTAATGCTGTCCCCTTAGCCCCGAGCGTTAGGAGCTTAGATGCTCAGCAATTGCAGAAAATTGAGTCTTGGACAAAGTTTACATTGTAAATTGTAAAAGAGGGCAGGTCATGTTAAAAGAGGGCAGGGGATTGATGTGTTAGGGTAGGGTGGTTTGCCCTGCTGAAAGGGCCTAGCTGGTTTTCATTTTTTTCATTATTTGGTTGACACATTATTGTCGAGACCAGAAAGTAATGACAAAATAACAGCATATGAATATCGACGTAACAATAGAAAATAACTATATATATAGAAATAAAAGTCTGGACTAATATTCACATCAACATATACAAAGAATCTCACTTATCTGAGGCCAAGATAATGAAGTTTCACTGTATAAAATGTTGCTATACTTCGGTCATGATGCATCAGATGTCTGCTTGATGCTCGCACTCAGTCTGGTTGGAATCAGATTTGCTTTTTCCTTTTCTAATAATTTTATGTTGTTTTTGTTATGAGCAGTCTCATGAAAGACCCAGGTTATCTTGAAGGGTAGCTGGAACAGAATAATTCAGTTTGCAGATTAAAATATGATAATCATGATGAAGGTACTGAATAGTAACCATGGAAAATTTGTATCTGCAGAATCACAACATATTGTGTAAAAAAATTAAATAGCCAAGATATACATCTTTGTATTGTCCACCGTATATTTTATCTTGTCACATGTTGTTTTATAGTAAATAACATGTATCTGTTATTTATATTATTTGGTTGTGTTTACACTACAGAAGGTCCCATGTTTTAACTTGACCCTCGTTATGGCATATGCTGCTATTTGATTGCTTGAGAAATCTTCATTATAGAATGTGCCTTTAATAAAGTCAGAGTAATATAAGGCTTGAATTTAAATATCAATAATTTTATATGGATTGTTATGGCATTTTAACACCACTTAAAGGCGGTATTCGACAGTTTGGACCAATTTTTTCTTTTATGTAACCAAATAAAATGTTTTGCCTCAAACCATCTAGGGAAATGCTGTTTATTGGTGAATGATATCCATGTGACTGGTAAAGCATAACACCCAATCAGGCATTACAAAAATGTATTTCCTGTTAGGGCCACACTGCACAATTACCTATTTTTAACTGAGAAAACCATGTGACCACCAACTTTTGCTAGTAGTCAGCTCTGACGTAGATATCTATTTTTAGCTAAAATGCCCATCAATAGATTTGGAAAGAATGAACATTTACAGTGATTTATTTCTTGATATGAACTATACAATGTCAAGGCAGTGTTATAAACTGTATTTACCTAAAGTATATATGTTATTATGTCCTAATTCCCTAAAGCAGGGGTAAGATGTTGTCACATGTATTCAATAGGCGAACTGTTCAAAACCTCCTTTAAATGATATTTTATACTGTTGACCATGTCTTCCTTGTATGCTGCAAAGTGCAATTGTACATGAGTGTAGCAATGGATCTTCTTTATAAGAGCCTTGATATTTTGTACATGTTTCTTTGGTGGCCCTGTATTAAGATTGTTTTAAGAATTGTTTTCTGTCAAAAAACATGACTGCCAGGGGCATTGACCTTTTCCCTATATGAATATATAGATAAACTTTGAAAGTCTTCTTGTCAGAAACTACAAGAGTTGGAGATTGTTCAAAGAATTATGATCTGTCAAAAAATATGACTGCCAAGGGTGTGCTTATTTTCCCTATCTGGCTATATAGGCAAAGTTAGAAAATTTCTTGTCAGAAACTACAAGAGTTAGAGCTTTGATATTTGTTATGTCTGTTCCTTTGCTGGCACTGTATCAAGATTATTCAATGACTTATGATCTGCTAGAAACATGGCTGCCAGGGGTGTGGCCATTTTCCTGATATAGGGATATAGGAAAACTTGTCAGAATGTACAATCTATACCTGTTACATACATGTTCCTTAGGCAGCTCTGTATCAAGGTTGTTTAAAGAATTTTGATCCATCAAAAAAAGGAAAATGGCCATCAGGGGCATAGCCATCTCCCTTATATGGCTGTATAGGAAAACTTTGAACAATTTCTTGTTAAAAACCACAAGAGCTAGAGTTTTAATATTTGGTATACATATTTCTTGGCCTTAATTGTTGAAAGAAGGGGCATGGCTATTTTCTTTATATGGCCATGTAGTAAAAAAATGAAACTTATTGTTTATATATTGCTTGTGTACTTTATTTTTTTGTACTATATTACACTAAAACATGTGCATATCATGCATTCAGCATCATAAGCACATGATTTTGTCTTTGAAATGTAAGAGGGTGGTGTTTGTCTAGGCAGGAGAATGAAGGAAGAAATTTTGTCAGGGAGGAATAAAGCCAAATTATGGGATATTAGACAATAAATTGCAAATGTAAACTCTAAAGAATCCTGATGTCATGATTGTGATGTTTATGATATAATTGATACCATATTATACAGTGTGATGTTGCTTTTTTTCATACAGACTAACATGACTGAACTGGCTGATTTAAAAAGGACCCTGAAAAAGTGGGAAAACAATTTTGTGTTACAACATGATAGAAAACCAGGAAAGGTAAGTGTTCTAAAGAGAAATTTCAATTATGTTTGTACAAAACACAAGAAAAAAAGTTTGATATGGAATATAAAAACCTACATCACATTTAATAGCAATCTAGTGTGTGCAGATCAAGAACTGAGTCATAAAATTGAGAAAATTAATGCAAATTGGTTTATTTATTTATTATTTTAGTTAGCAATTATTGGTTTTGCAAGCTACATTTACGGAAGTTATTTCTTTTGTTTTTAATAAGTACCATGACTTAAATACCTTGTCATTGCATCATATGTCCCCTTTCATGTGTTTACAAAGCTTGTCATTGCATCATATGTCCTTGTTCATGTGTTCACATAGCTTGTCAATGAATCATATGTCTTCATTCATGTGTTCACAAAGCTTGTCAATGCATCATATGTCTTCATTCATGTGTTCACAAAGCTTGTCAATGAATCATATGTCTTCATTAATGTGTTCACATAGCTTGTCAATGAATCATGTCTTCATTCATGTGTTCACATTGCTTGTCAGTGAATTGTATGTCTTCATTCATGTGTTCACATAGCTGGTCAATGAATTACGTCTTCGTTCATGTGTTCACAAAGCTTGTCAATGAATCATGTCTTCATTCATGTGTTCACATAGCTTGTCAATAATCATATGTCTTTATTCATGTGTTCACATAGCTGGTCAATGAATCATATGTACTTGTTCATGTGTTCACATTGCTTGTCAATACATCATGTTTTAATGTTCATGTGTTCACCTTGCTTGTCAATACATGTGTCAGTGTTCATGTGTTCACCTTGCTTGTCAATACATCATGTGTCAATGTTCATGTTTTCACATTGCTTGTCAATACATGTGTCAGTGTTCATGTGTTCACCTTGCTTGTCAATACATCATGTGTCAATGTTCATGTGTTTACATTGCTTGTTAATACATCATGCATCAATGTTCATGTGTTCACCTTGCTTGTCAAGACATCATGTGTCAGTGTTCATGTGTTCACCTTGCTAGTGTTCATGTGTTCACCTTGCTTGTCAATACATCATGTGTGTACTTGTTAATGTGTTCTCATTGTTTGTCAGTGCATTGTCTGTTCTTGTTCATGTGTTCATAGACAAATATTGACCATGACTTTCATTGCTTATCAGGACATCAAATATCCTTGGTTATGTTTTCACAGGAAGACATTGATGCTGCTTCAGATGAAATTAAAGGTAAATTACTCTAGAATGTTATCGATTGGGTATTTGGATATTTTATTTCATATTTCAAATGTTAGATAACTTTTCAACATTCACATTTACTAAAAATTGGGATGGAAAGCTTTTATACTTTCATATTCCTTCATTGTTGATGATGCATGTTTGTTTGTTTTATGGTATGCAGGTTAGTTTTTACTTCAAGTGAATGAAACTAGACCTTTAAGCACAATTTGCAGAGTGACGGCTCCAGATAAAAGAGGCCACAGGTTCGATCCTGGGTCCCAACAAACCAATGCTGTTAAAAATGATGTTAGTACAGAACCATTGCTGGTGTTAGTGCAAATATAAGTGTCGTTCCACTACTGTTTGGCCCGGTGTCAGGATACTGTGACTGGATATTGTATCATGCCAGGTGTTCACAGCATGCCATACATCAAGAATGCAGCACTATATCTGCTTCAAGTGGACGCCATTGCCAGATAACTGAAATACTGTGGTGGGATGATTGACCCAACAAAAAAGCTAATGACAGAATGGAAGAACAAAAATGAACAACATGCAGTATAAATGGTTTTTCTGTTTCTGTATGTGATATAGCAAACTACATGTAACATACTGATAATGGATCAATTTAGCCAATACCCTTTCTGTGGATTTGAAAAATTCATGGATCATATAAAATGAAAAAAAAAATTGTTTAATCATAATTAGTTTAGCATGTTCATGTATATTCTGGAAGTATTCATCCCATATTTTATTGATACTTTGTATTTTCATTTTGAATGTGCATATTGATGTTTGAAGGTGCCTATAAGACTTATGCCCAGTTAAAGAAGGCCCAGACTGGTACACCAGCTAAAGAAGCCACAACTAAGACACAGTCAAATTGTGCCACTGATGAAAACATTGCTCCAGTAACCAACAATGGGGCAGCTGAGTTGAATGATGAAGTCACAGAGTCCGTCAAGCCAGCACACGAGGTGTGGGGAGCAGAGTTTGACAGAAAGCACAGCAAGGGACCAGATAAACAAGACAGTGGGAAGCAATCTAAGACAACAGATTCCTCTTACTTTACAAGTCTTGGACGGAAGCTGTATGAGAAGTCTGTAAAGATGGGGAGCTTCTCACAGGTCAGCAGTCATTAGAAGAATGTCATTAAAATGATCCTATGATAGAAGTGGATTTTATTGTAAAATTGTATTTGAAATAAAATTCTAATTCAGACTTGATGGAACATTGAATGATTGAACATGTTACTGTTTAACTACAAAAATTCTCAAAAGATGCCCACTTTGAATCTATTTTCACTATATGAAGAAAAATGCAAGTCCTTATAGAGAAAAAATTGCTTTATTTCTTGGTGAGTTTGATCTTCATTTTCTCTACATTTAGAGCTTTGTTTTTTTACTGTAATCTGATTATTTGGCATACTTTTTGTACTGTTCTAATGATGTAAAATTACAAAAGTTATTTTCCTTTTTATGATATGGTCACATGATTAAGAAAATCCCTCTTTGCATCTTTTAATTGTTCAGGTTCAAAGAAGATTAAATGTTAAAAGTTTTACATTCCACGTTGTATCCTTGGTATTTGATTTGTAAATAAAATCTTAACAAGGGTACAACTAACATGTGATTTGAATGTTACACATTTGGAAGTTATTTTTTTATAAATCAATTGAATTCTTTCTTCCATATATAATGACTGGCTTTTGATCATAATTTTTTAAATCATCAGACAAATGTACATAAGTGTAAACAAAGCAGTACTCCAAATTATTAATTTTGTTAACCCAATGTTTTTGTTCTTTTAGGTACAGGTTTTACACTTTATTTATATATTCTTCATATACACTTCATTACTTGTATATTTAGCTAGTTAGCATCAAAAGTCAGTGACATTGACCACACCATTTCAAAATCACTTACAGAACCTTCTCAGTTCAATACAGTTTACTGAACAATTAGAGCACATTATTCTTGCTACATATATATCAGCAATAATTCAACCCATTATCCTGTTTCTGACAACCAGTCTGGAAGCTCCTGGAAGAAGCCTGTCACCCCGCGGAGAGGGTTAAACACGGATGCTGAGGTGAAGGATACAGAGGTCAACCAAGGTCAACCCAGAGATAAATCATTCACTGACACTGGTATGTTGTAGTAAGATCACACTACTCAATTTTGTTCTAATTTTATTTCTTTACTGGGTTTCCTTTACTTAAAATTATATCTGGGTGCCTGTGGCATAGTTGGAGAGTTGCTGATTTGTAACTCCTTGGACTGATTAGCCTCTCACTGCTTGGGTTCGAATCCTGTTTGGGGCAATGGACATAATGTGGGAAGGTCTTCCAGCTGACCTGCGGTGCGCCGGTGGTTCTATCCTGACATTTGTATGAGGTCTTCCTTCACCAAAACAGCTAGATGTTACCATAATGATCATAATTGATCACTGCAATTTTTTTTAAAGACATAACAAAAAACATATCAAAATATTTCAGCCGGTTTTCTTTTTAAATAATCAGAGTGAGTTTTACTTTATATTTCACTGTTAAACTGTTAAATTTCAGATCTGTATACACCATTTTCTAATGAGTGTACCGCTGACACTGATGAAGCTCCCGTGATTCCATTTGGCAAGATGTTCCAGAAAGCACTGTCTGCTACTAAAGGGAAAGGCTTTCACCTCAAGGCAACTGATGATGATGATGACACTGATGTCTTTGTGAACAAGTACAAAAACCAACCTAAAACCAAAATCTCTATATTGCCTGACAATCTGTCCAAACTTGTAAGTGGGTCACGGCAGCAGATAGAGCAGGAAGTTGAGGAGAGGTTGAACAACTATGATGGTACATTCGAGGATGAATCAACCCCAGCAGAGAGAGCAGAGTTTTTGCGAGAGACACAGCTGGAGGAAGAGCTTAATGTGGGACACTCATGGGACAGACCAGTGAAGGATCTTGTGATTGAGGACATGAGATATTGTCAGAAGACAGGCAGCAAGAAGAAGACAGGGAGTGGAACCAGGAAGGCAAAGGAACCATTGGCAGCAGCCTCTGTGGATGAAAATAGGGATGTGAGAGATGTGTCTAGTGTTGTTGGTGATACAGGTAAAGCAGCAGATAATGATGACAGTGAATGGAGAAACACTGACACTCCTAAAGTAAGTAAAATATCAGAAGACCATGGAGGTCAGGGGAAAAGGAAAGTGGGAGGGAATAGAGGAAGGGGTCAAAGAAATGTGAAGCGAAATACTCCAAAACATAGTGATGTTAGTGCTGATGTAGATAGAGCTGCACAGGATATGGAGGAACCATCTGATGTGTCAAGAAAATCAGGGGAAGTTAATGCCATGGGTGAAGGCTCTGATGTTGTGAGGAGGACGAGGGGTGTGAAGAGGAAGGCAGTGATAGAGAGTGACGGAGAGGAGGCGGTAGATAGGGAACAGACTGTGGAGACAGTCAGGGATGATGAAGGTACACAGGAAGACTGGCTAGACGGGAAACCTGCCACAGCAGTGAAAAAACGCAAGATTAATACTGGAGCTGCTAAGGTACAATGTTTTATAATTGTCTTTAAGGTACATAGTATTTTGTTTGTGAAAAACTGTAATTGAGGATCCTGTTGCTAGGGGCTGAGATAGGATGGGCGTACGGTTGGAGTCGTTGACGAGTGCCCTTTCAATCTGAAATGTCTCTGAATCATTGTTCTTTTTTTTTAAGGTTTAGTTATTGATGACTTTTTTCAATAGTCTTGTCCTGAATATTCAAATGCGGAAGACACCAAACCCTTTCTAAAAGCATTTAGAACTGTCCTGACTCATTTCAGAATGTCCTTTATTCATTTAAGCAAGCAATTCTGGTTTGTTTTTTAACTTTTATTTATTCTTTAATGCAAGCTTTAAAAGCTATAAATTATGACAATCGCCATCTTTGTAATGACATCAATAGAGGTTGTGTTACTGATAATGGTTCATTTTGTTTCAATTGTAGGCAGTAACAGAACCTGTAGTGAAGATGAAGGCAACGAGACCTCCTCCTAAGTTAGTACCAATGTTTTTATTGGCCACCTTCCATTAGCTGTACATAAAAAGTGTCAATATGTATACCCAGCAGAGCTTCATACCTCTTGTTACAGGATCTGCCTAACTGGTATCAATTTAGTATTTAATGATCAGTGGAAATGGTGGCATGTTGGAAAACAACAACAAGGGTTTAGTTTTCACATAGAAAACGTTTCATGTGTCAGATTTGTCCTAGATACATCAGAGACGTATAACAACAATAACGTCTCTGGATACATCTTATCTTAAAAATTTGAATAAAAACATCCAAAACAAAGTAATTGTTTAGTTGAATGCAAAAAAATGTTCTAATGAAATTGCTTTCCTATAGCTATTTCGTGTAGAACAATAGAGAAATATTGAACAACGATCCACAATATTACTCTTTTTGCTATCAGAGAGAAGCCAATCTCACACGACAACTTTATACGACTCAACATGAAGCTTAAGACATATAAGAGGAAGGGTCATCACATGACGGGGCCGCAATACAAGCGTAAGATGTGGAAGGAGAAAATGCAGGCTCGTAGCAAAAGTTACGGCGATGCCTGCTTCAAGTGTGGCCAGTCAGGACATTGGGCCAGTAAATGTCCAGGTAACCTCACACACACAAGGATGATGTTTTTTTTATGTTTTATTTTATTTAGGACATGTACCTTAAAAAATTTGGATTGTGGGAACATGGTATTGTACTGTCTTTTTTAAATGAGTGACTGTTTGGCCGTAAAATCTTTTAGTCTTTGACTTTTCAAGAAGAAATACATGGCTTAAAGTATCATTTTAAAATATACCCTAAACAAGTTTATATAACATTGTACAGCATTGTACAGCAATAGATATACAGTCAATCTTTGGTTATTCAGAGTCGTTGGAACGGCCGATTTACTTTGAACAATGCTTGGATTGGTATAATCTAAATTGCCTTCGCTTACAAAAAATTTTCCGACTAGGAGTCCTCCATTTTGGATTACATAATTCTCTGCAGTAATATGCAAGGAGCAATGTATATACCATAATACTTTAACAGTGAAACATAAGAAAAGTGAGTTGTTGGAAATAAAATGGATAATGGGGTAAGCATCATATTGTTTTTATCTTTTTAAAATAATAACAAATCAAAATATGTGCATGCATGTATACAGCATTGCCAAGTAGATGTGAACATGTTATCATCATCAATAAACTGCAACAGATAAATACATAATGGTTAAAAGAACATAGTATTAAATCACATAGTATTAAATTGTAGCTGATATGAGAATGTTCCAATGGCTGGGTCTTTCACCAGATTGCTCAGCTAAGATTTCACCCACTATGCTTGCCATTTCTCTTTTGAGATGATGTTGATATCGGTCAGCATTTATACCTACCCACCCTGACAGTTTGCAACACCGCTGTGAGACAAAGAGCAGATAAACCAATCTTAAAATGGATTGTCATTCTTCTTAACTGATTATATATAGTAACTGATTGTCAACATGTCATATCCATTTAACAACTTTAAATAACCAATTAATAAAACCAAACATCAATGTCACTGGAGTAACCTCCCTTCACAGTTTGACTGGTGACCATACACAATGGTCGACCTGTGACGTGATTAGGTGTTGGATAAGATGTGTAAAGATAGCATTAAAACTGTATGTTGGGGATCAAAATTGACTTTGAATAATACAGAAACTTCAATTAATGCAAATAAATAATTTGATGTTTTTTACATTGAAATATATATGAAAAAAATTGTGACAGACCAATGACTTCAAATACTGCCTCGGCTTTGGACAACCTGAGTTTGAACAACCGAGGTTTGACTGTAAGAGAAAGGGAATGAAAATACATCAATGCATCCCCATTTTTTAATTTTATTTTCTTTACCCCCCATTTCTTTTATAATTGCAACCCAATTGCCTTTTGTAACATAGTGCAACCTTACATCTATTCTGACATCCATGTGGATGTCCAAAAACTGCCAACTGTGTAGTATATTGACTAATTTTGTTTTCATTTGTAACATAATGCATTTTTTCCTTATAATGTAAAAATCTTACAGTTCTTTTCACTTTCAGAAAGTCTTGTGTAGGCTGGCTGCTTCCATAAAAACAGAATAATTCTGCTGGTATTTTATTAAGTGAAATACATCAATAATTGTATGATAGTTTGTAGAGTCTGGTACTTTTTATATATCCCAATAGGAGCTGGAAAACAGGCTGCCAACCCATATGACAAGGAACCAGTCCAAGATGAAGATTTTCCCAGCATGCAAGAGGCAGCCATGCTGGCCCGAGGTATCAAACCTGAGCGGAGACCTGCAGCAAGCCCTGCAGTAAAGAAAGGTAGGCATAAAAATTATTAAAACAGGTGGACTTATGATGTATTTTGATATTACTTTTTTTAACTCACTGAGTTTATGCTCAGGGTGAGCTTTTGTGAGCTCCCACCATTCATCATCCAGCGTTGCATGTCATGCACCCATCAACATTTTTTTACATTCTCTAAAAGATAGCCCCTCTGAAACTGCTGGCCAGAATTCAACAAAACTTTCTCAGAAACTTCATCAGGCAGAGAAAATGAAAAACCTTTGTAAAGAATTTTGATCCATCATGAAACATGGAAAAAAATGGCGCGGCCATTTTCTATATATGACTTTATAGAAAGTACATGAGCTAGGGCCTATATGGTTTACATGTTCTTCAGGTGGTTCTCTGTCAAGATTGGTAAAGGAATTGGGACTTTAAAAAAACTTGGCAGTCAGCGGTGGCCATTTTTCATATGGTTAAATAAGAAAATCTCTTTGTCAGAAACAACATGAGCGTGAGCCTTGATACTTGAGGCATGGCCAGTTTCCATATATGGCTCTTTTGAAAAGCAACAACAACCTTTTATCCAAATTATGCTTGTGTACAAGTAATACAATTATTCTGGTCAGTTTAAACATTGCTTATATTCCTTGCTTATTCTAACAAAATAGTTATAACACTCAGTGAGCGATATAGGGCCATCAGGGCCCTCTTGTTTAGTTTTAATTTTCTGTAAGAAATTATTTACAAGTGTTGTTTTGCTTGCCATTTATGTTATTGTGTGTTGTTTCAATGTTGATTCCAGTGAAGGAGTCCGCAAAGCCATGTTCATCCCCAGATAAAGAGGGAGCTCTAGTGAGGGATGTAGAGGAGGAGGATGAGGAGCTTACGTTTCAGACAGATATTGTGCGCTCCCGCAGCGAGAAGGCTGCCCCTCCCCCATGCATGCGGCCTCTCATAGAGTGTGGGGACGGGGAAACACTGCCAGGTTGGTAGGATGAATGGCATGATTGTATCATTAGGGTGTTACAAACACATTTACACATTATAGTTATGGAGTAAGAAGACCTATAAGACTTCATAGGATGGAACCAATGCAAGCTAGGTAAAAGAAAGCATTGATGCCAGGCATCAGAGGATGCTGTCAAACTACTGTTCAACAACGGTACATTTCTTTCCTTGTAACAGACTGTCCAACAAAACAGCAACACCTTGTTGTCACTAAACAGATTAAAAGACATATGCTAGAGTAGGTTTGATTGGAGAGAATTTCACCAAATTAGGTACAATTATTTGATGTGGTGTGAGAAACAAACATATGTATTAAAAATATTGGGTCACCTTGCAACTTTTTATTTTTATACTTAGTATCTGTCCTTTTTCAGTTAGACACTTGAACACTATACAATTTTTTTTTTTACATAGAACAGATTTTAAGTGGAAAATTAAGACAGTATTACCGGGTACACAAAATTATGTCCATAAGTTGTTAACTGTTTTCACTTCACATACTTTATATTTGTCTGCTAGATTGTTTATTACTTTATTAAGCTGTGTATTAAATGTATAAAATTAACCTATGCTTACTGTACACTGAAGTGTTATAAATAAAAGTTGAAGTTATTTCTTATAAAATTAAGAAATAGAAATATTTATGTTGCATACTAGGTTTTCTTTGTATTTAGAGAAATTATAAATACAGTCCTCCAAACTCATTACAATTGTCAGAGAAACCTAGTCAAAGTATCAGAAACAAACAGAAAGCTCATGTGCAAATATGGTGCACAGTAACTACTCCAGGAAAACCTTTAAAATGCATTCAAACTTAGTGTGAGCAGTCTGATGTTTGTGACAAGTAGTAGTATAACAGTTGCATTTCATGAATCTGCTTTTAATTCATTTGCACTTCTAATTACATGATTTAACAGTACCATTCGTCAATGCATCAACATCTCTCTGAATAAGTGATGTTCCTGTCCACATTGATAAGATCGAGAGTATATTGCTCAGTAAATCATACCAGTTCTTAATCTTTAGCTGAAGTATGTCTTAATGTAGGGAATTCCTTTCACTATAACTATTATAGATCAAGCCTGCTTTTAACCAAAAATAATACAGTTAACATGTACAAGGGTCTGTCCAAAATAACCTGATTGTCTGAAAACAAATAATTTAATTCACATTTTGAAGTTACATTCCTTCAGTATAATTTTCCCCAGATCAAATGGTAGATTTCTACCTCTGTGGCAATGATAGAGTACAGATTGCTTGGCAAAGTAAGTTGATGTCCAGCACCACCCCATTATGGCATCATAGAATTAATCTAAATCACCATAACAAATTCTTCACAAGGATTTTTTTAAATTTTGTTGCAAATTGTAATCACATGGGCTTAAGTCCAGCAAATAGGCAGGGTGTTTTAAACTTTCCCACTAACCTTCTTAAAATAATGCCCAAACATTGCTTAATGGCACCGTGCATTGTCATGCAAAATGAGGGGCATGACATGAATCAGTTCTGGGCTTTTGTGGCGTAATGCTGGGAATTTTCCAGACAATCATTTCACAATAACCTTTATTATCCATCCCTCCTTCAGGAACTCTGTCTGTGGTTATTGCTTCACTGGAATAGTGTACACTTGGTTGATATCTACTTGTGGGTCTTTTTCAGTTAGCAAGAGAAAATGCATCAATTTTTGCAATCACATAGTTAAAATATAAACAGATCAGTGACTGATTCAGGTTTCCTGTGGAATCTCATTCAATCATTGTTGACTGACCCTTCAAACAGAAGGCCATGTCAAGTTACTGAAATGGATTGCACACTTTTAAGTTTGATTTTTCAGTCAAGTGTGGTGTATACATATACAATAGATCAAATGTAATTAAATCCTACTATTAAGATGGAATGCAATTCAACCATTTGTAGAAATGATACAACAAAAGTAAAAAATAAAACAAACTGAATGTACATGTTTATTCCCACAAGAAACTTATTAAAAAAGTTGTTAATTAGAATACCAATAATTTACACCAGACACAAGGACATGGATCAGAATGCAAACTACATGGCACACTTCAAACTACTACTCATAGTTGCACATTTTAGATTATACACTTGTTGAAGGTAAACAGTGAGGAATGCTTGCTGTTTCAGTACCTTGGACACGAGACGGGGTGAAGGTTTAGAAAATTCATACTTATCTTATAAATGGGCTGTATTATAATAATGGATGGTTTAATGGTAATGAAAGTATGTGTCATTATATTCATTTAATAACCAAAATTTCTTCTACAGCAATAGTATAGAGTTCCAGCACAATGAGGATAGAATATTATAGAAATTAAACTCATGACTGTGTTGATTTCCAGCAACTCCCAAGTTTGTTCTTGATGGTCTGAAGAAATTTGGGTTTGACAAGTTCCGACCCGGTCAGGAAGAGGCAGTGATGAGGATCCTAGCTGGTAGGTCAAGGTCATTTTAATATACAAGCTACTTTTATTAAGACTCACACTCAATTCTTACTTGTCTGCCTATAACTGCATGTAAAGTTTAGTACAACTTTTAATAGAAACTCAGCTGCAGATAGTGTAGATTCTGATCTGACAACACTCTGTAGAAGCTGACTAATTCAGATCTACACTGTTTGTTGTAAACCTTGTCATTACATGATTTAACAGGTGCAAGATACTCCAATCCTTCCAGCATACAGTCAATCAGGCCATTCACATTCAAGTTCACTACCTGTTGTGGGTCAAGGTCAAGATGACCAGTTTTTATTTCTGTCATTATATTTATTACCTCTATATTAAAACAAAATGGAAACAAAACCTTTATGTTTAGATGATAAAACAATCAATATTTCAGTAAAAAATATTTTGAATAAGAATTACACCTATCAGGACTTAAAGATACAGTTCCAAAATTAATTTGAATTATGCAATTGTAATTTAATGTAAAGCCTAGCATTTGTTACTAGTAATAGATAGAATTGCACAAATAACTGTAATTAATAACATATTTGTTGAAACTAATCACATGATCCCATATATAGGGATTGCTTGTCTAACTAACCTATCAAGATCTCCATCTGAACTGATTTCTTTATACACCACCACTTTCTTGTTTACCTGTTATAATGTATTTGGTGTTTGTGAGGGACATACCTTAAATATTTGCATGCACCTGCTCTGTACAGGTACAAGTCAAGTCAATTTTGATGTAAGATATGTCTCTTATAGGCTTCTGTATGTAGGAATGGATCTTGCTGTTGACAAATCTGAACAACCTGATTGGTCTTGTTTGTTTTGGGCTGTCAGTTATTGTGCACAGCATGTGCAAAGCATTCTTGACCTTGTCATATATGCCTTTTGAAATATTCAATGCAAAATGAAATGTTCACTGTTTTTTGAGTCACTTTAGATAAAATGCATGTCATGAATAAGCAAATGATATACATGTATAAAAAAACATTTAATATAAAGTAAGAACAAAATCTTTAATCCGAAAAAGCTATTATTTATAACTTTACAACTCATAACAGTACCAGATTTGTCTAGACATAAGTTCAGATCATTTTGTATATGGTGTTGTTTAAGTGTGCTCCATAATTTTGCAGGTCTGTCAACTCTGGTGGTGCTATCAACAGGAGGAGGGAAGTCCCTGTGTTACAAACTGCCGGCTTATTTGTACTCCCAACGGGAACCATGCATCTGTCTCGTTATATCTCCACTGGTTTCCCTTATGGAGGACCAGGTACATAATTGACTTCCTTATTACCTTTGCATCTATCTAGAAAAAGGCCTTTTTTCGAGAGTGTTGTTATTTGCACTTGAGCATTGTCCTAGGGGCCAAGAGTATGCACCTGCCCCTTCGGGGGAGTGCTTTGTGCTGTATGTTTCAAGTGAAGATAGTCGTTTTGGTCTATTTTGCATCAATTGAGAATTGTGAATATATTATTTACCACAAGTAACATTATCTTGTAAGACAAAGAATGGAAAGGTATGAGATGGAATGAACTAAATAAAGTAAACGTCTCCAGCCACCGGACCTGATAGTGCAATCGATAGAGCATCGGCTCCAGGTATGGGAGGCTCCGGGTTTGATACCAGGCTACGACATACCAGAGGTCGTAAAAAATGGTATAGCTCCCTTGCTAACGCTCAAGCAAGTAGTTCCACGACTGGTTTGCCCTGTATCGGGATAATGTGACTGGGTGTGGTTTCATGCCAGGTGTTCACAGCATGCTATACACAGTGAAGGAAGCACTATATTTGCTTCAAGTGGACATTGTCTCTAGATAACTGAAATACTGTAGGTGGTACAATAAACCCAATAAACAAACAATGTCTCCAGCCAGGAAAGTAAGCACCAAATCTTAGATAAAGTCAACTGAATAAGTGTATATGGTACTAGCATATGGCCAAATAAGTTAGTATCATGCACATACAATTGACACACTTTAACTTTTGAACTTGTTTTCAAACATTATGTGGGAAAAACTGCTTTTGTTTTTTTATTTTGTTTTTATCTTTATCATGAGATTTCTACCAGTTTTACAGATACTGGGACACTGATAAGATAATTTTGGTTTTAATAAATTTCAATTGCCACTTTTTATAGGTTATAATATGAAGGAGACAGAAAGATTCAATATAAACCTCCCCCCTTATCAGTGCATTAGTCATTGACCTGATACTTATACCTCTCTGGGACCAGGGCGTTCCAAATGAGAGACAATTTTTCAAAAGATGTAATTCCCTTTAAAAAAATGCCTATATCTCCACTAGATTTTTTCTAATGGAGGACCAGGTAGAAAAGTTACTCTCTTAGAAGGAACTATGTACCTGTCTATTTATATCTCCACAGGTTTCCAACTGGGAGAAATAGGTACATAATATTTAGAAAGAGAATGTCCAGAAAGTACACAGTGCTACAAAGGCTCCTGCAATGAGTTCAGTTTTTAATCAATTTAGTAATTAAATTTTTAGTGGGATATTCACAGAAGTGGCAGGATTTGGTATTGTTTAATTAAATAAATGTTTTTCTACTTTGTGTCCAGACAGGCTTGTCATGTTATTGCAAGCATGCTTAATCAGTGTGACAGATCTTATTAAATACTGGGATTAACTTCAGGCTTTGATTGAACACAATTTAAATTGACTCAATCTGCTTGGTTTAATTGACAATTACTCTAGTCATTTCTACCTGAATTATGTTTGTCTGCCTCTCCTCTCATTAACAAAAAGTAGGACAAGTATTGTAAAGTGTTGTGAATAGAAACATATTTAAACATGACATAGTTTAAATTTTAAGATTCTATAAACTGTAAAGATGATTCTTTATTTTAACGTTACTTGTTAAGCTGAACCAGTGAAAACTCCTGATAACTTGTCAGTTTTAATTTTCCTGTGATTGATATATGCACATTACTTGTTTAGCTGAACCAATGAGAACTCCTGATGTCCATGTTTGTGACCAAAAGAAAACTCTATATAATATATTGTGTATTTGATTCACCAAATGCAGAAAACAGTTTTGTTGTTGTTTCGTTTTGCAACACATTGCAGCAACACATATAGGAAAATTTTCATGATTTCCAGCTTTTTTAGTGGAGGAAGGACCTGCTGACTCTTGGTGGGTCAGATGGAAGACTCCCCACACATAAGGTTTTTGCCCAGACCTGACCTCACAAACATTACATTTTGGGGCCGAGCATAATCAGCGGAATGTGTTTCTCAACAATTGGCATCTGAATTCATTTTTAGTTAAACTGGGTCAAAAAATCTTTTAATAAAGTTATGCCTGACCCGCTCTAGTGCTCAAAATATATTGCTTGAAAGTTAAAGTAAGGTTTTCTTTTGTCATGCTTCAAAACATTATTATTTTTAACATAACTCTTAATCACCTGCATGAACATAATTATTTGTCATGCAGCTCTATTATTCACCCATATTTCCACGTGAGCATAAATGTTTGTCATATAACTCCCCTTTTCCCATGTATGTCCACAGGTGACGGGTCTGCCACAGGGGGTTCGAGGATTCTGTCTCCATACCAACATGACGCCCAGCCAGAGGGAGGCAGTACTAGCCAAGGTCAAGGAGGGTCAGGCCCAGTTCCTGCTTGTGTCACCTGAGGCCATAGCTGGGGGCAGCATGTCTTTGATCACATCCATGGCTTCCCTGCCCCCTGTAGCATTTGTGTGTATAGATGAGGCCCACTGTCTGTCTGAATGGTCCCACAACTTCAGGCCTTCCTACCTACGCCTCTGCAAGGTACCATACACCAGACATGCATTGTTTTAAAGATACCCTCATGAAGATTTCCATTCAACACAAGTTACAGTTGTTGTGGACAATGAAATATTTTCTTTAGAAGTGAGCCTTCTTACACTCAGTTCTAGATTCTAGGGAGTAATTATGGTGAATTAGTAGGCCAGGTGTTAGATAAATATTCTTTGAAATGAAAAAAAATGTTAAGTTGTGTCATTGTTCACTAACAGTCTTCGTTTCTGTATTTAAACTTGAAGATTTCTTGTAATAAAAACATTTTAAGAATGTCTTCTATAAGTTTCTTAGGACTTTAATCAATCAATACACTGAGGTGATTAAACAATACAATAAATACAAGGTCTTGCTAAAACTCTTGTGCCTTGTTTTCAGTATTTTTATAAGTTGGATAACTTAGTTTCTACCTCGACCTTTTGTTTTATCATTCTTATATAAAGACTTCTTGTGTTCTGCTGTGTCTAGGTTCTGAAGGAAAAGCTAGGTGTGCAATGTTTTCTGGGTCTGACTGCTACTGCCACCTTGTCCACAGCTGCGGATGTCTCTCGTCACCTTGGCATTACCGACATCCGCAGAGCCACTGTCAGGGGGTCCCCTATCCCTGGCAACTTGTATCTGTCTGTCTCCAGGGACGAGAACAGGGATGAGGTAAGACATGATTTACTGTATTTGAAGAAAAGGATGATGCTGGGGAATTCGGAAAAGTTAAAGCTACAATCACCAGGTGATGCAGGGATAACGAGGTGGGGAGGATGTGTAATTTTGGCTGGAAGTAAAATTATAAATCCTATTATTTGATGGTATATTATATATTTTGAATATGACATTTATATATAGCAACAAAGGGTTTTCTTTGTTGGTTTACAGGTTAAAGACCAATAGCTGGCCTCATTTCTTACTGCTACATATACTTTTAAACAAATAAATTAAAACAGTAAAAATATTATTACTTTAGGTTAATTCACTCTCAGTATAGTTACCAGTATCAAGGTATATAACTCTGCACCACCCGTGATTGCTGTCAGTCAGTGGTTGCCTTCCTTGAGAGTGTCAGAACTTGGGGCGTAAAGAAAGCAGCAGCATTGACTATTCCTCGGGTATTTAACAGACCGTCCTTTTAGCTTATCAGATAATAGGATTTCACCACATGTTGCAATGGCCAGCTATAGGTTAGACACATTAGATAGTTGTTGAAAGTGATGGAAATTTTGTTACACATAATGAATATTTTAAAACCAATAAACACCTAAATCTTTAATAATTATACAGAAGTATTTTATACAGTGTAAAAAGATTTGTGCATTTAAAGCACACTAACTGCACAAATATTGTTGCTATCAATATAATATAACATTTTTTGTTCTCAGTTTAAATGTTATATTTTAGAGATATCTTTTAGAGAATTCTCTTTTATATATAATTCATCTTACTGATTTCTGACCATTTCATGTGTACAAGTACACTGCGGTAACTGATGGTTTTTCTTTTTGTGTGTTATGTCTCGTCTCAGTGTTTTTGTCACATTTACATTTACCTTGTTTGCCTTTGTCTACAGGTTGATAAAATTTAAATATCTGTGGAAATTTTGATAGGACCTTTTCTAATTTACCTATTTAATTGATTAGCTTAGTGTAAAAATGGGAAATCATATTGTGAAGTGGGTTATATGTTGGAAGGGCTTTATACAACAAGGCTATGTGTGGATAATATGTTAGAAAGGCTTTATAATACCAGGTTATGTGTGGGTAATGTGTTGGAAGAGGGCTGTATTCCACCAAGCTATGTGTGGATAATATGTTAGAAAGGCTTTATACTACCAGGTAATGTGTGGATAATATGTTAGAAAGGCTTTATAATACCAGGTTATGTGTGGGTAATGTGTTGGAAGAGGGCTGTATTCCACCAAGCTATGTGTGGATAATATGTTAGAAAGGCTTTATACTACCAGGTAATGTGTGGATAATATGTTAGAAAGGCTTTATAATACCAGGTTATGTGTGGGTAATGTGTTGGAAGAGGGCTTTATTCCACCAAGCTATGTGTGGATAATATGTTAGAAAGGCTTTATAATACCAGGTTATGTGTGGGTAATGTGTTGGAAGAGGGCTGTATTCCACCAAGCTATGTGTGGGTAATATGTTAGAAAGGCTTTATAATACCAGGTTATGTGTGGGTAATGTGTTGGAAGAGGGCTTTATTCCACCAAGCTTTGTGTGGGTAATATGTTAGAAAGGCTTTATAATACCAGGTTATGTGTGGGTAATATGTTGGAAGAGGGCTGTATTCCACCAAGCTATGTGTGGGTAATATGTTAGAAAGGCTTTATAATACCAGGTTATGTGTGGGTAATGTGTTGGAAGAGGGCTTTATTCCACCAAGCTATGTGTGGGTAATATGTTAGAAAGGCTTTATAATACCAGGTTATGTGTGGGTAATGTGTTGGAAGAGGGCTTTATTCCACCAAGCTATGTGTGGGTAATATGTTAGAAAGGCTTTATAATACCAGGTTATGTGTGGGTAATGTGTTGGAAGAGGGCTGTATTCCACCAAGCTATGTGTGGGTAATATGTTAGAAAGGCTTTATAATACCAGGTTATGTGTGGGTAATGTGTTGGAAGAGGGCTTTATTCCACCAAGCTATGTGTGGATAATATGTTAGAAAGGCTTTATAATACCAGGTTATGTGTGGGTAATGTGTTGGAAGGGCTTTATACCATCAGGTTATGTGTTGGTAATATGTTGGAAGGGCTTTATACCATCAGGTTATGTGTTGGTAATATGTTGGAAGGGCTTTATACCATCAGGTTATGTGTTGGTAATATGTTGGAAGGGCTTTATACCACCAGGTTATATGTGGGTAATTTGTTGGAAGGGCTTTATACCACCAGGTTATCAGTGGGTAATTTGTTGGAAGGGCTTTATACCATCAGGTTATGTGTTGGTAATATGTTGGAAGGGCTTTATACCACCAGGTTATGTGTGGGTAATTTGTTGGAATTGCTTTATACCACCAGGTTATGTGTGGGTAATATGTTGGAAGGGCTTTATACCACTAGGTTATATGTGGGTAATTTGTTGGAAGGGCTTTATACCACCATGTTATGTGTGGGTAATATGTTGGAAGGGTTTTATACCACCAGGTTATGTGTAGGTAATATGTTGAAAGGGCTTTATACCACCAGGTTATGTGTGGGTAATTTGTTGGAATTGCTTTATACCACCAGGTTATGTGTAGGTAATATGTTGGAAGGGCTTTATACCACCAGGTTATGTGTGGGTAATTTGTTGGAATTGCTTTATACCACCAGGTTATGCATGGGTAATTTGTTGGAAGGGCTTTATACCACTAGGTTATATGTGGGTAATTTGTTGGAAGGGCTTTATACCACCATGTTATGTGTGGGTAATATGTTGGAAGGGTTTTATACCACCAGGTTATGTGTAGGTAATATGTTGAAAGGGCTTTATACCACCAGGTTATGTGTGGGTAATTTGTTGGAATTGCTTTATACCACCAGGTTATGCATGGGTAATATGTTGGAAGGGCTTCATACCACCAGGTTATGTGTTGGTAATATGTTGGAAGGGCTTTATACCACCAGGTTATCAGTGGGTAATATGTTGAAAGGGCTTTATACCACCAGGTTATGTGTTGGTAATATGTTGGAAGGCTTTATACCACCAGGTTATGTGTTGGTAATATGTTGGATGGGCTTTATACCACCAGGTTATGTGTGGGTAATATGTTGGAAGGTCTTCATACCACCAGGTTATTTTGGGGTCATATGTTGGAAGGGCTTTATGCCACCATGTTATGTGTGGGTAATATGTTGGAAGGGCTTTATACCACCAGGTTATGTGTGGGTAATATGTTGGAAGGGCTTTATACCACCAGGTTATGTGTGGGTAATATGTTGGAAGGTCTTCATACCACCAGGTTATTTTGGGGTCATATGTTGGAAAGGCTTTATGCCACCAGGTTATGTGTGGGTAATATGTTGGAAGGGCATTATACCACCAGGTTATCAGTGTGTAATTTGTTGAAAGGGCTTTATACAACCAGGTTATGTGTGGGTAATATGTTGGAAGGGCTTTATACCACCAGGTTATGTGTGGGTTATATGTTGGAAGGGCTTTATACCACCAGGTTATGTGTGGGTAGTATGTTGGAAGGGCTTTATACCACCAGGTTATGTGTGGGTAATATGTTGGAAGGGCTTTATACCACCAGGTTATGTGTGGGTAATATGTTAGAAGAGCTTAGTACCACCAGGTTATGTGTTGGTAATATGTTGGAAGGGCTTTATACCACCAGGTTATGTGTGGGTAATATGTTGGATGGGCTTTATACCACCAGGTTATGTGTGGGTCATATGTTGGAAGGGCTTTATACCACCAGGTTAGACCAGACCTTGTAGCGCAATCGGTAGAGCGTCAGCTCCAGGTACGGGAGGCCCTGAGTTCGATCTTGGGCCGCGACATACCAAAGTCATTAAAAATGGTGGTGGTATAGCTCCCTTGCTAACACTCAGGCAAATATAAGGGTAGTTCCACGACTGGTTGGCCCGGTGTCAGGATAATGTGACTGGTTGTGGTATCATGCCAGGTGTTCACGGCATGTTATACACAGTGACGGCAGCACTATATCTGCTTCAAGTGCACCCTGTCTCCAGATAACTGAAATACTGTTGGTGGGACGATAAACCCAATAAACAGACAAACAAACCACCAGGTTATGTGTGGGTTATATGTTGGAAGGGCTTTATACCTCTGGGTTATCAGTGGGTAATATGTTGAAAGGGCTTTATACCACCAGGTTATCAGTTGGTAATATGTTGGAAAGGCTTTATGCCACCAGGTTATCAGTGGGTAATATGTTGGAAGGGCTTTATACCACCAGGTTATCAGTGGGTAATATGTTGGAAGCTTTATACCACTAGGTTATGTGTGGGTAATATGTTGAAATGGCTTTATTTGACCATGCTATGTGTGGGTAATATTTTGGAAGGGCTTTATACCACTAGGTTATGTGTGGGTAATATGTTGAAAGGGCTTTATATGACTGGGCTATGTGTAGGTAATATGTTGGAAGGGCTTTATATCTCCAGGTTAACTGTAGGTTATACATTGTAAGGACTTTATACCCCTTGTGGGATAATCCTGGTTACCATTAACTGTCTTGTCTGGTACACAGCTTTACAACAGGCATGAGGTTTGTGTTCCTTCATAGTGATAATTTGTTCATTTCAGTATTTGTTTTACACATTTGATAATTCTGGTAGGTATTGAACAGTAATAACATTGATGGAATGAATTTGGAGAAAAGTGTCTATCTCAAAATATTTTAACAATAATGCATTTACAGCAAAGTGTCTTCATCCAGGTATGGTTCTAAACAGATTATAGAATGTCTGTCCCTGCTAGGTTAATACTAATTGGTATAATATTCGGAACCTTGTCTGAAAGGTAATGCTTTCCTGGTGTTTGGTTGGGGTTTTTTTTGGACTGGTTTCTGTTAAATGGAAGATAAATTGTCTGATTATACTGTGAGTGTTAAAGTGCATCTGGGTGGACAAGAAAATCATTGAGAGAGAATATGTAACATGGACAGAGATACAGATGAGATTTGAAAAGACATGACTGAAAAGCCTAAGATATGGACAGAAAAATGATCCCCTTCACCATGATATGTGTATACATCTGATATCACTGACTGTTTTTGTCAGGTTTAATTCTAGGACAGTGAATCTTTTCTTTGGCTAGATTCCTTACACAGGGAAATGATGACTGAAGATTAAAATATAAAAGCAAATAAATTGTTTGGTATAATCCCATATTTCTGAGACGGTCTATGTTTTGCAATACATATATACTGCAATCAGAGATACACTGATTAAAACTCACAAATGTTGTCATTAAAGTACTGCAGATTTGTGACCAAGTCATTTTCTGGTGTTCTTACTTTTGTGTACAATTATTTTTTGTTTATGTCATGTTACAAGTGTTTTACATCATAAATTAACACTGGCTGCAATAGCTCAAGGGTTAGAGAGTCGGCTTTCGGATCGAGAGGTTGTGGGTTCAAACCTTGGCCGGGTCAAACCAGACTTTCATGTTGGTAGTAGTGGCTTCCCTCCTAACGTTCGGGGCTAAGGGAAAAGCATTACACCTGACTCGTCAATGTCAGTATAATTGACCAGCCGAGTTCAGTCCTTGGGCACCTCATAAGTGCCCCTGTGCTATAATGATAGAAATGTCGCTGCACAGTATCAGCAAAAAATGCTGGCAAATCTCATCCTGAAACAAAAACAAAATTGAAAAGTCCATCAAGCTTTGTTGCCCTATGGGTCACTGATACTTTCTTTATCTCCTGCTCCTTGTATACAGTTGGTCCATCCACATTTTTCCTTTCCTTCTCTTCAAGAATCATAAATTTTCCAGATTCTACTGTCTTTGTTTCTCCCTTGTCTGTTTATTGTCTGTAATTTCATTTCATCTTTTGCCAATAAAGAAAATGAAAATAAAAGTGCAACCATACATTGATCATTTAACTGAATACCTAACTACATGTTTTGTTTTATGACTTTATTTTGTTGTCTTTTGGGGAGAAATGAAACATTTATTTTGGACCATGCAGCTCAACCATATTTAAAAATTGTTTCATGTCAATTATTTTTCCTGTATTTCTTTTCAAGTAAAACATAAGATATGTTTCAGTTCTTTCTCTATTTTGAAGGCTCTAATTGGCCTTTTGCAAGGAGAGAGATTTGGGAGCCTAGACTGTATTATCGTGTATTGTACCAGACGAGATGTCACGGAGCGCGTCGCTACAGTGATACGAACATGCATGAACAAGGTGCCACTGCATGCAGACAAGGGAAAGGGAAGTAAGTGACAACTAACCACGTCGTTATCTCACCATTAGCATATGATAAGCTGTTTCAGTCAGCCAAATATCGCATCTACATTGGCTTCCCTAAAGGCCAGGTAAGAGCTGTGCGTACTATAACACACTTGAATGGTGGAATGCACTGTCCTGAAGCTGTTACTGTTGCTTATATTTTGTAGACAATATTCTGATTCTTAAGCCTATTCCCTTTTTATTAAGACTCAAAATTCATCTAGAATTTGAGGCATTAGTACCTTCTTAAATAAAATAGCAATACATTTTATTTTTTAATTGAAGTCTAAGGTTTAGGCCCATCAAACTTGTATTAGCCCTGAAGACACTGCCATTGAAACTAATGTTACCATTTACTAAAACCTGGAAAATATATAAAAAAATAAAAGGTATTGAATAAAAGATATACCTTAATTTACTGAATTGCAAATGAAAGGTAAGTAAATTAAGTAGACTGAATAAAAGAACCAAATTAATTAAATTAATGATAAAAGGAAAAGAAACAAGTTGATTTTTATCGAAAAATATTTTTTGTGCCAATGAAATCTGTTTATTACTTTTATTAAACTACTTGTAATTTATTAATGAATTTCCACTGCAACAACTAGATTGGAAATGGATAGATTCATTACAAGTACCTCTCACACATTATATTATTTTACCATTTTCTATTAGTAATAGGTTCATTTGAGATGTTAGAGATGATATGGCTGTTAAACACATTATGCCAGCTAATGTAGCCATGCTATAAATGATTGCATCACAGCTCAGGGGGCCACAGGCATTATAGGTATAAATAAATAAAACATGACCTAACATCTTGTTATAAGAAAACTTCATATTCATGGCCTTATGTCATGAAATCATTTGTATCCATATCGTCGTTTATAGCACCATAAAATGTAGCAATGTATAATGGAACAATAAAACAACCCATCATCTTTCATGTGAATGAACAGTTTTCTTGTTAGATTGTTTCTGACACTTCTGACTTGTTGTGTCCAATACTTTCTGGCAATATTTTCTACTCTACCAAGTGATTACCCAGTGTTGGTTTGCCAAGCTTATAACACTTATAGTAATTGGTGGCCATTTGTCTGTCAGGCAGCTTGTTATAACGAGATAATTCTCATCTTGTTACCATGAAAACTCCAGAGAGTTGCTTAAGTGTTTATTACCTGGTAAATATGTTGCAGTGTTTGTGTGATTTGAAAAACATCTAAACCAAATAAGGACACTTCAGCAGGAGGTGTTACTGTCATTGGTTAACACAGAGTCACCTAAATTGACACTGTTACAGATGTCATACAATTTACCTTTCTCCTATGAGCTTGTGATCTTACGAAAGTATTACAGTGATAAAGTATTGAATGGCCTATCAATAATTTGTATTGATTTAGTGCACTCCATCTGTATGACCTTGATGTCTTTAATCTCAGCTAAATAAACAGCAGCATGTTGACCTGAGGCAGATGTCCTTATCCGTACCTTTCTTTGACAACCTTATGACCTGTAAACACTTCATAGTTGATAAACTTTGCTAAGCATCTTAGTGGTAAGGAACTAGATCCACAGATTCAATGTAGAGGTCCCAAACTGTCAGTCAAGTCTTTTTAAAGGAACCAGTTTATCCATGCAACCTATTTTACACAAGAGCGTGTAATTTTTGTTTGGATACTGTTTGTGGACACTTGACCTAAGTACATGTATGGAAAGTGTAGTAATTTAGGGAGAATTGCATAAAATTATTGATGCTTCTGCAGGAAATATAGGTTTATGGGCTCTGCCAGAAATTGATTGTGCAACTTAGGTTAAACTTCAAGGTGTCAATAATATTCATCTTAGATTTAATTCCAAAGTTTTAATCATATTCTGACAAAGGTTTAAGTTCAAGATGTCATTTGTAATCCGACTAAGGTTTAAGTTCAAGATGTCACTTGTATTCTGACTAAGGTTTAAGTTCAAGATGTCATATTTCTACTAAGGTTTAAGTTCAAGATGTCGCTTGAATTCCTACTGAGGTTTAAGTTCAAGATGTCGCTTGAATTCCTACTAAGGTTTAAGTTCAAGATGTCGCTTGAATTCCTACTGAGGTTTAAGTTCTAGTTTTCAGTCATATACCAACTAAGGTTTAAGTTCAAGATGTCATATTTCTTCTAAGGTTTAAGTTCAATATTACATATTTCTACTAAGGTTTAAGTTGTTAGTCATATTCTGACTAAGGTTTAAGTTCAAGAGTGAAAGCTCAAGGCATCAGTGGTATTCCAACATTGATAAAAGTTCAAGGGGTCAATTGAATTCTGACTTTGGTGAAAGTTCAAGATGTCAATTGTATTCTGACTAATGATTAAGTTCAAGGGGTCAGTTTTAATCTGACAAAGGTTTCAGTTCAAGATGTCTTGTATTCCGACTAAGGTTTCAGTTTGAAGGTGCTAATTGTATTCCGACTAAGGTTTCAGTTTGAAGGTGCTAATTGTATTCCGACTAAGGTTTCAGTTTGAAGGTGCCAATTGTATTCCGACTAAGGTTTCAGTTTGAAGGTGCCAATTGTATTCCGACTAAGGTTTCAGTTTGAAGGTGCTAATTGTATTCCGACTAAGGTTTCAGTTTGAAGGTGCCAATTGTATTCCGACTTAGGTTTAAGTTCAAGGTTTTAGTTGTACTAAAAAAAATCTGCAAGACACAGTAGCACAATAAATGTAGTAAAAACTGTATCAAGGTGTATCAGAGTATTGAATATTGATAAACTTCTGTAGACCGGACCTGGTAGCGCAATCGGTAGAGCGTCGGCTCCAGGTACGGGAGGCCCCGGGTTCGATCCCGGGCCGCGACATACCAAAGTCGTTAAAAATGGTAGTGGTATAGCTCCCTTGCTAACGCTCAAGCAAATATAAGGGTAGTTCCACGACTGGTTGGCCCGGTGTCAGGATAATGTGACTGGGTGTGGTATCATGCCAGGTGTTCACGGCATGCTATACACAGTGAAGGCAGCACTATATCTGCTTCAAGTGGACACCGTCTCCAGATAACTGAAATACTGTTGGTGGGACGATAAACCCAATAAACAAACAAACAAACAAACTTCTGTAGTTTAATTTATATATTTTTAAAAGTATAATATGAAAAACCTTAATAATACACAATTATTGAAGATTTTATTCCTTGTCCTGCTTCATTCAGTTAGACAAGTGATAATAACACTGAGACAAGTGAAATAACACTGAGACAAGTGATAATAACACTGAGACAAGTGATAATAACACTGAGACAAGTGAAATAACACCAAGAAAAGTGAAAATAACACTGAGACAAGTGGCAATATCACTTAGATGAGTGACAATAACACTGACACGAGTGATAATAACACTGAGACAAGTGATAATAACACAGAGACAAGTGACACTGAGACAAGTGACACTGAGACAAGTGATAATAACACTGATAAAAGTAAAACAATACCCCAAAAAATGACAATAACACTGAGACTAGTCACAAAGCTATTGAGACCAGACATTTCACTACTGGATATAATGGATATTGGGTATGAAATGGAGTAAAGTTATCAATTTAGTAAGTTTACTTCAAACAACCTCTTTGGAACATCATTATTGTCTTATAATTGTAAATTATTTCTTCCAGCTAACCTGTGGTGTGCTGGAAGTTCTACCCAGATATAAGTCTGTGGCCTTCCTCCACCCATAATTGGCTGGACATCACCAATATGACCATAATTGTGTCAGTGAAATGTAACAAAAACAGAAAATAAAAAAATCACTGGACAAGGTTAACACATTCCAGCTAAACGTACAAGTGACAAATTCACTGAGTCAAGTGACAATATCACTGAGACAAGTGATAATATCACTAAGACAAGTGGCAATATCACTGAAACGAGTGGCAATATCACTGAAATGAGTAAAAATAGTACTGAGACAAATGACAATAACACTGAGACAAGTGACACTGAGACCAGTGACAATAACACTGAGACAAGTCAAAAACACGGAGACAAGTGACAATGACACTGAGACAAGTGACAATGACACTGAGACAAGTGGCAATATCACTGAAACAAGTGACAATATCACTGAGACAAGTGACACTGACACTGAGACAAGTGATAATAACACTGAGACAAGTCAAATAACACTGAGACAAGTAACACTGAGAAAAGTGACAATAACACTGAGACAAGTGGCCATGACACTGAGGCAAGTTACAATAACATTGAGACAAGTGGCAAAAATACTAAAATGAGTGATAATAACAGTGAGACAAGTGAAAATTACACTGAGACAAGTAACAATAACACTGAGACAAGTGACACTGACACTGAGACAAGTGATGATTACACTGAGACACGTGAAATAACACCAAGAAAAGTGACAATAACACTGAGACAAGTGACAATGACACTGAGACAAGTGATAATAGCACTGAGATGAGTGACAATAACACTGAGACAACTGACAATAATACTGAGACAAGTGTCAGTGACACTGAGACAAGTGACACTGACACTGAGACAAGTGATAATAACACTGATAAAAGTGAAACAACACCAAACGAATTGACAATAACGCTGGATTGACTGGATGTCACCAATATGACCATAATTGTGTCAGTGTAATGTAACAAAACAGAAAGTAAAAAAACACTGGACAAGGTTTACACATTCCAGTTAAATGTACAAGTGACAATTTCACTGAGTCGAGTGACAATATCACTGAAACGAGAAGCAATATCCCTGAGACGAGTGACAATATCACTGAGACAAGTGACAATATCACTGAGACAAGTGACAATATCACTGAGAAGAGTAAAAAATAATACTGAGACAAGTGACAACAACACTGAGACAAGTGGCAATATCACTGAGACAAGTGACAAAATCACTAAGAAGAGTAAAAAATAATACCCTTTATCATGCTCAAGTTTGCATCTTGATGAAACATGATTTTCTTTTCCAAAAACCATAAATTTTATGTATTGAAAGCACAAACACCTGCCTAATAATGTTCTCTGTAAATATGTCATTGTTTTTTCCTTGATATACAAATGACATGAAAACATTGTTAAATGTACAAGTGACAATTTCACTGAGTCGAGTGACAATATCACTGAAACGAGAAGCAATATCCCTGAGACGAGTGACAATATCACTGAGACAAGTGACAATATCACTGAGACAAGTGACAATATCACTGAGAAGAGTAAAAAATAATACTGAGACAAGTGACAACAACACTGAGACAAGTGGCAATATCACTGAGACAAGTGACAAAATCACTAAGAAGAGTAAAAAATAATACCGAGACAAGTGACAACAACACTGAGACAAGTGGCAATATCACTGAGACAAGTGACAATATTACTGATACAAGTGACAACAACACTGAGACAAGTGGCGATATCACTGAGACAAGTGGCAATATCAGTGGCAATATTACTGAGACAAGTGGCAATATCACTGAGACAAGTGGCAATATCACTGAAATGAGTAGCAATATCACTGAGACAAGTGGCAATATCACTGAGATGATTGGCAATATCACTGAGACGATTGGCAATATCACTGAGACAAGTGGCAATATCACTGCGACAAGTGGCAATATCACTGAGACAAGTGGCAATATCACTGCGACAAGTGGCAATATCACTGAGACAAGTGGCAATATCACTGAGACAAGTGGCAATATCACTGCGACAAGTGGCAATATCACTGAGACAAGTGGCAATATCACTGAGACAAGTGGCAATATCACTGAGACAAGTGGCAATATTGAAACGAGTGGCAATATCACTGAGACAAGTGGCAATATCACTGAGACAAGTGGCAATATCACTGAGACGAGTGGCAATATCACTGAGACGAGTGGCAATATCACTGAGACAAGTGGCAATATCACTGAGACAAGTGGCAATATCACTGTGACAAGTGGCAATATCACTGAGACAAGTGGCAATATCACTGAGACAAGTGGCAATATCACTGAGACAAGTGACAATATTACTGAGACAAGTGGCAATATCACTGAGACAAGTGGCAATATCACTGAGACAAGTGGCAATATCACTGAGACAAGTGACAATATCACTAAGAAGAGTAAAAAATAATACCGAGACAAGTGACAACAACACTGAGACAAGTGGCAATATCACTGAGACAAGTGACAATATTACTGATACAAGTGACAACAACACTGAGACAAGTGGCGATATCACTGAGACAAGTGGCAATATCAGTGGCAATATTACTGAGACAAGTGGCAATATCACTGAGACAAGTGGCAATATTACTGAGACAAGTGGCAATATCACTGAGACAAGTGGCAATATTGAAATGAGTGGCAATATCACTGAGACAAGTGGCAATATCACTGAGACAAGTGGCAATATCACTGAGACAAGTGACAATGACACTGAGACAAGTGGCAATATCACTGCGACAAGTGGCAATATCACTGAGACAAGTGGCAATATCACTGAGACAAGTGGCAATATCACTGAGACAAGTGACAATATCACTGAGACAAGTGGCAAAACACTGAGACAAGTGGCAATATCACTGAGACAAGTGGCAATATCACTGAGACAAGTGACAATATCACTGAGACAAGTGATAATAACACTGAGACAAGTGACAACAACACTTGAGAAAAGTGGAATAACACCAAGAAATGTGACAATAACACTGAGACAAGTGACACTGACACTGAGACAAATGATAACAACACTGATAAAAGTGAAACAACACCAAGAAAAGTGACAATAACATGGAGACAGGTCACAAAGCCTCTGAGATGAGACATTTCACTACTGGATATAATGGATTTCGGATACGAAATGGAGTAAAGTTATCAATTTAGTAAGTTTACTTAAAACAACCTCTTTGGATCTCTTTTGGACGTCACCAATAAGACCATTATTGTGTCAGTGTAATGTAACAAAAAACAACAAAAAATAAAAAATCTTATTAACATTTTGGGAACTAATGTCAGCAAAAACCTTACAAGCCTATCGCATGTTTTTTTTTGTGTGTGTGTGTGTTTTTTTTGGGAGGGTGGTGGGGGGGGGGGGTGTGTGTGATGGGGGTTGGTTGAGCTATAACCTTTAAAACCAGAACCAGAAGCTGATTTTTGAAGTATGAATGCCTTCTTTTTAGTTTACAAGAATTCCCTGAATACTCAATGCATACATTGACTCATGTGGTAATCTTGCACACATTTTATTTGAAAAATAAAATTTACCTGATGTCTAAAAGAACCTACAAAGAACTTCGGAAAACAACTCATCACCACTTCCTTTGCAGATCATGAGATTAAATATTACTCCAACCTTCATAAAAACTTCCACCCTATCTTAACAATTATATATTAAGCAAGAATATGTATGTGTGCCTGAAATATCTACCCATGTGAAAGTT
Source organism: Sinonovacula constricta (assembly GCA_007844125.1). Lineage (NCBI taxonomy): Eukaryota > Metazoa > Mollusca > Bivalvia > Cardiida > Solecurtidae > Sinonovacula > Sinonovacula constricta. The sequence continues at coordinate 12,858,483 of CM017565.1, forward strand.
TTATCATTTAATGTCATGGAGAAAAATATAATAACTTTTGTGTAAAGATAGGAAGGGTAAAGATGGATGCATGACAGTTCTTAAAATAACAAAGTAATGCACAACTAATGATGATAGGTTTAAGCTTCTAATCCCTGAAAAGCAAAGACAGAGCACCAAATAAAACTTGTTTATGGCTCCTCTGCCATTTTCAGACATCGGAAAATTGTCGCCTTAATTTGTATTAAGCCCTTTATCATGCTCAAGTTTGCATCTTGATGAAACATGATTTTCTTTTCCAAAAACCATAAATTTTATGTATTGAAAGCACAAACACCTGCCTAATAATGTTCTCTGTAAATATGTCATTGTTTTTTCCTTGATATACAAATGACATGAAAACATTGTTAATGTTCTAGGTACCAGTTTCACACTTTCTTATTTGTTCCTACTCATAATTGATTATATATTGTTTCAATACAATTTTTATAATTAGTGTTTACTCTTGCGTTTGGTATTTTGATTTATTTGATTGTTTTTATTTATCTTTCAAATTGATGACTTTGTAAGGCTAGTCTGGGACTTAATGGGCTGTACCTTGTACAATGTTAAAATGGTCTTAGTTACAACCCTAGTATTCAATAAAAAATCTCTCTCATGTAAAGTTGTGATTTATGTTTAAGACTATGTTTGTACATTTCCTGCTGTTGTGATTATATAATTTACTCTTTGTATGTACTTTTCTCCCCTGAAAGCTGTTAGTTTTCTTTTGGCATTATTTATTATATTGCAGTACATTAATGACAAAAATAATTTGTTGGATTTTCAAGTTATGTTACGGATTTAGCCTTGTAAGTCACTTCTGGCAAATTCGACAATCATTGACATAGTCAGCTTTTCTTTTTTATTGAAAATTAAAGAGTAATTCAGGATTAAACGGTTCTATTTGGAGTGACTTTAATTATTAACATCCCCAGGTTTTTCTAAACAAAAATCTATTTTTGTAACACTGATCGGGACCTTCTGCATGCCATATACCAAAAAGTGAAATAAATAAAGCCAATTGTCTGTTGCAAAAGCTATTTTCCTAAGAAGTTATCAGTCTGTTAAGTTGTAATACTATCTTAATGCTGACAAAAGTTATGTCGGCTAAATCAGTTTTCATACATGAAAGAAGTCAATCTACGGATGAAAATTGTATTGGTTTGTAATGCATCCTTTTTTTTCAGGATATGGTGTAAAATTATCACTCCTGTTTATGCTCATGGTGAACTATTGTGATCACCAACTGTCTGGCATCTGGCATCACACTACCATCAATATTTTAAAAAGACATTTCCTCTGAAACTGCTGGAACAAATTCAGCCAAACTTTCTCAGAAGCTTTAGTGGGCAGGGGGAACCAAAAGTTGTTCAAATAATTTTGATCCATCAAAAAACATGGTCTCCAGGGGCATGGCTATTTTCCAGTTATGGCTATATAGGAAATCTTCTTGTCATAACCTGCAAGCACTAGAGCCGTGATATTTGGTATACATGTTCTTTGGGTGACCCTGAATAAAGATTGTTTAAATGATTCTAATCCATTAAAAAATATGGCCGCCAGGGGCATGGCCATTTTCCATATATGGCTATATATGAAAACATTGAAAATCTTTTTGTCAGAAACTACAAGAGCTAGAACCTTGATGTTTGGTACACCTGTTTTTTGAGTGGTCTTGTATCAAGATTGTTCAAAACAATTTAATCTGTCAAATAACATGGCCACCAAGGATGTAGCCATTTTTCCTATATGGCTATAAAGGAAAACTTAGAAAATCTTCTTGTCAGAAACCACAAGTGCTAGAGCTTGTATATTTGTTTAATGTATTCCTTTGGTGGCCTTGTATGAAGGTTGTTAAAAGGATTTTGATCTGCCTAAAAGCATAGCCACAAGGGCTGAACGTCTATGGCACTCAGGTGAGTGTGATTTAGGGTCATCATGGCCCTTGTGTTTTATATATATTTATACATTTCCCTTTATATATATTTTGCAATTTAATTGACAGATACTATCTTTGTAAACCATTCAATTTCACATCTTTAATGAATTTTTCCATCTCGAGCATGTGGTTTTTAGCTTTAAGAAATGGTACTGACCCTTTTACTTTGAGTAGTAAAGAACTGAATCGTCAATGATTTTTCAACTGTTTAATTTATATACCAGCACATTGACAAATTTAGAGTATTGCAAGTCTCTATCTCTTTTTCTATTTCCAAGGTATGGTTTTAATTTTTTTGTAATTTATTCAGGCTTGTGAAATCTTGCATTTTGCTTTGCACTTGCAAATGCAGAATTGATAACTGTTATTTTACAATCACGTTTTGAAAATGATTTTAACATTTTGTTTGTGTAGTATTCTATATCATGTCATGATAAGTAACCTGAAAAGTGAGCTTAAAATGATAATTAATAAAAAAACTTTTGATAGTTTTAGTCTCTTTTTGAAAAAATTGCATTTTAGAATCAAGGAGGATACCAAATTATTATTACCTCCACTATTTAAGGGTGAAATTTTTTAATCACTTACAGACAAGATTCCATTACATGCTGTATGATGTACTTAAGGATTGTAAATCATTGTTCTGGCTTCTGCTTGGTGTTTTTTATGCGGATAAAGCCTTTAGACTCTTACTATTAGAAACCTCCTGAGGGAACTCAGTTCAGTCTTGTCATGAGAATGGCATGTTGTTTGTATCATTTTCTATCATTTTGGACAATAAAGTAAAATTGCCACTGGATTATAGTAAAAGCTGTCATACATCCTGTGGATAATATAGATTTTAAGCATGTAACATTCCGGGGGTAAACACCATTGCAAATTCTGCATAAGCTAAATGCTTTCTGGATCTGTTTTATTATTTCAAGGTGTCAAAAGACTTAATGGATGGAATAACATAACTTTCTGCCGTATAGCCTGGTTCAGTAATAACTGCCTGCCAGGCGTGACTGACAGTAGCCTGGTTTACCAGGCACTAATAACACATGTAACTTGTCTCAGATTAAATAGATCAAGTCAGCATGTGTTCAGTGAAGTTTTCTCTAGTAATAACAAGCATTTTAAGAAATATATGTGCTGTTTATTGAAGATAAGGACAGCATCCGTCTATGCGGGGTTATTTAATGGTGGAATGTTTGATTTAAACAATAAAACATAAGGATGGTTATACACATACATGTATTTTTGTAAATGGCCATTGTAAGCTGACATTTTATTCACAAATTAAAAAACTGATGATGCAAATATTGATTTTAAACTGACATCTTCTTCAAAAATTAAAAAAAAGCTTTTTTATAGTTTATATTGGCCATTTTTACATTTAATTTTATAATTCACTAGTCTATTAAATGGCTTTTGAAAAATGTTGGTAGGTAGACTGTTCAGACTGTTGGCCAGATAACTAAGGGTTTATAACATCCTATGGAATATGCAGCGGATATGACAAAGCCTCATACAGAAGTATTGTATAATATTAATAACAAAAAACATTTAGCCTTTTATGCTAACAGCACAGCTGTAGTTATCTTGCTCAGGATCATTTTTTGTAGTTTTCCCACACTTCATCATCATTTTCATAAGACCAATGATTATGGAAACAACAGAAGAGCTTATTATAGACAGTGACTATATCCAAGTTATATCTTGCTGGTAATGTGTATGAAGCATGCTGTCTGTCTGTTACTTGTCACTTTCAAGGCCAGCCACTGCAAATGTTTCTCCTGACTTGTATGCTGTTTTGTCACAAGTTGTTTGTGAGGCCAGCCACCACAAATATTTCTTCTGAACTGTATGCTGTCCATCACAAGTTGTTTGTGAGGCCAGCCACCACAAATATTTCTTCTGAACTGTATGCTGTCCGTCACAAAATGTTTATGAGGCCAGCCACCACAAATATTTCTTCTGAACTGTATGCTGTCCATCACAAAATGTTTATGAGGCCAGCCACCACAAATATTTCTTCTGAACTGTATGCTGTCCGTCACAAGTTGTTTATGAGGCCAGCCACCACAAATATTTCACCAGGAGAGTACCTGTCACTGGTTGTTTATGTGGATAGCCACCATCATTAATTTCCTAGGATTGTACCCTGTCACTGGTTGTTTATGTGGATAGCCACCATCAGTATCTTACTAGGATTGTACCCTGTCACTGGTTGTTTATGTGGATAGCCACCATCATTAATTTCCTAGGATTGTACCCTGTCACTGGTTGTTTATGTTGATAGCCACCATCAGTATTTTACTAGGTTTGTACCCTGTCATTGGTTGTTTATGTGGATAGCCACCATCAGTATTTTACTAGGATTGTACCCTGTCACTGGTTGTTTATGTGGATAGCCACCATCAGTATTTTACTAGGATTGTACCCTGTCACTGGTTGTTTATGTGGATAGCCACCATCAGTATTTTACTAGGATTGTACCCTGTCACTGGTTGTTTATGTGGATAGCCACCATCAGTATTTTACTAGGATTGTACCCTGTCACTGGTTGTTTATGTGGATAGCCACCATCAGTATTTTACTAGGATTGTACCCTGTCACTGGTTGTTTATGTGGATAGCCACCATCAGTATTTTACTAGGATTGTACCCTGTCACTGGTTGTTTATGTGGAGAGCCACCATCAGTATTTTACTAGGATTGTACCCTGTCACTGGTTGTTTATGTGGATAGCCACCATCAGTATTTTACTAGGATTTTACCCTGTCACTGGTTGTTTATGTGGATAGCCACCATCAGTATTTTACTAGGATTGTACCCTGTCTCTGGATGTTTATGTGGATAGCCACCATCAGTATTTTACTAGGATTGTACCATGTCACTGGTTGTTAATGTGGATAGCCACCATCAGTATTTTACTAGGACTGTACCCTGTCACTGGTTGTTTATGTGGATAGCCACCATCAGTATTTTACTAGGATTGTACCCTGTCACTGGTTGTTAATGTGGATAGCCACCATCAGTATTTTACTAGGATTGTACCCTGTCACTGGTTGTTTATGTGGATAGCCACCATTAGTATTTTACTAGGATTGTACCATGTCACTGTGGATAGCCACCATCAGTATCTTACTAGGACTGTACCCTGTCACTGGTTGTTTATGTAGATAGCCACCATCAGTATCTTACTAGGATTGTACCCTGTCACTGGTTGTTTATGTGGATAGCCACCATCAGTATCTTACTAGGATTGTACCCTGTCACTGGTTGTTTATGTGGATAGCCACCATCAGTATTTTACTAGGATTGTACCATGTCACTGGTTGTTAATGTGGATAGCCACCATCAGTATTTTACTAGGATTGTACCCTGTCACTGGTTGCTTATGTGGATAGCCACTATCAGTATTTTACTAGGGTTGTACCCTGTCACTGGTTGTTAATGTGGATAGCCACCATCAGTATTTTACTAGGATTGTACCCTGTCACTGGTTGTTTATGTGGATAGCCACCATTAGTATTTTACTAGGATTGTACCATGTCACTGTGGATAGCCACCATCAGTATCTTACTAGGAATGTACCCTGTCACTGGTTGTTTATGTAGATAGCCACCATCAGTATCTTACTAGGATTGTACCATGTCACTGGTTGTTTATGTGGATAGCCACCATCAGTATTTTACTAGGATTGTACCCTGTCACTGGTTGTTTATGTGGATAGCCACCATCAGTATCTTACTAGGATTGTACCCTGTCACTGGTTGTTTGTGTGGATAGCCACCATCAGTATCTTACTAGGATTGTACCCTGTCACTGGTTGTTAATGTGGATAGCCACCATCAGTATTTTACTAGGATTGTACCCTGTCACTGGTTGCTTATGTGGATAGCCACTATCAGTATTTTACTAGGGTTGTACCCTGTCACTGGTTGTTTATGTGGATAGCCACCATCAGTATTTTACTAGGATTGTACCCTGTCACTGGTTGTTTATGTGGATAGCCACTATCAGTATTTTACTAGGATTGTACCCTGTCACTGTTTGTTTATGTGGATAGCCACCATCAGTATCTTACTAGGATTGTACCCTGTCACTGGTTGTTAATGTGGATAGCCACCATCAGTATTTTACTAGGATTGTACCCTGTCACTGGTTGTTAATGTGGATAGCCACCATCAGTATTTTACTAGGACTGTACCCTGTCACTGGTTGTTTATGTAGATAGCCACCATCAGTATCTTTACTAGGATGTACCCTGTCACTGGTTGTTATGTGGATAGCCACCATCAGTATCTTACTAGGATTGTACCCTGTCACTGGTTGTTTATGTGGATAGCCACCATCAGTATCTTACTAGGATTGTACCCTGTCACTGGTTGTTAATGTGGATAGCCACCATCAGTATTTACTAGGATTGTACCCTGTCACTGGTTGTTAATGTGGATAGCCACCATCAGTATTTTACTAGGATTGTACCCTGTCACTGGTTGTTTATGTGGATAGCCACCTATCAGTATTTTACTAGGATTGTACCCTGTCACTGGTTGTTTATGTGGATAGCCACCTATCAGTATTTACTAGGATTGTACCCTGTCACTGGTTGTTTATGTGGATAGCCACCATCAGTATTTTACTAGGATTGTACCCTGTCACTGGTTGTTTATGTGGATAGCCACCATCAGTATTTTACTAGGGTTGTACCCTCTCACTGGTTGGTTATGTGGATAGCCACTATCAGTATTTTACTAGGATTGTACCCTGTCACTGGTTGTTAATGTGGATAGCCACTATCAGTATTTTACTAGGATTGTACCCTGTCACTGGTTGTTTATGTGGATAGCCACCATCAGTATTTTACTAGGATTGTACCATGTCACTGGTTGTTTTTGTGGATAGCCACCATTAGTATTTTACTAGGATTGTACCCTGTCACTGGTTGTTTATGTGGATAGCCACCATCAGTATTTTACTAGGATTGTACCCTGTCACTGGTTGTTTATGTGGATAGCCACCATCAGTATTTTACTAGGATTGTACCATGTCACTGGTTGTTTATGTGGATAGCCACCATCAGTATTTTACTAGGATTGTACCTTGTCACTGGTTGTTTATGTGGATAGCCACCATCAGTATTTTACTAGGATTGTACCATGTCACTGGTTGTTTATGTGGATAGCCACCATCAGTATTTTACTAGGATTGTACCCTGTCACTGGTTGTTTATGTAGAATGCCACCATTAGTATTTTACTAGGATTGTACCATGTCACTGGTTGTTTATGTAGATAGCCACCATTAGTATTTTACTTGGATTGTACCCTGTCACTGGTTGTTTATGTGGATAGCCACCATCAGTATTTTACTAGGATTGTACCATGTCACTGGTTGTTTATGTAGATAGCCACCATTAGTATTTTACTAGGATTGTACCATGTCACTGGTTGTTTATGTAGATAGCCACCATTAGTATTTTACTAGGATTGTACCATGTCACTGGTTGTTTATGTAGATAGCCACCATTAGTATTTTACTAGGATTGTACCATGTCACTGGTTGTTTATGTAGATTGCCACCATTAGTATTTTACTAGGATTGTACCATGTCACTGGTTGTTTATGTAGATAGCCACCATTAGTATTTTACTAGGATTGTACCATGTCACTGGTTGTTTATGTAGATAGCCACCATTAGTATTTTACTAGGATTGTACCCTGTCACTGGTTGTTTATGTAGATAGCCACCATTAGTATTTTACTAGGATTGTACCCTGTCACTGGTTGTTTATGTAGATAGCCACCATTAGTATTTTACTAGGATTGTACCATGTCACTGGTTGTTTATGTAGATAGCCACCATGAGTATTTTACTAGGATTGTACCATGTCACTGGTTGTTTATGTGGATAGCCACCATTAGTATTTTACTAGGATTGTACCATGTCACTGGTTGTTTATGTAGATAGCCACCATTAGTATTTTACTAGGATTGTACCCTGTCATTGGTTGTTTATGTAGATAGCCACCATAAGTATTTTACTAGGATTGTACCATGTCACTGGTTGTTTATGTGGATAGCCACCATTAGTATTTTACTAGGATTGTACCCTGTCACTGGTTGTTTATGTGGATAGCCACCATTAGTATTTTACTAGGATTGTACCCTGTCACTGGTTGTTTATGTAGATAGCCACCATTAGTATTTTACTAGGATTGTACCATGTCACTGGTTGTTTATGTAGATAGCCACCATTAGTATTTTACTAGGATTGTACCCTGTCACTGATTGTTTGTGAGGCCAGCCACAAACAATTTTTCACGTGGATTGTATGCTTACTGTTAGTGATTTTTGGCATGGCTCCAGGTACTTGATACTTGAGTACTGATTCTACCCAGGAAGTAGAGAGGGATTAATAAAAGTTGAAAGTACCTTTTTCCCAATCAGCTATGAATACATAGGTTTGAACTAAACTAAAAACTGTTTGGTTCATAATGCGTGTATGTTTCTACAAGTTGCAGCTACATGTAATATTTATTTATGATCTTGAAAAGGAAATTACTTCATCATGTCCATCTCATTTTATTGCTCTGAAATGCAAATCATTAATCAGTTGTTGCTATGATTGTACATTTCTGTCATAAATTATACATTTAAAGAAATACATCAATGACTTGGTAAATGAACTAACAGTAAACAGGAAATGTAATAGTTTCTGATAACAAATTTAAAAGAAATTCATCAAAGAAATATCAGAAACAAGGTGTATTTAGACTTTGTTATGCACAACCAAAAGCTCCGCTTCTTATTCTTACAAGTTTCAATAAAAGGGGCCTTGCCCCCACATCCCCCAGTTGGCCTAGTCATACAATTTTTCTCTTCTATATTTACTGAGAAATGGCCTGATCTCACACATTTTGTAGACCATGAAGAGATAATCACAGATATCTCAGGCCCATAGACTGTCATACTGCCCGGCCTCCTGCTGCTAGCCAGACCCTTGAGGTCATCTGGTTTTTTATTTTCTAAAATCCAAATGACCAGTGTACTGAAACACAATGGTAGTTTGAAGATGTGTGCACAATCTATTGTATTTTGATCCAAGTTTTAATAAATGCTTTGCTTGGTTGATGTGCCGAAACTGTATAGCGTAGAGGTAAGAAAGCAAGATTTTTATTTTATTATTTTCTTTCCAAGTATATGCAAACGACCATCGATCGGAAAACATAGCTGCAAATGTAATCTAGCTGCATTTTATGTTCCAATTCAAACGGAAGTATGTGTTTTCCTATTTCTGCTTATTTTTGGAAGAATTCAAACCAGTTTTCAACAACAAAGTTATGTTGCTAAAGGTTTATTTCCTTGCATTTTCAGACTTCAAGAGTAAGTTTAATAAAACAGGTAAAAACTATTAACCTTTTGTCGAGATACACTTCAGAAAGCATCTCTGACATTTTAGAAACATTTTTTTCTTGGGGAGCATGTTTAATTAAATAGATAGAAATAGTTATATGTTTTTTATTTAATTTAATTCTGAATGTAAAATTTCTAGAACAAAATATTATTGAAGTTCAGCTATCTAAGATACTTTAGAAATGTACAGTTATGTTATTAATTAAATTCTGCCTCACTTTTAATGTTGTGGACAAAATCCTAAATCAACAACAAATAAAACATAATTAAGAAAAGCATGAATATTTGGTATTGTTTGATTAAAAAGAAGGAAAATCCATTAGCAAAACAAACAGCCAATGCACCATTAACTGTGAATGATGACCATGTATGACAGCTTTATATGATGAACACTGAAAGGTACATTATCATACTTTATTGAGAAAAACTGAACACCAGTCTATCTGCCCAACTGTCTGGACACCAGTCTATCTGCCCAACTAACTGGACTCCAGTCTGTCTGCCCAGCTATCTGGACACCAGTCTATCTGCCCAACTAACTGGACACCAGTCTATCTGCCCAACTATCTGGACACCAGTCTATCTGCCCAACTATCTGGACACCAGTCTATCTGCCCAACTAACTGGACTCCAGTCTGTCTGCCCAGCTATCTGGACACCAGTCTATCTGCCCAACTAACTGGACACCAGTCTATCTGCCCAACTATCTGGACACCAGTCTATCTGCCCAACTAACTGGACACCAGTCTATCTGCCCAACTATCTAGACACCAGTCTATCTGCCTAACTATCTGGACACCAGTCTATCTGCCCAACTATCTGGACACCATTCTATCTGCCCACCTAACTTGACACCAGTCTATCTGCCCAACTAACTGGACACCATTCTACCTGCCCAACTAACTGGACACCAGTCTATCTGCCCAACTATCTGGACACCAGTCTATCTGCCCAACTATCTGGACACCAGTCTATCTACCCACCTAACTGGACACCATTCTACCTGCCCAACTAACTGGACACCAGTCTATCTGCCCAACTATCTAAACACTAGTCTATCTGCCCAACTATCTGGACTCCAGTCTATCTGCCCAACTAACTGGACACCATTCTACCTGCCCAACTAACTGGACACCAGTCTATTTGCCCAACTATCTGGACACCAGTCTATCTGCCTAACTATCTGGACTCCAGTCTATCTGCCCAACTATCTGGACACCAGTCTATCTGCCCAACTATCTGGACTCCAGTCTATCTGCCCAACTAACTGGACACCAGTCTATCTGCCGAACTATCTTGACACCAGTCTATCTGCCCAACTATCAGGACACCATTCTATCTGCCCAACTAACTGGACACCAGTCTATCTGCCCAACTATCTGAACACGAGTCTTATCTGCCCAACTATCTGGACACCAGTCTATCTGCCCAACTATCTGGACACCAGTCTATCTGCCTAACTATCTGGACTCCAGTCTATCTGGCCAACTCTCTGGACACCAGTCTATCTGCCCAACTATCTGGACACCAGTCTATCTGCCCAACTAACTGGACACCAGTCTATCTGCCCAACTATCTGGACACCAGTCTATCTGCCCAGCTATCTGGACACCAGTCTATCTGCCCAACTAACTGGACACCAGTCTATCTGCCCAACTATCTGGACACCATTCTATCTGCCCAACTAACTGAACACCAGTCTATCTGCCCACCTAACTGGACACCAGTCTATCTGCCCAACTATCTGGACACCAGTCTATCTGCCCAACTATCTGGACACCAGTCTATCTGCCCAACTATCTGGACACCAGTCTATCTGCCCAACTAACTGAACACCAGTCTTATCTGCCCAACTATCTGGACACCATTCTATCTGCCCAACTAACTGGACACCAGTCTATCTGCCCAACTATCTGAACACCAGTCTTATCTGCCCAACTATCTGGACACCAGTCTATCTGCCCAACTATCTGGACACCAGTCTATCTGCCTAACTATCTGGACTCCAGTCTATCTGCCCAACTATCTGGACACCAGTCTATCTGCCCAACTATCTGGACACCAGTCTATCTGCCCAACTATCTGGACTCCAGTCTATCTGCCCAACTATCTGGACACCAGTCTATCTGCCCAACTAACTGGACACCAGTCTATCTGCCCAAATATCTAGACACCAGTCTGTCTGCCCAACTATCTGGACACCAGTCTATCTGTCCAACTATATGGACTCCAGTCTATCTGCCCAACTAACTGGACACCAGTCTATCTGCCCAACTATCTGGACACCAGTCTATCTGCCCAACTAACTGGACACTAGTCTGTCTGCCCAACTAACTGGACACCAGTCTATCTGCCCAACTATCTGGACACCAGTCTATCTGCCCAACTATCTGGACACCAGTCTAGCTGCCCAACTATTGGGACACCAGTCTCTCTGCCCAACTAACTGGTCACCAGTCTATCTGCCCAACTATTGGGACACCAGTCTATCTGCCCAACTATCTGGACACCAGTCTTATCTGCCCAACTATCTGGACACCAGTCTATCTGCCCAACTACCTGAACACCAGTCTTATCTGCCCAACTATCTGGACACCAGTCTATCTGCCCAACTACCTGAACACCAGTCTATCTGCCCAACTAACTGGACACCAGTCTATCTGCCCAACTACCTGAACACCAGTCTTATCTGCCCAACTACCTGAACACCAGTCTATCTGCCCAACTATCTGGACACCAGTCTATCTGCCCAACTATCTAGACACCAGTATATCTGCCCAACTATCTGGACACCAGTCTATCTGCCCAACTATCTAGACACCAGTCTTATCTGCCCAACTATCTGGACACCAGTCTATCTGCCCAACTATCTGGACACCAAACTATCTGCCCAACTATCTGGACACCAGTCTATCTGTCCAACTATCAGGACACCAGTCTATCTGCCCAACTATCTGGACTCCAGTCTATCTGCCCAACTAACTGGACACCAGTCTATCTGCCCAACTATCTGGACACCAGTCTATCTGTCCAACTATCAGGACACCAGTCTATCTGCCCAACTACCTGAACACCAGTCTATCTGCCCAACTATCTGGACACCAGTCTATCTGCCCAACTATCTAGACACCAGTATATCTGCCCAACTATCTGGACACCAGTCTATCTGCCCAACTATCTAGACACCAGTCTTATCTGCCCAACTATCTGGACACCAGTCTATCTGCCCAACTATCTGGACACCAGTCTATCTGCCCAACTATCTGGACACCAGTCTATCTGTCCAACTATCAGGACACCAGTCTATCTGCCCAACTATCTGGACTCCAGTCTATCTGCCCAACTAACTGGACACCAGTCTATCTGCCCAACTATCTAGACTCCAGTCTATCTGCCCAACTATCTTGACACCAGTCTATCTGCCAAACTATCAGGACACCAGTCTGCCAAACTATCAGGACACCAGTCTATCTGCCCAACTAACTGGACACCAGTCTATCTGCCCAACTATCTGAACACCAGTCTTATCTGCCCAACTATCTGGACACCAGTCTATCTGCCCAACTATCTGGACACCAGTCTAGCTGCCCAACTATCTGGACACCAGTCTATCTGCCCAACTAACTGGACACCAGTCTATCTGCCCAACTATCTGGACACCAGTCTATCTGCCCAACTATCTGGACACCAGTCTATCTGCCCAACTATCTGGACACCAGTCTATCTGCCCAACTATCTAGACACCAGTCTATTTGCCCAAATATCTAGACACCAGTCTATCTGCCCAAATATCTGGACTCCAGTCTATCTGCCCAACTAACTGAACACCAGTCTATCTGCCCAACTAACTGGACACCAGTCTATCTGCCCAACTATCTGGACACCAGTCTATCTGCCCAACTATCTAGACACCAGTCTATCTGCCCAACTATCTGGACACCAGTCTATCTGCCCAACTATCTGGACTCCAGTCTATCTGCCCAACTAACTGGACACCAGTCTATCTGCCAGACTATCTGGACTCCAGTCTGTCTGCCCAGCTATCTGGACACCAGTCTATCTGCCCAACTATCTGGACACCAGTCTATCTTCCCAACTATCTGGATACCAGTCTATCTGCCCAACTATCTGGACACCAGTCTATCTGCCCAACTATCTGGACACCAGTCTATCTGCCCAACTAACTGGACACCAGTCTATCTGCCCAACTATCTGGACACCAGTCTATCTGCCCAGCTATCTGGACACCAGTCTATCTGCCCAACTAACTGGACACCAGTCTATCTGCCCAACTATCTGGACACCATTCTATCTGCCCAACTAACTGAACACCAGTCTATCTGCCCACCTAACTGGACACCAGTCTATCTGCCCAACTATCTTGACACCAGTCTATCTGCCCAACTATCTGGACACCAGTCTATCTGCCCAACTATCTGGACACCAGTCTATCTGCCCAACTAACTGAACACCAGTCTTATCTGCCCAACTATCTGGACACCATTCTATCTGCCCAACTAACTGGACACCAGTCTATCTGCCCAACTATCTGAACACCAGTCTTATCTGCCCAACTATCTGGACACCAGTCTATCTGCCCAACTCTCTGGACACCAGTCTATCTGCCTAACTATCTGGACTCCAGTCTATCTGCCCAACTATCTGGACACCAGTCTATCTGCCCAACTATCTGGACACCAGTCTATCTGCCCAACTATCTGGACTCCAGTCTATCTGCCCAACTATCTGGACACCAGTCTATCTGCCGAACTAACTGGACACCAGTCTATCTGCCCAAATATCTAGACACCAGTCTGTCTGCCCAACTATCTGGACACCAGTCTATCTGCCCAACTATCTGGACTCCAGTCTATCTGCCCAACTAACTGGACACCAGTCTATCTGCCCAACTATCTGGACACCAGTCTATCTGCTCAACTAACTGGACACTAGTCTGTCTGCCCAACTAACTGGACACCAGTCTATCTGCCCAACTATCTGGACACCAGTCTATCTGCCCAACTATCTGGACACCAGTCTAGCTGCCCAACTATTGGGACACCAGTCTATCTGCCCAACTAACTGGTCACCAGTCTATCTGCCCAACTATTGGGACACCAGTCTATCTGCCCAACTAACTGGTCACCAGTCTATCTGCCCAACTAACTGGTCACCAGTCGAGCTGCCCAACTATTGGGACACCAGTCTATCTGCCCAACTATCTGGACACCAGTCTATCTGCCCAACTAACTGGTCACCAGTCTATCTGCCCAACTATCTGGACACAGTCTATCTGCCCAACTATCTGGACACCAGTCTATTTGCCCAACTATCTGGACACCAGTCTAGCTGCCCAACTATTGGGACACCAGTCTATCTGCCCAACTAACTGGACATCAGTCTATCTGCCCAACTATCTGGACACCAGTCTATCTGCCCAACTATCTGGACACCAGTCTATCTGCCCAACTATCTGGACACCAGTCTATCTGCCCAACTATCTGGACACCAGTCTATTTGCCCAACTATCTGGACACCAGTCTATCTGCCCAACTATTGGGACACCAGTCTATCTGCCCAACTAACTGGTCACCAGTCTATCTGCCCAACTATCTGGACACCAGTCTATCTGCCCAACTATCTGGACACCAGTCTATCTGCCCAACTATTGGGACACCATTCTATCTGCCCAACTATTGGGACACCAGTCTAGCTGCCCAACTATCTGGACACCAGTCTATCTGCCCAACTAACTGGACACCAGTCTATCTGCCCAACTATCTGGACACCAGTCTATCTGCCAAACTATCTTGACACCAGTCTATCTGCCCAACTAACTGGACTCCAGTCTATCTGCCCAACTATCTGGACACCAGTCTATCTGCCGAACTATCTTGACACCAGTCTATCTGCCCAACTATCTGGACACCAGTCTATCTGCCGAACTATCTTGACACCAGTCTATCTGCCCAACTAACTGGACACCAGTCTATCTTTCCAACTATGTATCAGAGACCGTATTGCATGTCATCTATCTGGATTTGTTGTCTGATCTGTTGCTCCATAACTCTCTCCAGGATTTTTATGACCTGATCAATTAGCTTAAGGCCTCAGTAGTTGCTTCTATTGAGTGCATCACCCTTGCCTTTAAACAGATTTACAATGTAGCTGTCAGACTGCCAGTCCCATGGTGTCGAACTGCCAGTCCCATGGTGTAGGACTGCCAGTCCCATGCTGTCGGACTGCCAGTCTCATGCTGTCGAACTACCAGTCCCATGGTGACGAACTGCCAGTCCCATGCTGTCGGACTGCCAGTCTCATGCTGTCTGACTGCCAGTCCCATGCTGTCAGACTGTCAGACCCAAGCTGTCAGACTGTCGGTCCCAAGCTGTCAGACTGTCAGTCCCATGCTGTTGGGCTGTCAGTCCCATGCTGTCTGACTGCCAGTCCCATGTTGTCAGACTGTCAGTCCCATACTGTTGGGCTGTCAGTCCCATGCTGTCTGACTGCCAGTCCCAGTCTGAGTGCCCCTAGTGTGAATCTAGCTACCGTGGTCAATGTTTTAAATGAATTGTTATATCCTTTAGATCATAAGGAGAGAAAGATCACAAAAACTCTTGGATTTGTTACTGGTAAAGTATTTATAATTACTGGTAAGTATTTATAATAATTGGTATAGTATTTATAATTATTGGTATAGTATTTATAAAAAAGAGAAGTCCCTGATATTGGTCTTCAAGCTGGTTGATGGTATAGGTTAAATCTGGTTTAACAGTAACCTCATTGAGTTGTACTTCCCATTAACTACTGTTCTTTTATTGCAGCTTTATAACCAAAACATTAATGTTGTTTTTTATCTCTTAATGCATCATGGATTTGTCGTAACCCTTCTAGGAAGTTCATACCTCTGTAAAAATACTTATTAAAACTGGTTGGAAAATTAGCTGTTTGTTATTTGAAGAGAAATTATGTGAGTTATAAAAATTATCTTTTCTTGCAATTTAGGTAATTACATCCACTATAATAGGAGGCAGGTTTGCTATTTTATCTGATTTTTAGACCAAGTTCTACTCTCAGTGCCAACAATCACTAAATATTTTGATTAAATTTCTCTTTTATCTTGACAGTTTTATGGCCTGCATGTCAAAATCAGATATTTTTGTTTTAATGTTTAATGAATGCTCTCACAATTTATTGTGTTTGTATGATAAAATATTGAATTGTAATTGTCATTAAACAGAGGTTGAAGCATACAGTGGATGCTGATACACATACAGTCCTTCACAGTATCGATAAAAACACATATAATCATTCAACACATACAATTTGTTTCATTGATGTATATTGAAAATAGACTATATTATTGTGTTCCTGGTGTTATGGAAATGAACTTCCATAGGCTTGGTCATAGAACTGTAATTCTACGATATCATTCTCCAGGCATCGCTTCAAACTACGTGTTGAAAACCTTACAGATAATTACTGGTGTTTGTCCGGTGCAACAACATATTTTTGATTTATACCTAAATCTATGTTTGTATGGAGATTATTTTTTTCAAATCTGGCAACAAGTATTTCTAAGACTTGAAAGTAATGCTACTTCCATGGAACATTTTTTGCAAACATTAAAATTAATAACTCCTGGGTGTAGAAAGTATCATAAAAGTCCATAAAAGTACCAGAATATGTTACAGATAAATTGAAAAGTAAAAATTAGTTTAATTGTACTGTAATCAATGAAAATTAAATTCAACTTCTATATTTTAATTGAAAACGGTTATTAGTATCCAAAAAGCCGATGTGATTGTTTATTATTTACCCTTATCATGGAGAGTTGTAAATAAATGAGAATAATCAACTTATACAATATAAGAGATGTTTTACTAATTGGAGAGTAGGTGAACAGTATGGACATTAATGTGTACATGCGTTTTAATGATGCACAAATTGTTTTGTACAAAGTGGCTTATTATTTTATCATGTCTATTCAAATCAAAACATGCATGGTGTGTTAATTTAATATTTATAAATGGTATGTTCAGTCATTATTGTTAAATGTTCATTGACTGATGTGATTTTCTTTTATTTACACTAGCAAAACATGTAACAGGACTGTGAACACTTTTAAAAGCAGTGAAAACAGTAAAGTATTATAATTGAACATTTTTATTATGACAAGGATGCTTCAAATACACAACCTTTGTATGACAAACATAGTTCAATTTTGTTATGAGTTCTCTTTGATTTTTCAATAAAGCAATTTTCAAAGGATGAATGGGACCCTGGGTGTTTCAAGTTAAAGCTTCCTTCATTCAATACCTTCAGTATGAAGTGATATTTATGTGGATTGTTAGATGGTATTATATGT
The DNA here is from genome assembly GCA_007844125.1 of Sinonovacula constricta. Classification (NCBI taxonomy): domain Eukaryota; kingdom Metazoa; phylum Mollusca; class Bivalvia; order Cardiida; family Solecurtidae; genus Sinonovacula; species Sinonovacula constricta. Next base: position 12,876,215 of record CM017565.1, read on the forward strand.
TGCTTGAACAGTAAGGCAATACAAACCAGTCACAGACCATAACATTGTATCAATTTACAATTTTGCCATAAATTTTCTATTTCTCTTGTCATTCAAAGACATAAATCAATAGAAGTGCTAGTATAAACATACAGTTGAAGTAATTTCCCTTGTGATACATTGGCTGGGAATATATCGGGGAAAAAACATCAGCAGCCTTTTTTTCCTGCAAGATGTATCTTGTAGGATAGGCCAATGGTATTCTAAAGCCAATATGAGGTGTTAACTGTATCTTGTACATTGGGCCAATGGTTGTCCGAGACTAAGGGGACAGCATTACGCCCGACTCGTTAGTGTCAGTTTAATGGATCGGCCGGGTTTAGTCCCTGGGCACCTCATAAGTTCCCCTGTACTATAATGATAGAAATAACGCTACACAGTATCGGAAAAATGCCGACAATTCCGATCCCATTTACTTCCAAGGTGTGAACGTGTTATGGTCGACAGTGCTTGGTTTGAAGCACACATAGATAATGCTTGGTTGGAAGCACACATTGATACTATTTGGTTGGAAGCACACACAGATACTGCTTGGTTGGAAGCACACATAGATACTGTTTGGTTGGAAGAGTACAAAGATATTGCTTGGTTGGCAGCACACATAGATACTGTTTGGTTGGAAGAGTACAAAGATATTACTTGGTTGGAAGCACACATAGATACTGCTGGTTGATGCACACATAGATAATGCTGGTTGAAGCACACACAGATACTGCTGAATGAAGCACACACAGATACTGCTGGATGAAGCACACAAAGATACTGCTGGTTGAAGCACACACAGATACTGCTGGATGAAGCACACATAGATACTGCTGGTTAAAGCACACATAGATACTGCTGGTTAAAGCACACATAGATACTGCTTGGTTGAAGCACACATAGATACTGCTGGTTGATGCACACATAGATAATGCTGGTTGAAGCACACATAGATACTGCTGGTTGATGCATACATAGATACTGCTGGTTGAAGCACACACAGATACTGCTGGATGAAGCACACAAAGATACTGCTGGTTGATGCACACATAGATAATGCTGGTTGAAGCACACACAGATACTGCTGAATGAAGCACACACAGATACTGCTGGTTGAAGCACACACAGATACTGCTGGATGAAGCACACAAAGATACTGCTGGTTGAAGCACACACAGATACTGCTGGATGAAGCACACATAGATACTGCTGGTTGAAGCACACATAGATACTGCTGGTTGAAGCATACATAGATAATGCTGGTTGAGGCACACATTGATACTACTTGTTTGGAAGCACACACAGATACTGCTGGTTGGAAGCACACACAGATACTGCTGGTTGGAAGCACACACAGATACTGCAGATACTGCTGGTTGGAAGCACACACAGATACTGCTGGTTGGAAGCACACACAGATACTGCTGGTTGAAGCACACACAGATACTGCTGGATGAAGCACACAAAGATACTGCTGGTTGGAAGCACACACAGATACTGCTGGTTGAAGCACACATAGATACTGCTGGTTGAAGCAGATCAGCATTTTTGAAACTGATATGAACCAAGTTACCAAGATATTATGGACATCTGTATTTTATTCTGATTCTGTTTGCTCTGTCTAATTTACCTGGGAATTACTATTTGGCATTGTGGGAGTAGCTTGCACGATGGCAGCAATCATTTATATCTAGTTTAATGTACATTCTCATTGTTTTATTGTGGTTCTGATATGCCATATAGTTTTAACTTATTTAAACCTATATATTAAAAGAAAGATTGACAGCAGGCAGTGTATGTCACTTTTAAATTGTAATATGTAGTGAAGTTAATTTCAATTTTCCATTATCTGTGTACTGTGCAGAATACACTTAAAAATCCTATAGACATTTCAATTCTGCTTAACTTCTTGAGAGTCTATTTTCTGTATTTCATAATATTTTATCATTTTATTGTGAAATGATGTGTACAGAAGATGAACATGTACAAAAGAAATGTTATTCATAAAAGCAGCTAGTAATATGAAAATACTATGAAAGATTGTCAACCAATTAACAATTTGGAAAGTTTGTTCATTGTCTATATGTCTTATAAAATATATCTGTTCCATAACATATTTAAATCAATTGAGGATTTGTATGAGCTTAGTTTTTTGTTGTGTTGTCTTAAAATCTGAACTTTTAACAAAGAAATCACTTTTTGAAGAAGCAATTAAAAGAATTTCCTTTCAATTTGCCAATCATAAAGTAAACAGATTGAAACTTTTTAAGAAATGACCAGTTTGCATGTGGCTCATTAGTCTCCATTCATTTGAATCACTGCAATGCTCCGTTGATGTAAGAGAAAATTGGTCATACAAGTCAACATTGGTCGTACGGGCCACACTGTATAAATGCTCATTTACTGTATTGTTTAATGTGTGATTGCCTCAGCTTTAACAGTTATAATACCAATCTTAAGCACAACAATTCAAACAACTAGACCTGTTATTTCTATGTTGGAACTGCTCAGCAACAAGTTTGTCATTAATTTCTACAACAAATAAATTACCAATGTAAGGTGCCTCCAATGTTAAAATAAAGCTGTCAAACTTTTGTTTATTACAGGTAAATTATGCACATTCTGTGAAGGTAATAGAAGTGTATTGTAGACTTCCTCTTTGATCAGTTTTATTGACAGTTGCTGGTGTCTAAACCAGTTGTTTGAACCATTACAACAATTGTTTGAAATAACATGTTTGTAAGTGTTGTAAAAACAACTGATGTGTGGGGTGTGCTGTTGCTTCACAATGCTAGATAATGTAAGAGATAATAATAATATAAGAGAAAAGAACTATATATTTTAAAACCTGTTTCTTTGATAAGGACTTGAATGACATCTTCCTCATTGTCTTTATATTGATAATAACAAGATTTAATCTAACTGTGCCTGTCATCAGAAGTGTGTTCACTTAAGCCTTCCGTTTAATAACTTCACCATTTATAGTACATTTGTATGCTTACAAGGAGTGTATCCTACAGCAGTTTTACAGAAACTCATTCCCAAACACCTCAAGAATGTTGGATGAAATTTGCATTAGATTGTAAAACATATTGAAAAGCACAAGCTCTATATTTTCAGACTTTCTGATTTTGTCACGAGACAAAAAGGATGGTTGATGTTTTGTGAGAGCCAGAGTTAAATAGTGTAAAATGCACATCCTATGAAAACATGCAGCTTTACAAAATAAGGCGACAGGGAAGCTTTTTGGCTGTTGAATAAATCAAGGACACTTCATGAGACATTAATTGTTAAAGGTGGTATATCTTAATTACTGTGAGTAGTACATATACATGAGGACAATTAAAGGCAGTATGTTATAGTTTGCATCATCCAATATCAAACTATTAATATAAGAAATAGTGGTGAGTATAGATAGTATTTCTTAATGTTTGTTTGTTTATTGGGTTTATCATCCCACTAACAATATTTCAGTTATCTGGAAACGGTGTATTTCTTAATTTAAAACATGGTAAGTTTAAGAAAAATATAAAAACAAAGCTTTGAAGCAAACATTAAAACAATCTGTATAAACATTCAAAAGATAATGCTTTTTTAAGAGCTCTTGATTTAATATTTATACATATTCACGACCCTATAGTTTTTCCTTCAAGATATATCACTTATAACTAATTACTAGCCAGATTGACAATTTACTCACCTTTGGGAGAGATAGTAGACATGATAATTGGTCTTCAGTATAAAATATAATTTTAGAACAACATTAACACAAATAACTCACAACTGAGCTCATTTCCCATATCTAGACTAAATAATCTGTCTAGGTTTGACTATTTTTAACATTTTCATGAACATTTTGGAGCCGCTTCTATTACAGTCTTTCAAGATTACATCTCTGGTTTTTATTGCAGAGATCAGACTGCAAACCAGGACAACAAGAAACCAACCTTTATGTTTGTCCATGTTAGTCATTGACTAAGAGCAGTTTTGTAAATATTCTGTGATAGTTAGGGGTGCTTGATTATTATACTTTGTGCTTTAAGTTAATTTCTCCACTTTTAAACAATTATAAACCATTTAATATATTGACCTGTTTTCAATTATAATTTACTTTTTTTTAACCTGATAGTTTTTTATATTTTTCTATATTTTACTTACATAGTTTAGTTTTAACCTTATTATGCTCTATTCACATTTAACTTTGTATTCTGCGTCATATGACCTGTTAAGTGTCGCTTTGCCATAAAAACCCAAATAAATAAATAAATAAACAATTAAGTTAAATTATCAGATAAAAAAATAAGAAGTTCAAATTAATATAATCTTCAACGAAACGGTTTTTGGTGCATTAAAAGTCAAACTTGCCTATTTGTCATAGAGAATAATACTTACTGTCGATACATTACCTTGAATAGGTATATGAAAAGTTCTTATGGTTTGTAGAACAACTAGACAAAGACATCCACACAAGTACTGCATAGGTAACAACAGCAGGAGACAAGACATTACACAAAACCAGAAATTAGATATATATTACCCATTAAATTAGTGTTAAGAAATTTAGCTTATACTAAAATACAAGTAGTTTAGTCAGCTTTGTGAAATTCTGTAATAGTTTGAAATGTTAACAGTAGTTGCGTGTTTTGCTGCTGGAAGCATGGTTGACTGTTATAGCTAAGCATGTACATAAAACATTATCAAATGCCTCTGAAGAAATGTTGTTCGAACGTCATTGTCTTGGTGTCTTCTTTGTTTCACTACATCTTTGCAACATCACAGTAGAATAACAATTGGAATAATTTATCATTCTTTATGTGACCCAGTGTTCTTTTTGTCTTCGTTCAGCTATTTTGGTGAATATAATAAAGTAGAATTATACTTAATGTTACATTGTCCTTTCATTTTTAAAATACGTAATGTTACAATATCCTGTCATTTTAGCTCACCTGAGCACACACCCAACATGCTCAAGGGGAGGTTTTGTGATAGCGCCTCGTCCAGCATCCGTCATTTGTTGTCCATTGTCAACATTTTTTCGCTTTTGAACACACTACAGGCCACAGTTTTTATCCAATCTTCATCAAACTTGGTCAGAATGTTTGTCTTTATGAAATCTTGGATGAGTTCGTAACTGGGTCACATGGGGTCAAAAAATTGGTCACTAGGTAAAATCTTAGAAAAAGCTTGTGAACACACTAGAGACCACATTTATAGTCCAATCTTCACCAAACTTGGTCAGAATGTTTGTCTTCATGAAATCTTGGATGAGTTCTTAACTGGGTCACATGGGGTCAAAAAATTGGTCACTAGGTAAAATCTTAGAAAAAGCTTATGAACACACTAGAGACCACATTTATTGCCCAATCTTCATCAAACTTGATCAGAATGTTTGCCTTATGGAATCTTGGATGAGTACAAAACTGGGTCAGGTGGGATAAATAAGTAGGTCAGTAGGTCAAAGCTTAGAAAAAGCATGTGAACACACTAGAGGCCACATTCATAACCCAATCTTCACCAAACTTGATCAGATTGTTTGTCTGCACGAAATCTTGGATGAGTATATTGTTGAGTCATGTGGGGTCAAAAAGTAGGTCACTAGGTCACATTGTAGAAAAACCTTGGGAAAATACTTAGAGACCACAATAATGGCTCAATCTTCACCAAACTTAGCAGAAATGTTTGCCAGTATGAAATCTTAAATATGTTTTGAAGTGAGTCATGTGGATTCAGTAGGTTACTTGGTAAAATTCTAGAAAATGTTATCAACCCAGTGGCCACACTAATAGTCCAATCTTCACCAAAAATGTCTAAAGTAAAGAACTCTTAATTCCTTTATGCCTGATTTGAGCCTACTAAAAGCCTGTGTCATCAGGTGAGCAATTAAGGGCCATCATGGCTCTCTTGTTTTTGTTCGTTATCTGTGCAGTTTATGCTGTTACGAGATGAACAAAAACACAATAATGCAGTTCAGTTGATTGACAGTTGGCTTAGCTATTCCTGTAATCATAATAGCTTTGATTTCAGCATCCAATGGAAACTTGCATGTTCCAGAGACAGAAATTAAATCATCTTTATGTTGGAAAAAATGTTTATAAAGTAACAAGTTGCTTTATCATTTGCACAGAGGTAAAACCATAAAACATCAAGTTTGATAAATTGAAATACTTTCTCTTTAGAAATTAAAATGAATACATCATTGACTCACCAAACAACTACATTTAAAAGAAATTCTATAGTAAATGGTAAGGGGGGGAAAGGGATTATTGAAATGGTAATGGGTGGAAAAGGATTATTGAAATGGTAATGGGTGGAAAAGGATTATAGAAATGGTAATGGGTGGAAAAGGATTATTGAAGTGGTAATGGGTGGAAAGGGATTATTGAAATGGCAATGGGTGGAAAGGGAGTATAGAAATGGTAATGGGTAAAAAAGGATTATAGAAATGGTAATGGGAGGAAAAGGATTATAGAAAAGGTAATGGGTAAAAAAAGGATTATAGAAATGGTAATGGGTGGAAAAGGATCATAGAAATGGTAATGGGTGGAAAAGGATTATAGAAATGGTAATGGGTTGAAAAGGATTATAGAAATGGTAATGGGTGGCAAGGGATTATAGAAATGGTAATGGGTTGAAAAGGATTATAGAAATGGTAATGGGTAGAAAGGGATTATTGAAATGGTAATGGGTAGAAAGGGATTATTGAAATGGTAATGGGTGGAAAGGGATTATTGAAATGGTAATGGGTGGAAAAGGATTTTAGTAAATGGTAATGAGGGGGGAAGGGATTATTGAAATGGTAATGGGTGGAAAGGGATTATTGAAATGGTAATGTGTGGAAAAGGATTATAGAAATGGTAATGGGTAGAAAAGGATTATAGAAATGGTAATGGGTGGAAAAGGATTATAGAAATGGTAATGGGTGGAAAAAGATTATAGAAAAGGTAATGGGTAGAAAGGGATTATAGAAATGGTAATGGGTGGGAAAGGATTATAGAAATGGTAATGGGTGGAAAAGGATTATAGAAATGATAATGGGTGGAATGGGAGTATATAAATGGTAATGGGTGGAAAGGGATTATTGAAATGGTAATGGGTGGGAAAGGATTATAGAAATGGCAATGGGTAGAAAGGGAGTATAGAAATGGTAATGGGTGGAAAAGGATTATAGAAATGGTAATGGGTGGAAAAGGATTATAGAAATGGCAATGGGTAGAAAGGGAGTATAGAAATGGTAATGGGTGGGAAAGGATTATAGAAATGGCAATGGGTAGAAAGGGAGTATAGAAATGGTAATGGGTGGAAAAGGATTATAGAAATGGTAATGGGTGGAAAAGGATTATAGAAATGGTAATGGGTGGAAAGGGAGTATAGAAATGGTAATGGGTGGAAAAGGATTATAGAAATGGTAATGGGTGGAAAGGGAGTGTAGAAAGGTGTCATTAAAGCCTTGTGTTTATAAGACATTGTTTGATTCAGTCCCAGGGACATCAGCAGGTATTGTTGGAGAGAAACGTGGTACAGAATTAGAAGAATTTAAAAAACAGTTATAAATGCAACAAATCTTCACCTTAATAGTGACAACTTTAAAGCCAGCATTCAATATTTTAGTGGCTTAAGCACAAACTTGACCTTAACTTTTGGCTTATCAGTAAACAACGATAATGATAAATATGTAGATATATCATAACTCAGAAACATTCACGAAAACATGTCTATATTCCAAATAATTTCAACCTAAAGGGAAACAAACACCCAGTAATTGTGACAATGATGATACAGATGAAACAAAAGTATAAACAACATGTCAATTATAGCTTATAAATCTTTACTTGTATGTTATTTCCTTTTGTAAAATTTCATATTACTGAGTTACTGGCATGGCTGTAAACAGCTGGAAGCTCTTTGATGAACTATGCTACAAATAGATCCCGATTAAGTTTTAGTTATATTTCATACATTTGTAGGATTAATAGGTCTTAACAAATTTATGACTATTATATGTTATTTAAATTAATTATTATTGTGTTATTGTATTTATAGATGAACCTTGATGATGGTGTATTGAGATTATGTAGTATTTCCTATAACCTTAAATTTATACAAAGTGCATAAAATGTTCTGTTTTTTTTTTTTATTTCTGCTTTTAATTTGAAATGCATACACCTTTCATCAATGTAGCATCTTTAATAATTTAATATATTAAATTGCTTTTAGCCGGTATAAATGAAATAAGCTAGAAATTTCCTGAAGTGTTCTTAATTTACACACGTAGGTGGACCATTTCTAGACATAATAATTTTATTTCCGTTAGGAACCTAATGTTTTAGAACAACGTTACTACAATAAATAAAGCACATGCCCAGCTGAGGTATAAATATTTATCCTGACATCTTCTTCTGCTCTAAGTTTCAGTTATACTCTACTAAAATTCATAATTTTAAAAAAGGTTCTGTGAGAGTGCTTTGTAGTTTTGAAACTGGTTGTACATGTATGAAGACTTAAAGTAGGTTACAAGTTCAAATCTTGAGAGACAATTTATCCAGTAAACCTGCTCATGACAGATGTTAGAGATTTATACTTTGCGTGAATTCAGACTTCATTAAATGTTGTATGGATAAGTGCTTAAAATACAGTAAGAGTTATTAAAAACATGAGACCAGATTTAATTGCCTGTCTTGGGCTCATTCTTCTTGGAGATCTTGGTCAGATTGTAAGCTGAAGATATGAATGTACAAGGATTAACAATTCAAAGAGAAACAGTAGATGAATCTAACATAAAAGTAGAGTTTCAGTCTGAAAATAAGTTTGATATATCTGACATACTAAATCATACTAAGTTTGATATATCTGACATACTAAATCATACCAAGTTTGATATATCTGACATACTAAATCATACTAAGTTTGATATATCTGACATACTAAATCTTACTAAGTTTGATATATCTGACATACTAAATCATAATAAGTTTGATATATCTGACATACTAAATCATAATAAGTTTGTTATATCTGACATACTAAATCATACTAAGTTTGATATATCTGACATACTAAATCTTACTAAGTTTGATATATCTGACATACTAAATCATAATAAGTTTGATATATCTGACATACTAAATCATAATAAGTTTGTTATATCTGACATACTTAATCATAATAAGTTTGATATATCTGACATACTAAATCATAGATTAAATCTCCGCACTTTTTGTCAGGTCAAAACAAATAGTATGGAACGCTAACAAGAGACATTAAATCTTATTTCTAAGTCTTCATGAATGATGATATCCAAAAATAGAATTATTTTCAAAATTATTCTTTTCATATGTGGAATGTGATTCATAAGAACTTATTTTGTTTATAATATGCCATTTTATCCCTAGGTTACATTTTGCCAGGTATTCTTTTTCAACTTGTTGCTTTTTTAAACTAAATCTTTAATGTAGTGGATGTCCCCAATGTCATTGTTTCAGGACGCAAGGTATCAAGGCTTGAATGGGATGCTGAGAGTTACCATGCTGGTATGACTGGTGCCAAACGCAAGAGCGTCCAGAACGCCTTTATGTCCGGCCGGCTTAGAGTTGTCGTGGCTACTGTTGCCTTCGGAATGGGTCTGGATAAATCAGATGTGCGAGGGATCATACATTACAACATGCCAAAAAGTTTTGAGAGCTATGTGCAGGAGATCGGTCGTGCTGGTCGAGATGGTCTTCCTGCCCAGTGTCATGTCTTCCTAGATCCAGAGGTAAGGCATATTATTTTAAACATGTTTCATGCAGTTTGACTAGGATAAAGTCATACTGACACAGTGTGTTTAGTGTCAATAATGGATGGCAAATTGTGGATCTTTGATACTTGAGCATTGAACAGTTATGTTGTTTTCTCCATATTTTCTTCACAGCCCTGTCTAATTATTATTTTAAGCCATCCTTGTTTTGTAACTAAATTGTAGTGCATCTTCATGTTTTTATAGTTTTTGCATTTTGTCAAATGTAACCATTTACGTATGATGAGTTTTGTTCTCATAAACATTCCTCTCGTAAACATTTTCGTCAAAAAAGTAGTCCGGCTTAGAGCAGGTGTGCGAGTATCGGTTGATAAAGCTCATCTTAATCACACGGGTTATATCAACCGATATTTACAGAGATGGTGGGATAAATTACATATATCCCATGCATTACATTACATTCATTACATACTTTACATTCATTACATACTGAACATACATTTCATGCATGACATTACATACATTCGTACATTACATACATTAAATACTTTACATACATTATATACATTATATACATTACATATCTCGCACACATAACATGCATTACATACATAACATACATTATACACATTACATATATTACAGACATTACATACATTACATGCATAACAATACATACATTATATACATTATATACATTACATACTTTACATGCATAACGTACATTGCATTACATACATTACATACATAACAAACATTATATAACATATATCATACACATAACATATATTATATACATGCATTATGTACATTACATTACATGCATTCCATTACATACATTATATACATTATCTATAATTATATACATTACATACAATACATACATAAAATGCATGCATTAGGTACATTACATTACATACAGTACATACATTCACATACACACATTATAGACAAACATAGTAAATAACTAGAAATTTTATCGTTTCCTATGTATGTTAATTTCTCTTTTGTTACTTGGTGTTTTTTTTACATCGTATCTAAATGACTGATAATGATAGTACCTTTGTACAGTATATGGATATATTTATCCATACAATATTTTGACAGGTACACCATACAATAGTTTGACAGGTACACCATACAATATTTTGACAGGTACACCATACAATAGTTTGACAGGTACACCATACAATATTTTGACAGGTACACCATACAATAGTTTGACAGGTACACCATACAGTAGTTTGACAGGTACACCATACAATATTTTGACAGGTACACCATACAATATTTTGACATTATACAATAGTTTGACAGGTACACCATACAATATTTTGACAGGTACACCATACAATATTTTGACAGGTACACCATACAATAGTTTGACAGGTACACCATACAATATTTTGACAGGTACACCATACAATATTTTGACAGGTACACCATACAATAGTTTGACAGGTACACCATACAATATTTTGACAGGTACACCATACAATATTTTGACAGGTACACCATACAATAGTTTGACAGGTACATCATACAATATTTTGACAGGTACACCATACAATATTTTGACAGGTACACCATACAATAGTTTGACAGGTACACCATACAATAGTTTGACAGGTACACCATACAATAGTTTGACAGGTACACCATACAATAGTTTGACAGGTACACCATACAATATTTTGACAGGTACACCTACAGTAGTTTGACAGGTACACCATACAATATTTTGACAGGTACACCTACAGTAGTTTGACAGGTACACCATACAATATTTTGACAGGTACACCATACAATATTTTGACAGGTACACCATACAATATTTTGACAGGTACACCATACAATAGTTTGACAGGTACACCATACAATATTTTGACAGGTACACCATACAGTAGTTTGACAGGTACACCATACAATATTTTGACAGGTACATACTTCTGACTTTTCATTTCTTCTCTTTCACTTTAGCAGTATAAAAGCTTGGCAGTTTCCTATTATCATATAGCAGAAATCACTGAACATTGAAATCTGCTGCAAGGACAGATCACTTGACAGTTTCATTTAATTGATTAATTGAACAATGCAACCAGATACAAACCATTTCCACTTATTCCGCTTTTCCCATATATCACTTTTAATTGGTAGTTGTACGGTTTCAGTTCAAAATAAGGACAGAATCTGGATCCTGAAAGTGTTAAGGTATATCTATTGATGGACAAAAATGAACCAACATGAAATAAAGTATTCTATCACATGCAATATAAATGTACCCTTAACATTTTTCTAACTGTGAGCAGTACAGATAGTAACAATGGAGAGCTAAAACTTATGAAGACTTCCTTCTGTTGAATATTTGATGAAGACAGTAAACCAAAGTATTCAACTGTTTAACCACTCATAATGTCTTCAATGGTATATTTGTGCTGATTAATTATTAAAATATACTTTCTATTCTAGCAATGACTGGTATAGATTGTTGCAGTTAAATATGGACTAGAACCTTCCAGAATATATGTGCATTAAATCTCTTTGATGATTACCAAAAATATATTTTCTTGGGGCATCGAATAACCTCGCTGATCTTTTATCAAGAAAATAAGCCTAAAGGAACCAAGACAGCAACAGATTATACATTTATGATCTTAAGGCTCCAACTTGCCACTGTTTAAATACTGTAAATCTACTCTGGTAAAATGTCATATCCTCTTACATCAAATCACAAAATACATGCTGTATAAACATATAACCCAAATATCTTTGTACAACCTGCCATAAAATAGAACAACTAAGTAGTTTATAATACAGCATGCTTTTTGAACCCATCAATGTAAAAATGATACTTGTCAAGTTAACTACAAACTATAATTTTAACACAGCAAGTTTAAATTTCTATCCATTTCCTATAAATATAAGTCTCCACACCAATTTTAAGGAGCGTCTCAGTGACAGCCAGTGCTGAAGCATTCATGACCAGTATCATCATAATAGGCAGTATTGAGTTTCAGGAGACGACACAGGTATAACCTGCAGGTTGTTGTGTTGAACAAGTAATGGATCTAAGAATGTCCTTATTTTTCATGATTGGCATTGTAGCTCACAGTACAAGACATAGACTGATGGTGGTAGAAGAAATAAGAGACATTTACAGCCTGAGTGGTGTTACAATGATGGATGATACTACCTTCCAGACATTTCTTTGTCTTTGTAGAAACAATAAATTACCATAAGTTGGCCATCACAGCAATATACCAGTAACTGTATTATTATACCTCTTTGTCGAAACAATAAATTACCATGAGTTGGCCATCACAGCAATATACCAGTAACTGTATTATTATACCTCTTTGTATAAACAAAAAATAACCTTGAGTTGGCCATCACAGCAATATACCAGTAACTGTATTATTATACCTCTTTGTGGAAACAATAAATTACCATGAGTTGACCATCACAGCAATATACCAGTAACTGTATTATTATACCTCTTTGTAGAAACAATAAATAACCTTGAGTTGGCCATCACAGCAATATACCAGTAACTGTATTATTATACCTCTTTGTGGAAACAATAAATTACCATGAGTTGGCCATCACAGCAATACACCAGTAACTGTATTGTTATACCTCTTTGTGGAAACAATAAATAACCTTGAGTTGGCCATCACAGCAATATACCAGTAACTGTATTATTATACCTCTTTGTGGAAACAATAAATAACCTTGAGTTGGCCATCACAGCAATATACCAGTAACTGTATTATTATACCTGTTTGTAGAAACAATAAATTACCTTGAGTTGGCCGTCACAGCAATATACCAGTAACTGTATTGTTATACCTCTTTGTAGAAACAATAAATTAACATGAGTTGGCCGTCACAACAATACCCCAGTAACTGTAAAAAAATTATTAAAGGGGGTGGGTGTTATAATCTGGTTCTCCATCCATTGTCTGTCCATCTGTCTGTCCCTGGACACAATTACTTCTTCATTTTGCATCAATTTAATCTTGAATAGCATAAGAAATGCAATTTTCATTACAATCACATGAATATTGCAGAAGTTATTTCCCCTTTTAGCGATATATCCAATGTTAAAATAAAGATTTGTAAACAGGCCCTGTTGGTGTGTGGGTATTTGCCAGCCATTGGATTATGGTCCCACATTGAAAAAAATATATGCCTGAATGTGAAAATTATGTTGTTATTGCTGTCAGCTAATAAGATGTAATGTTTAGTAGGTCTGTCTCAGGGGGCTGGGATTGAAGGTACAATCAGTCACTCTGAATGTTGCTGTCATATACATAAATGTCTCAGGTGACCAGAAAGTTGACATTTTGACCACAGTAATCCTGACTCCTGGATGCTGGATGATCTAGTCAGAACAATAGACAGGAATGGTATCTCATCAAGGATAAAGTTCCTTCAACTGTTTCAATTAATTCAAGATGACATTATTTAAAAGTGTATTTTTGTCATCATGAGGGTAATATTTAAGGTATTTGATGAACCTTACACTTGGTTGTTACTATTACTTTCTTCCTGGCCTGTCTGCGCTTTACACACTCTCTTCTTTGTTTAGGAATTACAATTATACTATGGGAAGGGTGCCCATAGCGTAGTGGTAGAATTGCTGGTTTGTAACTCCTCTGACTGCTTAGCCTCTCACCACATGGGTTCAAATTCTTTTGGGGGCAATGAACTTAATGTGGGAAGGTCTTCTAGCTTACTTGCGGTGTGTTGGTGGTTCTACCCAGACATTTGTCTGGGGACTTCCTCCACCAAACAGCTGGACATCACTATAAAGATCATAATTGTTAGCTGTGATATATTTCCAAACAAAACAAAAACATTAAACAATGTGATTTTCTTTGGGACAGAAAGGGACAAAGCCCCTGTTATTCAAATATACCTCATGATGTGCTTAGGGTAAATGCAACTGTAGGTATTTAATATTCTTCTTACAGTTTTCTGTACACAGTGAGTTGTCGTCACAGATAACATGCCTGAAGAACATGTTAGTTTCTGTATTTTATTGTGACCAGCACATTATTATGACCATATTTTAGCACGTTTGGTTTTTTATGTTGTGTGTAAACTATTTGGTGTTTTTGTGGAGTGACATCAAATATAGAGCTTGCATAGATATAAACAAGTAGTTTTAGATAAAATAAAAATGTATCAGATTCTTTGTTGACCATGCCATTTACGCTGTCATATTAGAACAAGTTTCATAGGCACAAGCTTATCAGGTTCAGTAAATAGAGGATTCAGCAAGAGAGTTAGTTCCCTTGATCTAGAACTTTGATTTTGTATAACTTAGCTGGGTTGCAGACAATCTGTTTTTGTTTCATCATCATATGCAGGATTGATGAAATATTCTTACTAGTCTGACACTAAACATCCGCTTTGAAAAACTAAAATAGCAACATATAATTATTCTTGTAACCTGTTTTCTGGAATCTTTATGTGCAGCATTAAGCCTGACCTCATCAGATGTAGTTAAAGTGTATATTCTGAATAGATAATTGCTGGCAAGTGGTCGCTGAAATGATAACAAATTGGGTTGACATCGCCAAACCAAGGGTAAACAGTATCTGCAGATTTCAGGAAAGAAAAGTGTTGAACATTGTATGGATGTGTAGCATGTTTGTAAAGAAAACAAATGTAGATGCATACTTTATTGCAGAACATTGAAATGTTTTCAGGTTGAGTGTATCTATATTTTTGCATATTTGAAAGAAAGTCCTGTTCATTGCATAAAATTAAGTTACTTTACCTTCGAATCTTTATCTAAAGCTCATATTGAGTCATTTTTGGAATTATCTGCTTCAAATCACTTCATTAATTTTTATTACTGTGTGTTTTATTGCATGATTGTACTTTCTTGTGCTATTGGAATCGCATGTTTATTGTCATAAAAAGAAAAGAGAGCTGTTTGTTTTTTATCTGATTCAGCATTATTGCCCATGAGTATAGTACACTTGTCTGTGAAGCCCACGTCTAGAAACATTAGGACAGATGTGACATAGATCAGATTCAGGCCATGTCAATTGGAGCATCCTATCTGACAACAGCTTGAGCTTGTTCTGTTTCTTTTTATTGTGAGTCTCCAAGACAGAGTACTTTTACCAAGATTGTGTGTGTTTGAACTTTCTGGACCATTAAATCATAGAACAGATAAAAGTTATGATGATGTGTTTGATATAGTTACTTGAAGTGGGGTACACATGTGTAATAAATAAAGGTAGCTACAGGCATTTCATCTAGACAAGTATATCTGCCCACTCGTTGTATGGTTCTCTGATATAAACATTATCGTATTCATTTACAATGGGAATCAAATACTTATTTGATGGTTTTACTTTTTTTTTACTCTGTCTTGTTGAATTAAAATGTTTAATATGTTTATTGTCACTTTTAATGTTGTTATATAACAGCAACTTTTTATTGTTAAACAGTTTAAAAAGATTACAGCGACTATATCCAGCATTTGATTGCTTTTGACCTGCCTGCTATTAGACATGTTTTCTTCTGTCTTCCATTTTAAAGTTAACCTGAATCTTGGCATGGTTATATCTGGTTTTCAACATGTTGCTATCCAGCACTTACAAAAATGGACAGCTCTTGTTTATTGCTTTTTTATCCTGTTGTCATGAAATTTATGTTTCTTACTTTTCAACATGTGTTCACATATTTAACATAAGTATACGTAAATACTTCCCTTCATCATGGCTCCAAATCTTGCCCATAAAGCCAAGTATTGAACAGCTGGTTTAGCCTTGAGCTTCTATGATTCTAACCCGTGTGGATTCAAGATATGAGGATATGTTCAAACCTATTCATGTTGCATTTTCATTCAGCATATCTTTTATTTCTTGATCCTCCTGATGTGCCTATTGGGTATTGCGGAGAAGAAAAAGAATATCAACTTCAGGAAATAAATAATAAAGTATGTCTTTGTCTTTCAAAGACCAGCAATAAATATATCTGACAACTTGCTAAGTCACTTTTATTAACCCTATATATTTTTAAGTTATCTCAAAATCTATCAAATAATACATGTGGTTTTAATCTTGTGGCATATTAAGGGTAAATTTGTAACTTAAAAGATGTTGTTGATAGAGTTATTTTAAAACCAAGTGTGGAATGACATAAGTTTTTGTGACCCCATGTCTATATAGTAATGCTACTTTTTTATTTATTCTTGGACTTTGCATGAAAGTTAAGGTTATTAAGTTTATATCTGATAATACATTTGGCCTCTTGTAATGTAAAAACAATATAACATTAATTTGTATATTTTAACTTGAAACAAATAAATCAAAATGCAAGTTAATACACATTTTAAGGCATGCATGTGTAGTTTACAAAGTTGTTATAAATATCTTCAAATATGCTTATGAAATTTTACAATATAGGTAAATGTAGCATACAACCACAAAACAAGACGAGGCGCAGTAAAGGCAGCATAAAGAGTTTGTACGATGCCACTCTGGTTACTTCAGCTAGATGGTCCGACATCCAGCTGCATATTAATGTAATTAAGAAGAAAGTGACATTAAATTTTCTTAGGTCTCTTAAGTTCAATTTAATGTACTTTGAAGTGGCAGGAGTTTAATAGTGTAAAGATAGTGCCGATATTTCTAGTTCACTGTTCCCTAAGGTGCAATATTGTGATTTAAAGATAAATTTTGGGATTGTTCAAAGTTTTAGTTGCCATCATTTATTATCTTTTTGCACGGCAAGAGTGTATTTAGTTTAAATGATTTGCCAAAGGGAAATAGCATAAATCTAGAGAAGGTCAATGGACCAACAGCTCTGAACATTTATGTTACAGTAATAATATTGCCATTATTATTGATGGGCATGGACCTTAATGATTGTGTTATGTCACCAGCAGACAGTGTTTGACATGCACAACGTATACAGATTCATTATTTCTAGGGTCACATCACACAGGTTACATGGAAATCTGGCCATGCATAAAAAAGTAACAACCGTTTAGGTGCCCAACATTCATATTTGAATTAAAATTATGATAGGATTGTTCCTGGTCAATTATTATCATGGAATGAATGCTTTCTTTATTTCATCAGTGAAAATAGAAATGGACATAAAGTTCATAAAAATTCCTTGTTGTATAAGTTGTTAATACATGATCTACATAATGAAATAAGTTGGAGATTTGTGCCTTTTGTTTGCATATTTCAAAAGTATAGAAATTAATGCAATTGGTGAGTACAGTGCCTAGTTTCTGATCATTTGAGTAATTGAACATGAAATAGGCCCTTTGGTTATTGAGTGGTCCTCTTTTCATTATAAAGCAATGACTGGACATATTTTAGGTACTAGAAGCATTGATTAACTATGAAATGTACAGTGTATCTGCTGCTTTAATTCATGTTATGTTGGTCCATCCCACAATTATCAATGACAGTCTCTGTATTGTCCTCATTCAGTTAGAAGGAGCTTCATTTCAAATTGTAATAAAACAACATCCAACATAAATTGCCTCTGCAGCAGCCACTTGTAATAATTATAGCTGCCATAGTGTATGACAGCTGCAAGGAAACAGCTAATGACCAATCAGTAAACTGAGAAACTATGTGAATGTGTCATGATCAGTTACTTCTTTAGATGAGATTTTACAACATTATAGTTGTCTTACATTTTAACACATATGTTATCAGCCGTTAAGAAATACAAATCTTGAAAACTGTGAAAAAGTGGTGGCTCACTACCATAAGAATTGCAAGAAAGGTAAAAATAAAATCCAAATTGGATCAAAACATTCGTCAGAGATAACCTTAAACATGTTTCTTGTATCTTGTACACTAATTACCTTGAAAGCATTTGACACTTCTGAAATGTATTTTATCATCATAAACAGTTTAACAACAGCATTGCAGTCTTTGCTAGCAAGAACACTTACTGTGACCTTTAGTGTCCAAACATTGCAATTAGTCACATGTTTTTGCTATCTCCTACAAGAGTTAAGCATGACACTGCCTTTTCAGCACTTAATTTTCTTAAAAGAAGCCAAGTACAATATAGCAAAAAATAACATTTCCGTCTGTTTTCTAAAACCTTTTCTTGAAAGACAGCACTGAAAATTGTACCAGAGCAATTGTTACTGGTTTGATTGATTCAATCAATACTAATACCATTACAAAAGTGATTGGTACAAAAATAATTAAAATGATATGAATCACAAAAAATTGCCCAAGTTAATGGCAAATATACCCTTTTTGTCTCATCTTTAACCAAAATTTACTGAAAAGCTTTTTGTGAAACTTTTCATTATTATAACACAGTCTTTGTTAAAATTCAGTCTCTAAATGTAGTGGACAATACTGACTCATAATTATGAAGACTACCAAAGGTGGCAGAACAACATGGATTTAAGTCAAATGAACTGACACATGTCAGGAACCATATTGAGCCGAGACATTTTGACAATAAAGCTGATTTTTTACATTTCTTTTATTAAGTTAATTATGTGTACATTTTAGACAATTGTCATAAGGGGGCACCCAATGGCCAAGTAGCGCTGTTGACATGAAACTCCTAAGCCTCTCACCAGGGGGCACCCATGGCCAAGTAGCGTTGTTGACATGAAACTCCTGAGCCTCTCACCAGGGGGCACCCATGGCCAAGTAGCGTTGTTGACATGAAACTCCTGAGCCTCTCACCAGGGGGCACCCATGGCCAAGTAGCGTTGTTGACATGAAACTCCTGAGCCTCTCACCAGGGGGCACCCATGGCCAAGTAGCGTTGTTGACATGAAACTCCTGAGCCTCTCACCAGGGGGCACCCATGGCCAAGTAGCGTTGTTGACATGAAACTCCTGAGCCTCTCACCAGGGGGCACCCATGGCCAAGTAGCGTTGTTGACATGAAACTCCTGAGCCTCTCACCAGGGGGCACCCATGGCCAAGTAGCGTTGTTGACATGAAACTCCTGAGCCTCTCACCAGGGGGCACCCATGGCCAAGTAGCGTTGTTGACATGAAACTCCTGAGCCTCTCACCAGGGGGCACCCATGGCCAAGTAGCGTTGTTGACATGAAACTCCTGAGCCTCTCACCAGGGGGCACCCATGGCCAAGTAGCGTTGTTGACATGAAACTCCTGAGCCTCTCACCAGGGGGCACCCATGGCCAAGTAGCGTTGTTGACATGAAACTCCTGAGCCTCTCACCAGGGGGCACCCATGGCCAAGTAGCGTTGTTGACATGAAACTCCTGAGCCTCTCACCAGGGGGCACCCATGGCCAAGTAGCGTTGTTGACATGAAACTCCTGAGCCTCTCACCACGTGAGTTTGAGTCCTAGTCAGGGTGAGAACTTTCATGTGAGGAGGTTTTCCAGCTAACCTGTGGTGTACCGGTGGTTCGTCCCCAATAAAAGTCTGAGGTCTTTCTCAACCAATAATTAACTGGACGCTGCCAATATGACCACAACTGAGTCAATGTGATGTAACAAAAACAAACAAAAAAAACCACAAAAAAACAATTCTTTTAAAATGAATTCATCATAAAACTGTTATTTAACACAGTCTACATTATTTGGATCAATGGTAAAGTGAAAAGTGTGCTCATCCTTTCATTGGCATGGGTCATCAGACCAATCTGTTTGTGCCAAATGTTGATGAAAAAAAAGTCAGCCAGTATCTTCTTCTAGTTTCAGGGGTCACCTTTTATATTGATTATTTCACGTTTCAGAAAATGATTATCATGCTTTATGAATGAAATAAATAAACAAACAACTATGGAACAGTGTTACATGAATGCCCTATCATAGTATTAATGTCTTTGCAGGCTTCAGGGCCCCTTGAAGGAACCACATAGCAATAATGGTTTTCAATTGCCTGCTCTTCCCTTTTCTTACTCTGATAGGCAGTTGAATGGTTTCAGTACAAAATGGGTCTAGAAGTCAGATGTTGTAGGTCTTCAACAATGTCTATAAATGTAGAGAAATATATTGACATGGGATATTGTTTCTTATTATTTGGAGGTTTGGTTTGTCATTGACTTGCGATGAGTTTGAGAACATTATCATACCAATCATGATCAATGAACACTTCCATGCAGCAGACTCATCTGTCCTTTCTGGCATCACAATAATCGTTTGTAATTGTATTAAAGTAGTTTTAGACAAAAAAGTTCTCAAATCTCAGATCTTTATTTGATATTGTTGTTGATGTTTGTTTTCTGTTTAAAAAAATAGTATGTGTTAATACTGCTCTGCAATAACTGGCATTACAATTAAGCAGGTAAATACTTATTGTGAAATAATTCTGGTAAGTTAAAAGTATTTGTGTAAATAAACCATGCATTTACTGTGCATGAATATAGGTTACCTATCTATGCTTATTTAAGACATATATATATAATTATAGATATGAGAATCTTACAAATTTTAAAAATAAAACAGCAACTACATTAGAAATGTAACTTGTTTTCTCTTTAGTTATTTTTACAGTCTGGTGAGCATAAAAATATTCAGTGAAACAGAATATTTCCCAAAATAATCAAATGTGCCATCCAATCTTTATGTACACATTGTGAAAATATCACAGTTTCTTGCATTTCAATGATAAATCTGTTAAGACAAATATAACTACTAGATGTCTTATGCTAGGTTAACTTCAATCTAGCATTGACCCAGTCTCCATCAATTGTGTATGGCCCTACATCTGACCAGTCCCACACTGACATACATCTGACCAGTCCCACACTGACATACATCTGACCAGTCCCACAATGACATACATCTGACTAGTCCCACACTGACATACATCTGACCAGTCCCACACTGACATACATCTGACCAGTCCCACACTGACATACATCTGACCAGTCCCACACTGACATACATCTGACCAGTCCCACAATGACATACATCTGACCAGTCCCACACTGACATACATCTGACCAGTCCCACACTGACATACATCTGACCAGTCCCACACTGACATACATCTGACCAGTCCCACACTGACATACATCTGACCAGTCCCACACTGACATACATCTGACCAGTCCCACACTGACATACATCTGACCAGTCCCACACTGACATACATCTGACCAATCCCACACTGACATACATCTGACCAGTCCCACACTGACATACATCTGACCAGTCCCACACTGACATACATCTGACCAGTCCCACACTGACATACATCTGACCAGTCCCACACTGACATACATCTGACCAGTCCCACACTGACATACATCTGACCAGTCCCATACTGACATACATCTGACCAGTCCCACACTGACATACATCTGACCAGTCCCACACTGACATACATCTGACCAGTCCCACACTGACATACATCTGACCAGTCCCACACTGACATACATCTGACCAGTCCCACACTGACATACATCTGACCAGTCCCACACTGACATACATCTGACCAGTCCCACACTGACATACATCTGACCAGTCCCACACTGACATACATCTGACCAGTCCCACACTGACATACATCTGACCAGTCCCACACTGACATACATCTGACCAATCCCACACTGACATACATCTGACCAGTCCCACACTGACATACATCTGACCAGTCCCACAATGACATACATCTGACCAGTCCCACACTGACATACATCTGACCAATCCCACACTGACATACATCTGACCAGTCCCACACTGACATACATCTGACCAGTCCCACACTGACATACATCTGACCAGTCCCACACTGACATACATCTGACCAGTCCCACACTGACATACATCTGACCAGTCCCACACTGACATACATCTGACCAGTCCCACAATGACATACATCTGACCAGTCCCACACTGACATACATCTGACCAGTCCCACACTGACATACATCTGACCAGTCCCACACTGACATACATCTGACCAGTCCCACACTGACATACATCTGACCAGTCCCACACTGACATACATCTGACCAGTCCCACACTGACATACATCTGACCAGTCCCACACTGACATACATCTGACCAGTCCCACACTGACATACATCTGACCAGTCCCACACTGACATACATCTGACCAGTCCCACACTGACATACATCTGACCAGTCCCACACTGACATACTTCTGACCAGTCCCACACTGACATACATCCTAGACATATATGAAGCATCCTTCTGACATATTCTATATACTCAAACACCATGAGTTAATGTGACATACCCTAGTCATCATTGTATTGACCTACCGTCCAAACTGATTAAGTACTGAGATGTTTGCACAAAACCAAGCTACTTTGTGTCTGGTCATTATAGAAGTTAGGCTTGTCCCAGCTAAGTTCATATTTAATTGGAGACATTTTGAAGTATTCATGATGCTGGTCATTATAGAAGTTAGGCTTGTCCCAGCTAAGTTCACATTTCATTGGAGACATTTTGAAGTATTCATGATGTAGGACCAGTATTATCAAGTTGATATGAGGAAGTGTAGAACTGTAGACCAGAAACTTATCTCCCTGAGTTCAATGTGTTATTGAAGTGACCTTATTTAATGCTACATCTTGTAGAATATAATGAGGAATGACTAATTTGAAGGTTTTATTTTCTGAGACTTTTATGTCACATTTACTATCAGTTTTTTTTGTCAAACAAGCATTTACAGTTATGAAAACATGACACGTGTCCTATGTATATTACACCATATTTTAAAGGTGGCATACATAAACTACTAATAACAATGTCTTACCCTTGGCTTGGGAAATTTGGGCATAACTTCTTCATGCACTCATACTTATGACTTAATAACACTGATTTTAAACACAGCCTTCAACTGTCAGACAAATAAAATAAACCGCTCTAAATGTTCTTTCTAAATATATCAATATGCATGAGAGGGATATCTGCCATATATGGATATCAACGTCATAGTTGATTACCTTGATAATAATATAACATGATCTCAAGGTAAAAGGTCATGTGGTTTTCTTTAATAATAGCCAACTGTGCAGCGTGGCTCAGATAGGAAGTACATGTTTAAAATGACAATTGGGGTGTGATGCTTCACTTTTCACATATATGTACAGAATCAATTAACGGCATTTTGTGATATCTTTTCAGGTAATGATAATTTATTTGTTGTTGTTTTTTCAGAAAAATAAATGGGCCAAATTGTAGGATATCAGCTTTAAAATAAAAATAAAAAGTTCTTAATATACATGTTAGTTGAAAGTAAATATTATAAAAACACAAAGAGGAGACAATAAACAAAAAGGAGAAACCCCAACAATTTACTTCCTTGGCAAACCAGGACCAACAGGGATGGTTCAACTGGTTTACACAGGTCTACTCTACTTCCTGAGGGATTTCCAACCAACGGGGGATGCTTCAACTGGTATAAACAGGTCTAATCTACTTCCTGAGGGGTTTCCAACCAACGGGGGATGCTTCAACTGGTATAAACAGGTCTAATCTACTTCCTGAGGGATTTCCAACCAACGGGGGGTGCTTCAACTGGTTTAAACAGGTCTAATCTACTTCCTGAGGGATTTCCAACCAACGGGGGGTGCTTCAACTGGTTCACACAGCTCTAATCTACTTCCTGAGGGATTTCCAACCAACAGGGAGTGCTTCAACTGGTTCACACAGCTCTCCTCTACTCCCTGAGGGGTTTTCAACCAACGGGGGGTGCTTCAACTGGTTTACACAGCTCTCCTCTACTCCCTGAGGGGTTTTCAACCAACGGGGGTGCTTCAACTGGTTCACACAGCTCTCCTCTACTCCCTGAGGGGTTTTCAACCAACGGGGGTGCTTCAACTGGTTCACACAGCTCTCCTCTACTTCCTGAGGGATTTCCAACCAACAGGGGGTGCTTCAACTGGTTCACACAGGTCTAATCTACTTCCTGAGGGATTTTCAACCAACAGGGAGTGCTTCAACTGGTTCACACAGCTCTCCTCTACTCCCTGAGGGGTTTTCAACCAACGGGGGGTGCTTCAACTGGTTTACACAGCTCTCCTCTACTCCCTGAGGGGTTTTCAACCAACGGGGGTGCTTCAACTGGTTCACACAGCTCTACTTCCTGAGGGGTTTCCAACCAACGGGGGTGCTTCAACTGGTTTACACAGCTCTCCTCTACTCCCTGAGGGGTTTCCAACCAACGGGGGTGCTTCAACTGGTTTACACAGCTCTCCTCTACTCCCTGAGGGGTTTCCAACCAACGGGGGTGCTTCAACTGGTTTACACAGCTCTCCTCTACTCCCTGAGGGGTTTCCAACCAACGGGGGTGCTTCAACTGGTTTACACAGCTCTCCTCTACTCCCTGAGGGGTTTTCAACCAACGGGGGTGCTTCAACTGGTTCACACAGCTCTCCTCTACTTCCTGAGGGGTTTCCAACCAACGGGGGTGCTTCAACTGGTTTACACAGCTCTCCTCTACTCCCTGAGGGGTTTCCAACCAACGGGGGTGCTTCAACTGGTTTACACAGCTCTCCTCTACTCCCTGAGGGGTTTCCAACCAACAGGGGTGCTTCAACTGGTTCACACAGCTCTCCTCTACTCCCTGAGGGGTTTTCAACCAACGGGGATGCTTCAACTGGTTCACACAGCTCTCCTCTACTCCCTGAGGGGTTTTCAACCAACGGGGGTGCTTCAACTGGTTCACACAGCTCTACTCTACTTCCTGAGGGGTTTTCGACCAACGGGGGGTGCATAAACTAGTTCACACAGGTCTACTCTACTTCCTGAGGGTTTTTCGAACAATGGGGGGTGCTTCAACTGGTTCACACAGCTCTACTCTACTTCCTGAGGGGTTTTCGACCAATGAGGGTGCATAAACTAGTTCACACGGGTCTACTCTACTTCCTGAGGGGTTTTCGAACAACGGGGGGTGCTGCAACTGGTTCACACAGCTCTACTCTACTTCCTGAGGGGTTTTCCACAACGGGGGTGTATAAACTAGTTCACACAGCTCTACTCTACTTCCTTAGGGGTTTCCAACCAACAGGGGGTGCTTCAACTGGTTCACACAGCACTACTCTACTTCCTGAGGGGTTTCCGACCAACGGGGGGTGCTTCAACTGGTTCACACAGCTCTACTCTACTTTCTGAGGGGTTTCCGACCAACAGGGGTGCTTCAACTGGTTTACCCAGCTCTACTCTACTTCCTGAGGGGTTTCCAAATGATAAACAGTAAAATAAAACTGTCCAATCCATGACATGTAAGTAATAAAAGAAAAAAATGTAGTGACGTCATTAGAAACAATAATGTCCAGTTTGCTTGAATTCTAGAAATTGGATTAATATTAATTTTATTTAAAATTAGGTTATATGAGAAATTGAATAAAAAATACCAGACGATGAATGTAATGGATTGTAGAAACCTGTTCATAGTGAGATGGAATTGAAGTAACAAAGTCCATTGCACATCAAAGGGAAAAACATGTAACAGTCCTTATAGGATGAATGAAACTGACAACATAGATTACATGCATGAGGAGATTTACTGTGTGATCACACTTCACAAGTAATACTGTGTGATCACACTTCACCAGTAAAACTGTGTGATCACACTTCACAAGTAATACTGTGTGATCACACTTCACAAGTAATACTGTGTGATCACACTTCACCAGTAATATTGTGTGATCACACTTCACAAGTAATACTGTGTGATCACACTTCACAAGTTATACTGTGTGATCACACTTCACAAGTAATACTGTGTGATCACACTTCACAAGTAATACTGTATGATCACACTTCACCAGTAATATTGTGTGATCACACTTCACAAGTAACTGCCCATGATCAGGAATATAAGGAAAGCACTAGGCAAAGAAATATACATCCCAGTGGAATATATAAGTGACAGAAGCACCAACACAGACAAAACACAAATACAAAATTCAAAAAATAACTGCCTTGGACACACTTATAAACAACTGAAATAATTGTTTTCTATTCACAAATTCATCAAGAAAATCGTATCAACAAACAAAACTGCCTCTCTACTATTTTCTTTTCTATATATATGTAGGAGTTAATAGAAAATAAATGCCTTTTAACAATTTTGCTAACCACACCATATAACCATTAAAATATGTTTTGTGTGTGTCCTGATTGGCATTCCAGCTTACAAAATGAAGTCTTTTTAGATGGTGGGACGTAGATTCCTTGGTATTACAAATCAAAGTAATTCTGTTACAATAATAAATAAACCAATCTGCCAGCAGGTTTTATCTTTTCAAAATATGTTACAATAAATTACAGGTTATATTTTTTCTATGTAAAAACAATGTGCAACTGCAATATTTACTGACAGTTTTAGATTAAAAACTAATGACAAATTACAACAAAATCTATATAATTATTTTTATTTTGTTCATGTTTTTTCCAGATGTTTTAAATTGTCTCTCCCAGGAGATTAAGTAGAACTTTGATATTAAGCTGTAAATGGAGGAATGGAGTGAACAACTTTACAGGAACAACATCCCTTCCTTAATCTCTACTCATACAGAATATGTTATTATAGAAGTATGATTATGCCCTATGTTTAGATACTCATTTGTAGGTTACAATTTTACTTTTTAAAATCACAATGAAGACAACACTGTTTAACTACAGCACCAGTATATAAACATTTAGAAGAGAGATATCATAAAGTTAACCTATAAAAAAATCACATGATCTTATTTTTAACTAAATGAACATGTATTTAAAAAATGTTGTTTTATTAGTGAGAACATGTTTAGATTTTGACAGAGAAGGCTATAGTACTTAAATATACTTGTAACATTGCCTTAGAAACACTACCATGATGGCAGCACTGTGGGCTGTGTTACACACCATATACACACAAACACTACCATGATGACAGTACTGTGGGCTGTGTTACACCCTATACATACAAACACTACCATGGTGGCAGCACTGTGGGCTGTGTTACACCCTATACACAAACACTACCATGATGGCAGTACTGTGGGCTGTGTTATATCCTTTACACACAAACACTACCATGGTGGCAGTACTGTGGGCTGTGTTATTTCCTATACACCGAAACACTACCATGGTGGCAGTACTATTGGCCGTGTTACACCTTATACACACAAACACTACCATGGTGGCAGCACTGTTGGCTGTGTTACACCTTATACACACAAACACTACCATTATGGCAGCACTGGGGGCTGTGTTATATCCTATACACACAAACACTACCATGGTGGCAGTACTGTGGGCTGTGTTACACCATATACACACAAACACTACCATAATGGCAGTACTGTGGGCTGTGTTACACCCTATACACACAAACACTACCATGGTGGCAGCACTGTGGGCTGTGTTAAACCTTATACACACAAACACTACCATGGTGGCAGCACTGTGGGCTGTGTTACACCTTATACACACAAACACTACCATGGTGGCAGCACTGTGGGCTGTGTTACACCTTATACACACAAACACTACCATGGTGGCAGCACTGTGGGCTGTGTTACACCTTACCCACACAAACACTACCATGGTGGTAGCACTGTGGGCTGTGTTACACCCTATACACACAAACACTACCATGGTGATGGCACTGTGGGCTTTGTTACACCCTATACACACAAACACTACCATGGTGGCAGCACTGTGGGCTGTGTTAAACCTTATACACACAAACACTACCATGATGGCAGCACTGTGGGCTGTGTTACACCCTATACACACAAACACTACCATGGTGGCAGCACTGTGGGTTGTGTAACACCCTATACACACAATCACTACCATGGTGACAGTACTGTGGGCTGTGTTAAACCTTATACACACAAACACTACCATGGTGGCAGCACTGTGGGTTGTGTAACACCCTATACACACAATCACTACCATGGTGACAGTACTGTGGGCTGTGTTAAACCTTATACACACAAACACTACCATGGTGGCAGCACTGTGGGTTGTGTAACACCCTATACACACAAACACTACCATGGTAACAGTACTGTGGGCTGTGTTAAACCTTATACACACAAACACTACCATGGTGGCAGTACTGTGGGCTGTGTAACACCCTATACACACAAACAATACCATGGTGGTAGCACTGTGGGCTGTGTTACACCCTATACACACAAACACTACCATGGTGGCAGTACTGTGGGCTGTGTAACACCCTATACACACAAACAATACCATGGTGGTAGCACTGTGGGCTGTGTTACACCCTATGCACACAAATAATACCATGGTGGCAGCACTTTGGGCTGTGTAACACCGTATACACAAACACTACCATGGTGACAGTACTGTGGGCTGTGTTACACCGTATACACACAAACACTACCATGGTGGCAGTACTGTGGGCTGTGTAACACCCTATACACACAAACAATACCATGGTGGTAGCACTGTGGGCTGTGTTACACCTATGCACACAAACAATACCATGGTGGCAGCACTGTGGGCTGTGTAACACCGTATACACACAAACACTACCATGGTGGCAGCACTGTGGGCTGTGTTACACCGTATACACACAAACACTACCATGGTGGCAGTACTGTGGGCTGTGTTACACCCTATGCACACAAACACTACCATGGTGGCAGTACTGTGGGCTATGTAACACCCTATACACACAGACAATACCATGGTGGTAGCAATGTGGGCTGTGTTACACCCTATGCACACAAACAATACCATAGTGGCAGTACTGTGGGCTGTGTAACACCCTATACACACAAACACTACCATGGTGGCAGCACTGTGGGCTGTGTTAAGCCTTATACACACAAACACTACCATGGTGGCAGCACTGTGGGCTGTGTTACACCTTATACACACAAACACTACCATGGTGGCAGCACTGTGGGCTGTGTTACACCCTTACCCACACAAACACTACCATGGTGGTAGCACTGTGGGCTGTGTTACACCCTATACACACAAACACTACCATGGTGACAGCACTGTGGGCTGTGTTACACCCTATTCACACAAACACTACCATGGTGGCAGCACTGTGGGCTGTGTTAAACCTTATACACACAAACACTACCATGATGGCAGCAGCACTGTGGGCTGTGTTACACCCTATACACACAAACACTACCATGGTGGCAGCACTGTGGGTTGTGTAACACCCTATACACACAATCACTACCATGGTGACAGTACTGTGGGCTGTGTTAAACCTTATACACACAAACACTACCATGGTGGCAGCACTGTGGGTTGTGTAACACCCTATACACACAATCACTACCATGGTGGCAGCACTGTGGGTTGTGTAACACCCTATACACACAAACACTACCATGGTAACAGTACTGTGGGCTGTGTTACACCTTATACACACAAACACTACCATGGTGGCAGTACTGTGGGCTGTGTAACACCCTATACACACAAACAATACCATGGTGGTAGCACTGTGGGCTGTGTTACACCCTATACACACAAACACTACCATTGTGGCAGTACTGTGGGCTGTGTTACACCGTATACACACAAACACTACCATGGTGGCAGTACTGTGGGCAGTGTAACACCCTATACACACAAACAATACCATGGTGGTAGCACTGTGGGCTGTGTTACACCCTATGCACACAAACAATACCATGGTGGCAGCACTGTGGGCTGTGTAACACAGTATACACACAAACACTACCATGGTGGCAGTACTGTGGGCTGTGTTACACCGTATACACACAAACACTACCATGGTGACAGTACTGTGGGCTGTGTTACACCGTTTACACACAAACACTACCATGGTGGCAGTACTGTGGGCTGTGTAACACCCTATACACACAAACAATACCATGGTGGTAGCACTGTGGGCTGTGTTACACCCTATGCACACAAACAATACCATGGTGGCAGCACTGTGGGCTGTGTAACACCGTATACACACAAACACTACCATGGTGGCAGCACTGTGGGCTGTGTTACACCGTATACACACAAACACTACCATGGTGGCAGTACTGTGGGCTGTGTTACACCCTATGCACACAAACACTACCATGGTGGCAGTACTGTGGGCTGTGTAACATCCTATACACACAAACAATACCATGGTGGTAGCACTGTGGGCTGTGTTACACCTTATTCAAACAAACACTAAAATGGTGGCAGTACTGTGGGCTGTGTAACACCATATACACACAAACACAACCATGGTGGTAGTACTGTGGTTTGTGTTACACCCTATACACACAAACACTACCATGGTGGCAGTACTGTGGGCTGTGTTACACCTTACACACACAAACACTACCATGGTGGCAGTACTGTTGGCTGTGTTACACCCTATACACACAACCACTACCATGGTGGCAGCACTGTGGGCTGTGTTATACCTTATACACACAAACACTACCATTATGGCAGCACTGTGGGCTGTGTTACACTTTATACACACAAACACTACCATGGTTGCAGCACTGTGGACTGTGTTACACCTTATACACACAAACACTACCATGGTGGCAGTACTGTGGGCTGTGTTACACTTTATACACACAAACACTACCATGGTGGCAGCACTGTGGGCTGTGTTACACCCTATAAAACTCACAAACACTACCATGGTGGCAGCACTGTGGGCTGTGTTACACCCTATACACACAAACACAACCATGGTGGCAGTACTGTGGGCTGTGTTACACCCTATACTCACAAACACTACCATGGTGGTAGCTAGCACTGTGGTCTGTGTTATACCTTATACACACAAACACTAACATGGTGGCAGTACTGGGGGCAGTGTTACACCCTATACACACAAACACAACCATGGTGGCAGTACTGTGGGCTGTGTTACACCCTATACTCACAAACACTACCATGGTAGCTAGCACTGTGGTCTGTGTTATACCTTATACACACAAACACTAACATGGTGGCAGTACTGTGGGCTGTGTTACACCTTATACACACAAACACTACCATGGTGGCAGTACTGTTGGCTGTGTTACACCCTATACTCACAAACACTACCATGGTGGTAGCTAGCACTGTGGTCTGTGTTATACCTTATACACACAAACACTAACATGGTGGCAGTACTGGGGGGCAGTGTTACACATTATACACACAAACACTACCATGGTGGCAGTACTGTGGGCTGTGTTACACTTTATACACACAAACACTACCATGGTGGCAGCACTGTGGGCTGTGTTACACCTTATACACACAAACACTACCATGGTGGCAGTACTGTGGGCTGTGTTACACCTTATACACACAAACACTAACATGGTGGCAGTACTATGGGCAGTGTTACACCTTATACACACAAACACTAACATGGTGGCAGTACTATGGGCAGTGTTACACATTATACACACAAACACTAACATGGTGGCAGTACTGTGGGCTGTGTTACACTTTATACACACAAACACTACCATGGTGGCAGTACTGTTGGCTGTGTTACACCCTATACTCACAAACACTACCATGGTGGTAGCTAGCACTGTGGTCTGTGTTATACCTTATACACACAAACACTAACATGGTGGCAGTACTGTGGGCTGTGTTACACCTTATACACACAAACACTACCATGGTGGCAGTACTGTTGGCTGTGTTACACCCTATACTCACAAACACTACCATGGTGGTAGCTAGCACTGTGGTCTGTGTTATACCTTATACACACAAACACTAACATGGTGGCAGTACTGGGGGGCAGTGTTACACATTATACACACAAACACTACCATGGTGGCAGTACTGTGGGCTGTGTTACACTTTATACACACAAACACTACCATGGTGGCAGTACTGTGGGCTGTGTTACACATTATACACACAAACACTACCATGGTGGCAGTACTGTGGGCTGTGTTACACTTTATACACACAAACACTACCATGGTGGCAGTACTGGGGGCTGTGTTACACCCTATACACACAAACACTACCATGGTGGCAGTACTGTGGGCTGTGTTACACCCTATACTCACAAACACTACCCTGGTGGTAGCTAGCACTGTGGTCTGTGTTACACCTTATACACACAAACACTAACATGGTGGCAGTACTATGGGCAGTGTTACACCTTATACACACAAACACTACCATGGTGGCAGTACTGTGGGCTGTGTTACACTTTATACACACAAACACTACCATGGTGGCAGTACTGTGGGCTGTGTTACACCCTATACTCACAAACACTACCATGGTGGTAGCACTGTGGGCTGTGTTACACCCTATACACACAAACACTACCATGGTTGCAGCACTGGGGGCTGTGTTACACTTTATACACACAAACACTAAGGTGGTGGCAGTACTGTGGACTGTGTTACACTTTATACACATTATTTCTGCATGCAAGGCCAGTATTTATCTCATTAAACACTTAGTAACGTCTACAATTGTCTATCTAAACCTATGTTGCATGATCTCATTAAAATTGTCTAATTAGGTGTAGGCATCACCTAGATCACTGTCTGGTTAGGAGACATGTCTGCTTGTGTGAGAGAAATTTCCCATGCAGAACTGTTGTTAAGTATGATATTGTGTACCTTTGGAAGACATAACTGGAATCCTGATTGACACCTTACATGCAAGACAGATGGAATGTTTTTGCTAAACTGGCCCTGAACATCAGCTCTGAATGTTACGATTTGCATGTTGAGAAACTAAAGTGGCATCACTAAATCTATACTTGTTGTTTGTTTTATGGAACTGAAACATGCAATATGTAACCCTAACTCAGTCACAGACAAGAAAAAAACATTTAAATTCTGAGTAGAAATCTCGTGGGGAGAGGTTGTCTGTTTCATTACTGTGGGTGTTTTCATCATCAGCAATAGAGTTAAATTGCTAGACGTGGTCCCTGTGACATGTACTGTTTTTATTTTGAAGAAATAGCTTTTTTAGACATACATATTGCAAAACATTAGAGTATAGATTCATCTTTAAGTCACTATTTTGAACTTAATCCCTTTCCTTTTTATTTTATGCTCCTGCTCTGTATATCATGTGCATGACATATGTACTGTTAAAACACATGGGACCTGGTAGCACAATAGGTAGAGTGTCAGCTTCAGGTGCGGGAGGCCCCGGGTTCGATCCCGGACCACGACCGCAACATACCATAGTCCTTAAAAAAGGTAGTAGATTAGTTCCCATGCTTAGGGCAGTTCTGGTTGGCCTGGTGTCAGGATAATGTGACTGGGTGTGATATCATCCCTAGTGTTCATGGCATGCTATACACAGTGAAGGCAGCACTATACATGATTCAAGTGAATACCTTCTCCAGATAACGGAAATACTGTTAGTGGGTCGATAAACTCAACAAACAAACTGTTAAAACATATCAAGGTGCTATTAAGTTGGTGTAATTTAACCCTGTAAGCAATTAAAGGTGTGCAAGTTATGATTAAAATGATTTCTTGTACGATACATGTGAATGCAGGCAAGTCATCGGCTGCAAGAAAACACTTCCTGTAAACATGTAGAATATACATTAAGACAAACAATACATCAATCATTTACACAGTTGACTGCTCAATATTGATGTATACTTACCCATGTAAACATAGTCTGTTATAAAGTTTGCTGCTCATTGGCTAAGTATACTTACCCATGTAAACATAGTCTGTTATAAAGTTTGCTGCTCGTTGGCTAAGTATACTTACCCATGTAAACATAGTCTGTTATAAAGTTGGCTGCTCATTGGCTAAGTATACTTACCCATGTAAACATAGTCTGTTATAAAGTTGGCTGCTCAAATGATGTATATTTACCCATGTAAACATAGTCTGTTATAAAGTTTGCTGCTCAATTGATGTATACTTACCCATGTAAACATAGTCTGTTATAAAGTCTGGTGCTCAATTGATGTATACTTACCCATGTAAACATAGTCTGTAATAAAGTCTGGTGCCCAATTGATGTATACTTACCTATGTAAACATAGCCTGTTATAAAGTTTGCTGCTCAATTGATGTATGTGTAGCCATGTAAAAATAGTCTGTTATAAAGTTTGCTGCTCAAATGATGTATGCTTACCCATGTAAACATAGTCTGTTATAAAGTCTGGTGCTCAATTGATGTATACTTACCCATGTAAACATAGTCTGTTATAAGGTTTGCTGCTCAATTGATGTATACTAACCCATGTTAACATAGTCTGTTATAAAGTCTGGTGCTCAATTGATGTATACTTACCCATGTAAACATAGTCTGTTATTAAGTCTGGTGCTCAATTGATGTATACTTACCCATGTAAACATAGTCTGTAATAAAGTCTGGTGCCCATTTGATGTATACTTACCTATGTAAACATAACCTGTTATAAAGTTTGCTGCTCAATTGATGTATGCGTAGCCATGTAAACATAGTCTGTTATAAAGTTTGCTGCTCAAATGATGTATATGTAGCCATGTAAACATAGTCTGTTATAAAGTTTGCTGCTCAAATGATGTATACTTACCCATGTAAACATTGTCTGTTATAAAGTTTGCTGCTCAATTGATGTATACTTACCCATGTAAACATAGTCTATA
Organism: Sinonovacula constricta; assembly: GCA_007844125.1. NCBI lineage: Eukaryota > Metazoa > Mollusca > Bivalvia > Cardiida > Solecurtidae > Sinonovacula > Sinonovacula constricta. The sequence continues at coordinate 12,911,479 of CM017565.1, forward strand.
ATAAAGTCTGGTGCTCAATTGATGTATAATTACCCATGTAAACATAGTCTGTTATAAAGTCTGGTGCTCAATTGATGTATATGTAGCCATGTAAACATAGTCTGTTATAAAGTCTGGTGCTCATTTGATGTATATGTAGCCATGTAAACATAGTCATATGAAGTTTTGCTGCTCAACTGATGTATACTTACCCATGTAAACATTGTCTGTTATAAAGTTTGCTGCTCAACTGATGTATACTTTCCCATGTAAACATAGTCTGTTATAAAGTTTGCTGCTTAAATGATGTATACATAGCCATGTAAACATAGTCTTATGAAGTTTTGCTGCTCAATAGATGTATACATAGCCATGTAAACATAGTCTGTTATAAAGTTTGCTGCTCAATTGATGTATACATAGCCATGTAAACATAGTCTGTTATAAAGTTTGCTGCTCAATTTATGTATACATAGCCATGTAAACATAGTCTGTTATAAAGTTTGCTGCTCAATTGATGTATACTTATCCATGTAAACATAGTCTGTTATAAAGTGTGCTGCTTAAATGATGTATACATAGCCATGTAAACATAGTCTTATGAAGTTTTGCTGCTCAATAGATGTATGCGTAGCCATGTAAACATAGTCTTATGAAGTTTTGCTGCTCAATTGATGTATATGTAGCCATGTAAACATAGTCTGTTATAAAGTCTGGTGCTCAATTGATGTATACTTACCCATGTAAACATAGTCTGTTATAAAGTTTGCTGCTCAATTGATGTATACGTAGCCATGTAAACATAGTCGTATGAAGTTTTGCTGCTCAACTGATGTATACTTACCCATGTAAGCATAGTCTGTTATAAAGTTTGCTGCTCAATTGATGTATACTTACCCATGTAAACATAGTTTGTTATAAAGTCTGCTGCTCAATTGATGTATACTAACCCATGTAAACATAGTCTGTTATAAGGTTTGCTGCTCAATTGATGTATACTAACCCATGTTAACATAGTCTGTTATAAAGTCTGCTGCTCAATTGATGTGAACTTACCCTTGCAGACATAGTCTGTTATGAAGTCTCCTGCTCTACCCATACATTTTTATTCCCCCAAAGGGACAGCATTTAGCAATCACACTGTCAATTCATCTATTCATCCCATTTTCATGTCTCAGCCTCTAAGCCATAAAAAAGTGACCAGCCTATAGGATTTTCTCAGATCACTTAAAGACGGACAAACCATTAAGTGTACCTTCAACCATGTTCCCAGCGTGCTTACCCTTCCAGGGGACAATTTTATAAAGCCATCAATATGTTTTCTCTCATTACTCCGAGACCTGCAGAGGTCTACCCTTAGAACTGGTACAATTATAGTTCAGTCCGCAGACAAACAAAAAAAAATCAATGGAATGTCACAAAGGCACACATTTAAAAAGGGTGCATGCTGTTATCACAAAGCAAGGACTTTCTACTAATGTGATGGTGCATCTGATAACTTCAGACAAGTAACTAAGGCATGAACATTTTAAACTTGGCACTAAGCATAGTGAAGTTAAAGCAGAGATTGTATAATTGTCAATGTAAAGTATAAAATGACATTGCCACAGATTTGATTGTTGAAGTGACAACTAACCCCTGTCCATCAGCATGATAGTTCAGGTAGAACTTTATTGTTCCTGTCAGGTAGAACTTTGCTGGTCAGACTTTTCAGAATCAAGTGGCAGTCTCCATTGACCAACAACACTATATTTGTTATCTCATTTGCAACATGATCAACAGTAGGACATAGATGATTGTTGCAAATGTTATTTGAATACTGATTTCATAAAGCACTAAAACTACAATGAATACCTTTAATAGAGACATTTATGCAATATTTTTAACAAAAAAATCTTGTGCTTGCTTATAATTAGATTTTGCAAATAGACTGGCTATCCATGTACATGTAATAATGATGTAATACTGTTAATTGACAGTGATTTCAGCCTAGTAGAATCTAACTGTTTAATGCTGGTTATATTGATGTTTAAAAGTGCCACAGACTAGTGCAACATGTAGTATACTATCAAAATGTTGAAAACATTACATTTAAAGTATTACTAAATTATAATACATTCATTTCTTATTTCTGAGTAATTGTTATGGATACTGTCTGTATTATATCAATCATTGCCTAAAACAACAAATATCCTATCCCTAGTATAAATAAAAACAACAATTGAATGTTGTATCATGTCTTTACACATTAACGTAGAACTGCTTGCCTTCATCCTGTCCTGTGATCTTTTACCCATGAAATCAAGTAATAAGCAGCAGATACAAGCAACAAAAACATTCTGCTTTCAGGAGTTGGCCTCATGGTGCTTCATTATATGGACAATTTGTTGTTTTATTTTGTAAAATATTTTTTTGCTTGATTTTTATTTGTTTATGTGTTTTACCATTGAGCTTTCTTTGCTTGTTTTACTTCATCTGTTTGGTTAAAAATATTAGTGTTTTTTTCAGTAAATAAGAAAAAGACCTATCAAAATTTTCACAGATATTTAAATTGTATCTACCTGTAGACAAATGCAATCAAGGTAAATACAAACGTGACCAAAACACAGAGACGAGAAATAACACACATGAAGAAAAACCATCAGTTACCGCCTTGGAACGGTCAGTCGGCAAAAGGGCCGACTGGGGTGCTTCAACCTGGTTTGTAAAGCGCTCCAACCTCGCACTTCCTAAAGGTTTTTCTATCAAACAAACAGTGTAAATAAAAATATCCTGTCAAAGTGAAACAACTAACAGTAAGCACCTGCATCTGGAGTTAAAACAGATACAATGAACTTATATACATACATAATAACCAGTAATAAAATAAACTATCAACATATGTACAGTATGTACAGTAGATAAAAGCCTCGGCAACCTAAAAATTCCAAATGAAAGGGTTGTTTAAAAAAAAATAAGGTCATCATTTTGTTAGATTAGTTTATTTGAAGTCATATTGTTTTGAAATAGTTTTTCATTTTAAATCGATTTCATTGCATATGCTTCATTTTTTGTTAATACTTGCATTTTGATAAGATAATTTATTTCTTGAAGATTAAATTTTCGTTTAATATTACACTGTTTCAGATAGTTTCTTTATAAAGTTGGAGATTGTAGGCCTATAAATTTCAGTTGAATTCTCCAGTTTGTGGTTGCTTGGTTTCTTCAATCTTTGTGTAATATTTCCGCATGTCAGTGTCGCTTGAATATTTAACTTGCATGTTTATAACCTGCATGCTCAGATTGTGATTTTAATACATTTTAGAATTCTCATAGGACCTTGTCTTATTTTTATATACATAGAATATTTATATAACTTGGATTTATATTTGAAATTGGTGAATTGGAACATGCAATCAAAATAAGATGGTGCAGTCCATCAGGACTTGGAACAATATTTACCGTAGTATACTTACTGGTGCAGAGCCAATGTTGTTATGAGTATTTAATACTAAATGTTGAGTAAGACAATAACCTTGACAGAAAGTGTGGTGAAATAAAATATTCATGCCGTGAAATTGTTCAAAAGTTTCAATAAAAACTGTGAAAAAACTATATATTTAATCATAATCCATTGGAAAAATAAAAGCACATGGCCCCATTCATTCACATCTATTTGTGTCTGTGTGCATGATTTGTATACCCCTTGTTTTAATGGTTGAATGTTAAGCTCCGACAGATCTTAATGTCACTATGGTTTTATGATTGCACAGGCACTGCAGTTATTTTATTAGTATTTAAGGAAAAATATACTGTATTTCTTCCTGACGGTCAATTGCACAATTTAACTTGAGAGCTTTTGAATGTTGGTGCAGCAATAAATGGCAAACTATTTCATCTGTCCATGTTTCACAGCAAGCTAATTTATTGTCCAGACTGTTTCAACATTGTCTTGCTAGAAGGATTGAATGGTTATTGGTTTGTGCAGTTTATGATTTTTTAAGTTCTAAATTTGTTGCTGTCTTGTGTGGTATGTTTCACTCTCTCATTTATAACTCTAGGATGTCATCGCATAGTTTAGTGTAAAAATTGTAAGTTTTTAAAAGTTAACTATGAGTTAAGCTTTATTAAGTATCAAAGCATTGAGATATTAGCTAAGGGTGCTGAACCATTCAGTTTCTGTTGTGTCCCTGAAACCATCTAAGGGTGCTGAACCATTCAGTTTCTGTTACATGTATGTCCCTGAAACCATCTAAGGGTACTGAACCATTCAGTTTCTGTTACATGTGTGTCCCTGAAACCATCTAAGGGTACTGAACCATTCAGTTTCTGTTACATGTGTGTCCCTGAAACCATCTAAGGGTGCTGAACCATTCAGTTTCTGTTACATGTATGTCCCTGAAACCATCTAAGGGTGCTGAACAATTCAGTTTCTGTTGTGTCACTGAAACCATCTAAGGGTGCTGAACCATTTAGACCATTTAGTTTCTGTTGTGTCACTCTAGCATGTAACAGACAGGTTATGTGAAGGCTAGATAACCATTAAGTGGCTGGCTTTTTTCAGGCTAGATATCCATTAACTGACTGGTTATGTCCAGGCTAGACAGACTAGTTATGTCAAGGCTTGACAGCCTGTAATAGACTGGTTATGTCAAGGCAAGACAGCCTAACAGACTGGTTATGTCAAGCTTAGATAGCCTAACAGACTGGTTATGTCAAGGCTAGACAGACTGGTTATGTCAAGCTTAGATAGCCTAACAGACTGGTTATGTCAAGGCTAGACAGCCTGTAACAGACTGGTTATGTCAAGGCTAGACAGCCTGTAATAGACTGGTTATGTCAAGACAAGACAGCATAACAGACTGGTTATGTCAAGACAAGACAGCCTGTAACAGACTGGTTATGTCAAGGCTAGACAGCCTGTAACAGACTGGTTATGTCAAGGCTAGACAGCCTGTAACAGGCTGGTTATGTCAAGGCTAGACAGCTAGACAGCCTGTAACAGACTGGTTATGTCAAGGCTAGACAGCCTGTAACAGACTGGTTATGTCAAGGCTAGACAGCCTGTAACAGACTGGTTATGTCAAGGCTAGACAACCTGTAACAGACTGGTTATGTCAAGGCTAGACAGCCTGTAACAGACTGGTAATGTCAAGGCTAGACAGCCTAACAGACTGGTTATGTCAAGACAAGACAGCCTGTAACAGACTGGTTATGTCAAGACAAGACAGCATAACAGACTGGTTATGTCAAGGCTAGACAGCCTGTAACAGACTGGTTATGTCAAGGCTAGACAGCCTTATATACTGGTTATGTCAAGGCAAGACAGCCTAACAGACTTGTTATGTCAAGGCTAGACAGCCTAACAGACTTGTTATGTCAAGGCTTGACAGCCTGTAACAGACTGGTTATGTCAAGTCTAGACAGCCTGTAATAGACTGGTTATGTCAAGGCTAGACAGCCTGTAACAGACTGGTTATGTCAAGGCTAGACAGCCTAATAGACTGGTTATGTCAAGGCAAGACAGCCTGTACCTGACTGGTTATGTCAAGGCTGGACAGCCTAACAGACTGGTTATGTCAAGGCTAGACCGCCTAATAGACGGGTTATGTCAAGGCTAGACAGCCTTATATACTGGTTATGTCAAGGCAAGACAGCCTAACAGACTTGTTATGTCAAGGCTAGACAGCCTAACAGACTGGTTATGTCAAGGCTAGACAGCCTGTAACAGACTGGTTATGCAAGGCTAGACAGCCTAATAGACTGGTTATGTCAAGGCAAGACAGTCTGTACCTGACTGGTTATGTCAAGGCTGGACAGCCTAACAGACTGGTTATGTCAATGCTAAACAGCCTAACAGACTGGTTATGTCAAGGCTAGACAGCCTAACAGACTGGTTATGTCTAGACTAAACAGCCTAACAGACTTGTTATGTCAAGGCTAGACAGCCTATCAGACTAGTTATGTCAAGGCAAGACAGCCTAACAAACTTGTTATATCAAGGCTAGACAGCCTAAAAGACTGGTTATATCAAGGCTAGACAGCCTAATATCCTGGTTATGTCAAGGCTAGGCAGTCTAATAGACAGGTTATGTCCAGGTTAGACAGCCTGTAACAGACTTGTTATGTCAAGGCTAGACAGCCTAACAGACTGGTTATGTCTAGACTAAACAGCCTAACATACTTGTTATGTCAAGGCTAGACAGCCCAACAGACTGGTTATGTCAAGGCAAGACAGCCTAACAGACTGGTTATGTCAAGGCTAGACAGCCTAACAGACTGGTTATGTCAAGGCTAGACAGCCTTACAGACTGGTTATGTCAAGGCTAGACAGCCTGTAACAGACTGGTTATGTCAAGGCTAGACAGCCTGTAACAGGCTGGTTATGTCAAGGCTAGACAGCCTGTAACAGACTGGTTATGTCAAGGCTAGACAGCTAGACAGCCTGTAACAGACTGGTTATGTCAAGGCTAGACAGCCTGTAACAGACTGGTTATGTCAAGGCTAGACAGCCTGTAACAGACCGGTAATGTCAAGGCTAGACAGCCTAACAGACTGGTTATGTCAAGACAAGACAGCCTGTAACAGACTGGTTATGTCAAGACAAGACAGCATAACAGACTAGTTATGTCAAGGCTAGACAGCTAGACAGCCTATAACAGACTGGTTATGTCAAGGCTAGACAGCCTGTAACAGACTGGTTATGTCAAGGCTAGACAGCCTGTAACAGACTGGTTATGTCAAGGCTAGACAACCTGTAACAGACTGGTTATGTCAAGGCTAGACAGCCTGTAACAGACCGGTAATGTCAAGGCTAGACAGCCTAACAGACTGGTTATGTCAAGACAAGACAGCCTGTAACAGACTGGTTATGTCAAGACAAGACAGCATAACAGACTGGTTATGTCAAGGCTAGACAGCCTGTAACAGACTGGTTATGTCAAGGCTAGACAGCCTAACAGACTTGTTATGTCAAGGCTTGACAGCCTGTAACAGACTGGTTATGTCAAGTCTAGACAGCCTGTAAAAGACTGGTTATGTCAAGGCTAGACAGCCTGTAACAGACTGGTTATGTCAAGGCAAGACAGCCTGTACCTGACTGGTTATGTCAAGGCTGGACAGCCTAACAGACTGGTTATGTCAAGACTAGACCGCCTAATAGACGGGTTATGTCAAGGCTAGACAGCCTTATATACTGGTTATGTCAAGGCAAGACAGGCTAACAGACTTGTTATGTCAAGGCTAGACAGCCTAACAGACTGGTTATGTCAAGGCTAGACAGCCTGTAACAGACTGGTTATGCAAGGCTAGACAGCCTAATAGACTGGTTATGTCAAGGCAAGACAGTCTGTACCTGACTGGTTATGTCAAGGCTGGACAGCCTAACAGACTGGTTATGTCAATGCTAAACAGCCTAACAGACTGGTTATGTCAAGGCTAGACAGCCTAACAGACTGGTTATGTCTAGACTAAACAGCCTAACAGACTTGTTATGTCAAGGCTAGACAGCCTATCAGACTAGTTATGTCAAGGCAAGACAGCCTAACAAACTTGTTATATCAAGGCTAGACAGCCTAAAAGACTGGTTATATCAAGGCTAGACAGCCTAATATCCTGGTTATGTCAAGGCTAGGCAGTCTAATAGACAGGTTATGTCCAGGTTAGACAGCCTGTAACAGACTTGTTATGTCAAGGCTAGACAGCCTAACAGACTGGTTATGTCTAGACTAAACAGCCTAACATACTTGTTATGTCAAGGCTAGACAGCCTAACAGACTGGTTATGTCAAGGCAAGACAGCCTAACAGGCTGGTTATGTCAAGGCTAGACAGCCTAACAGACTGGTTATGTCAAGGCTAGACAGCCTTACAGACTGGTTATGTCAAGGCTAGACAGCCTGTAACAGACTGGTTATGTCAAGGCTAGACAGCCTTATATACTGGTTATGTCAAGGCTTGACAGCCTGTAACAGACTGGTTATGTCAAGGCTAGACCGCCTAATAGACGGGTTATGTCAAGGCTAGACAGCCTTATATACTGGTTATGTCAAGGCAAGACAGCCTAACAGACTTGTTATGTCAAGGCTAGACAGCCTAACAGACTGGTTATGTCAAGGCTAGACAGCCTGTAACAGACTGGTTATGCAAGGCTAGACAGCCTAATAGACTGGTTATGTCAAGGCAAGACAGTCTGTACCTGACTGGTTATGTCAAGGCTGGACAGCCTAACAGACTGGTTATGTCAATGCTAAACAGCCTAACAGACTGGTTATGTCAAGGCTAGACAGCCTAACAGACTGGTTATGTCTAGACTAAACAGCCTAACAGACTTGTTATGTCAAGGCTAGACAGCCTATCAGACTAGTTATGTCAAGGCAAGACAGCCTAACAAACTTGTTATATCAAGGCTAGACAGCCTAAAAGACTGGTTATATCAAGGCTAGACAGCCTAATATCCTGGTTATGTCAAGGCTAGGCAGTCTAATAGACAGGTTATGTCCAGGTTAGACAGCCTGTAACAGACTTGTTATGTCAAGGCTAGACAGCCTAACAGACTGGTTATGTCTAGACTAAACAGCCTAACATACTTGTTATGTCAAGGCTAGACAGCCCAACAGACTGGTTATGTCAAGGCAAGACAGCCTAACAGACTGGTTATGTCAAGGCTAGACAGCCTAACAGACTGGTTATGTCAAGGCTAGACAGCCTTACAGACTGGTTATGTCAAGGCTAGACAGCCTGTAACAGACTGGTTATGTCAAGGCTAGACAGCCTGTAACAGACCGGTAATGTCAAGGCTAGACAGCCTAACAGACTGGTTATGTCAAGACAAGACAGCCTGTAACAGACTGGTTATGTCAAGACAAGACAGCATAACAGACTAGTTATGTCAAGGCTAGACAGCTAGACAGCCTATAACAGACTGGTTATGTCAAGGCTAGACAGCCTGTAACAGACTGGTTATGTCAAGGCTAGACAGCCTGTAACAGACTGGTTATGTCAAGGCTAGACAACCTGTAACAGACTGGTTATGTCAAGGCTAGACAGCCTGTAACAGACCGGTAATGTCAAGGCTAGACAGCCTAACAGACTGGTTATGTCAAGACAAGACAGCCTGTAACAGACTGGTTATGTCAAGACAAGACAGCATAACAGACTGGTTATGTCAAGGCTAGACAGCCTGTAACAGACTGGTTATGTCAAGGCTAGACAGCCTAACAGACTTGTTATGTCAAGGCTTGACAGCCTGTAACAGACTGGTTATGTCAAGTCTAGACAGCCTGTAAAAGACTGGTTATGTCAAGGCTAGACAGCCTGTAACAGACTGGTTATGTCAAGGCAAGACAGCCTGTACCTGACTGGTTATGTCAAGGCTGGACAGCCTAACAGACTGGTTATGTCAAGACTAGACCGCCTAATAGACGGGTTATGTCAAGGCTAGACAGCCTTATATACTGGTTATGTCAAGGCAAGACAGGCTAACAGACTTGTTATGTCAAGGCTAGACAGCCTAACAGACTGGTTATGTCAAGGCTAGACAGCCTGTAACAGACTGGTTATGCAAGGCTAGACAGCCTAATAGACTGGTTATGTCAAGGCAAGACAGTCTGTACCTGACTGGTTATGTCAAGGCTGGACAGCCTAACAGACTGGTTATGTCAATGCTAAACAGCCTAACAGACTGGTTATGTCAAGGCTAGACAGCCTAACAGACTGGTTATGTCTAGACTAAACAGCCTAACAGACTTGTTATGTCAAGGCTAGACAGCCTATCAGACTAGTTATGTCAAGGCAAGACAGCCTAACAAACTTGTTATATCAAGGCTAGACAGCCTAAAAGACTGGTTATATCAAGGCTAGACAGCCTAATATCCTGGTTATGTCAAGGCTAGGCAGTCTAATAGACAGGTTATGTCCAGGTTAGACAGCCTGTAACAGACTTGTTATGTCAAGGCTAGACAGCCTAACAGACTGGTTATGTCTAGACTAAACAGCCTAACATACTTGTTATGTCAAGGCTAGACAGCCTAACAGACTGGTTATGTCAAGGCAAGACAGCCTAACAGGCTGGTTATGTCAAGGCTAGACAGCCTAACAGACTGGTTATGTCAAGGCTAGACAGCCTTACAGACTGGTTATGTCAAGGCTAGACAGCCTGTAACAGACTGGTTATGTCAAGGCTAGACAGCCTTATATACTGGTTATGTCAAGGCTTGACAGCCTGTAACAGACTGGTTATGTCAAGGCTTGACAGCCTGTAACAGACTGGTTATGTCAAGGCTAGACAGCCTAATATCCTGGTTATGTCAAAGCTAGGCAGTCTTATAGACTGTTTATGTCCAGGCTAGACAGCCTGTAACAGACCAGTTATGTCAAGGCTAGACAGCCTAACAGACTCCAGTCTGTAACTTGAGCTATTTGTACAGGTTCATCATACCCAGGCACCTTTGATAATGATAACCAGGAAATATGTTGGGACAGAGCAGGTGTTGGATAAAATGTCATCCTAATTAAGACAGGCAAATACATTATTTGAAAATATTATACTAGACTGCCTTCATATAGGCAAAAGTGAAAGTGAATTTTAACACAATTATGACAGTATTATAAATATATATTATGCTGCACAAACTTTCCTAAATCTCATGTTTTTTTTGTTTTTTTTTTATATTTTCCATTATATTTTCAAATTTGTGGACATCAACAAAATATGAAGAAAGCAATGCCCATGATATAATCTATTCGATTCACTTCTCTAGCCTAGCAATAGCATAATAGGCCCCATTGCCGGGGACACTAGCTCGAATTTTCTAACTAGCCTCGTTAGGTATCACCCAATCTATGACAGATGTTAGTGATTTCCCGCAGGAGTCGCTGATAAAATCGAATTGCTAAAGGAAGGTTTAATTGTCACATCGCGGTTTGTCCAGGGTCCCAGTTGCATTATAATGTTCTTTATATTTTTGGTGTTGTAGATGGGTGTTCATCACTTTGCCTAGGTTACAACATTTATTGCTAGAGCCCACAGAGTATCAGGCTACTCTGGATATGCTCAGTTTGACCTGATCTGTATGTATTAATCATGTGTGGATATATTCCAAAGGCTACTGTCAGTCCAATAATGGCCGAGCATAATTGTTATTAAACATGCGATAAACAATATATTGCCTGTTGTTTGAATACCGTTCTTTGATCATTATTGAGGCTTTAAATTATATAATAGTTCTTGTTTGGAATGGCATGATTTAAATTTTCTTAAGTAAAATCTTTATGGCAGTTAAAATCAGTGAATAACATTGATTTATGAAATTTGGTTTATATTATTTATATATTTAGATTTTCTATTTTGAAATTACTGTTTGTTGGATTCTATAGCAAGAATTAATGAGACACAACTCTTTGAGAATAAACACCATTGGTTTATTTGGCATGCACATTACATAAAGCTTGGGAAATTTTAAGTATCAGCTGACAGCAATGTCTCCTATATAGAAGTACAAAGTCTGTAAGATCAATTATAATAATGATGACCCATGATTTCTCTGGGGATATACAGCAACATATTTTCAGCATTGAGCTATAAGAGAAATGTCATGTTAGACTAGATTCAGAATAGTGTGGAATCTTATGCAGCAACATTATAAAAAACAACAATATAAACAACAACATCAACATTGATATATTTCCTTGTAAAAGGTATAACCATGAAATGATTTTTGTAATAACTTTGAATGCAGTGCTGCTGCTTTACGCCAAAAGTTGCCCACCTAACTATATAAACTATTTCTGTCTCAGGCTTGACAAAAGGTGTTTTGACATATTTCCATGATAGGATTTGAAACAAAAGGCAGAGTCAAACAGTTGAACTTCGAATTAATAAATAAGCCACCCTCTAAAGCACATAGAAATACAGCATAAAGTTTAGCAAGTGACCACCTTTCTCACTTTTAATTGGTTCAGCTGGTCTGGTTTAAAAAGAGGTGGTTATGTAACATGAAATAATATATCAGGTTGTCTACACTGGTTCTTATTGTTTCAAACTGCGACTACTTATCTGAATCCTTTTATTATTTTCAGTAGTCCTTCAGGTTTTGGAAGTATTTTCGTTTTTTCATTTGTTTAAAAGACAATCATGGTAGTTAGCATGGTTTATTTAGTTTGCTCATAAGAATGCTTCATTAAATAGGAAATTAAGTAGTAAAAGTAGGGTTAAAGTGCTTTAGAAATTGGGGTTGAGGGTTTTCATCCTAATATGAGTGTGGCGCCCGAGGTGTAGTGGTAGAGACACCGATTTGAAACCCCTTGGACTGTTTAGTCTCTCAACGTATGGGTTCGAGTTCTGTTTGGGGCGAAGGACTTCAATGTGAGAAGGTCTTCCAGCTGACTTGTGATGCACCGGTGGTTCTACCCAGGCATGTTTCTTCCGCCTCCAAAAAGCTGGATGTTGCTATAATGATCATAAAATGGTTGCTGCAATGTATTTCAAAAACAAAGCAAAACAATCCCAGGATGGCAAGGAAAACTTGAGAAAAACGGGAGATTTTTTTGCTTAATAAATTGTGTACTGATTATTATGCTGTATTGGAAATTGCGTATTTATTTAGTATACAGTGTTTATAATATATAATCATGTTCTACTGTTAAATCAGTTGCATACAACACATTTAAAAAGATCTTGTTTTAGAAAATATTGTTAGTCATACTTAATATATCGTAAACATGGAAAAGTGAAAAATACACAGAAAGCTCTTTGCACTTATGGTCAGGGTAATGGTTGTAACCAAAAAACAAACTAGCATATAAACCAGGTTTTTTTCTCTTTCCACATTTGAATTCAGCATACTTTTTTCTATAAAATATGTAAAATAGAAAATAGAAATAAAATCTATGAATGGGAATAAATGTAGGAATTGTCTTTAAGGACTTCATGAGGTTTCTGATATTTGGAAGGGTGTTAGGGTGCTTTCAGTTGTCTTCTATCCTGGCCAAATATCTATTCTTTTTTCTTTGATTTGAAAACCAATTGCTTTGATTGGGAAAGTATCACTGGTTAAGAATAATAAGGAGCACAAGTCATGATGCATATAACAATTTTGCATTTCATCTTAGATTTGTATAAAACATGTTTAAGGATGACCTTAGCAATTAAGCAGTTGCTTGTACATGAAAAAAAGTGTCAACTTGTCTTTTTAAGTTCTATTGTAAAAAGGTTACCTGATAGATAGTGGTTAAGAAAGAGCAATTATATGAAATTTTTTATAATAATTGAATATTGTCATAAATAAGAACAAAGTCAATTTATGTTTTTAGTATAAGTCATATTCTTTTTGCTTTTGGTGTTTTATTACTTTTTAAGGTCATCTGCATAAGATTGTTGTAATGCCATCCATGATTGTGAGGGAGTTTTTGCTGTAGTAAAATATTAATTGTGCAAACATTGCTACAGAGTTCCAGTTTTTGGTTGTATGGGGGAGTATTGGTAAAATGCCTGACAATGAGTGTGTGTAAATTGTGTCAGTTACACATTGTCTGCAGACACTCCTCAAACTGTGACACTTCATGTCTAACAACAATAATGGCTGAATTGATAATATACCACAATAAATTATGCACCACAAGTCTTGTTGACTTATTTTTATTCCATCTGTTCATTGTTTTGATAAACCTCTATAGGCAGCCATCAGTCTGTATTGGTTCATGACAAAGTACAGTAATAGTCAACTGTTTAGGCAGAATAAAGTGAATCACACATGGTTAGTTACTGTGTTTGTTTCATTTCTACTGATTTTCTCTAAACATTTTAATGTCTACATGCAACCACCAAATCAGTATGAGAGGTTTCTTACTGTGTTCTTGGTTGCATGGATACAATTCCCCAAATCAACATTTATCTTGTGTAATACCATTGACAATTGCTTTTTTCTTATCAATTACAAATGTATTTCTATTTATTTTTTCCATCCTAGAAGTCTTTTTGTTACGTTTAAGTATTCTTAAAACTTTTCATTCTATTGATGTCATCCATTCAATCTCTCCAATATTTTTATTTGATATAGTATAAATTGGTGTCTAAATTCCTTAATCCATCTTTTAGCCCTTTTATTAAATTTTCAATTTTTGCAACTAGCACTAGTATTATCATTGGTGGAACTCTGTGACATGAAAGTCAGCTGTGACATGAAGGTCAGCTGTGACATGAAAGTCAGCTGTGACAGGAACCTCTGCAGGCTTTGCTGTTATGAGAAACAAGTTGCTGCCTTGCTTGGATTTTCTCCAGTAACAGAGACCTGGTTTGGACAGAGTGTCTTCAGTACACTTAATGTACTTAAGTGTGATGGCTAATTATATTCTGTCTATAGCATTGGCATGGCCCCATGGCCCATATAGGTCTTTTACATGTAATTTGGCTCTATATTATCACACTGATGTCCTGTTTGTAGAAGTAACACAGCAATCTAAAGTCTTCCTATATCTCCATCAGTTACTGACAGTGGGCCATTATTCAATCCATCTTGGCTCACAATCCAGGCTTATCCAGTAGATACAAATATTTGTTGGAGATTCTTGTCAGCTTGGTCCATTACAATGATATGATGTCAGTTAGGCTGGTCACAGCTGGATTAGTGATCACTATAAGGAAGGACATGGACTGGCCATTAAAAAGCCTTTTGTTGTTCCCTAGTGTGGCTGAACTGGTATAAGACTCTGTAAGTGCACCTGCTTCAAGGTCATGGGGTCGGAGTTCACAGACAGGATACAGGCATTCATTATAGTTAGAGGTAGATGATTGAATCTACAGCTTTTTCTCTCTTTACTTCAAAGTATTTGAAAGTAGAATTTTACAATTTTAAAGTCTAGTTTAAAATGCATAACAATTGTTTATATCTTTTTTTATTTCCATATGTTACACATTTCATTATAATTATAGAATGCATTATTTGTATACAAAGTGGCTCATTTATAAAAATGGTGTTATTTATAAATAGTTTTAGAGTTTACAGCACTGAAAATATATGTTACATCCCATTTTGCCCAATGTATGACAATGCTCTTAGCATTCAAAGACTGAATTGCAGACATCAGCATCATGTCTGTGTCTAACATACTCTGCTTTTGTTTTGATGCTATCAATTGTAGCCTCTGGCTGAATCATTATATTTGTAAAATTATAAAATGTGTTTCAACTAAACAATGACAATCTTACTGATGACTATGTCTTTCAACTTTAAATTTCAGGCCTTAGAAATAGTGGATATTTATCCAATAAATATCTTAGCTAAATATGAACTGAAAACTCTATATTTTTAAGTATATGTTTGTAAAGGTTATAATGATCTTCAGTGGGAATATGGTGTCTGATTGTTAAGTAGAGGTTGTTTAAACTAACATTTCTAACATAGCAGAGACATTAGTTTTGATGGGTAGATGGTCTCTATTGGTTTTACATTCTCTTTTTTATGTTGAGCCACTCATTAATGTGTTTTGTCTTAATCTGTTTTGGTTTGCCTTCATTGATTTTGGATTACATGTATTAATTATGTTTGTCATCTGTTTTCCATTTAATGACAGTTTGCTTCGTGCACATGTCATAAAGCATAAAAGGCAATGTTTTTTCTGTTAATATGTAAGATTGTCAGTATTTGATGATGACAAATTAGCATCCAAATTGTTCCTTCCACACAAGCAATAAACATCCAAGCAGACATAAAAATCACAGAACAATGACCTTGGTCAACAGCAGGAGCCTGTCCTGAAGACATGACAAACTGGACTGTCAAAGGAGTCTGATTGTCAGCCTTAACAAGGAATGAGTACTTTACTTAATAAGGATCTATTTTCTACATCTTGGACATGTTATTCTGAAGTTATGTGTGCCCTCTGTAAGACCTGAGCCTTGTGAATTTGTTTTGAAATGAATTATTACTTATGCATAACTAAACATCAGTAGTATTTACAGTACAAGTACCTGTTTAATTTGCATTTACTTTACTATGCTATATCAAATGACTATTGAAGATAGCTCATCTATTTTAGTATAACTGTCAGTAATTTATTATTGCTTAATGATTTATTGCTTGTGATGTTTTGGTATTGTTGTGTTGTTGTTTTTCTCCTTAATATTTATCAGAATTATTCTAATAATTCTATATTTGCAGGACAATTATTACTGTGCAAGCATTCATAAATGTGACAGTACTAAGATTGGGATGTTTGTTTCAGAGTAATTGCCCTTGGTTTATTTATTTTTTTGATATGTTGTTGTGCCTTTAAGTTAGGTAACTGTGGTTGTATATTTGTTGCAGAGCTATTGCCCTTTTTAATGTTTATTGATAAATAAAATGTACCTTCATACTAACACTTGTGATGAGACTTGATATTGACATGTAGTGGTGTGTAAAATGCAGACATGTTGTGAAGTAGTCACAAATATCAACAGTTGGATGGTTGACTGCAAAATTGTCATAAGGTAGGCACAAGTCTTGACAGTTGGATGGCTGCAAACTTGTTATAAGGTAGGCACAAATCTTGACAGTTGGATGTTATCAGGTAGGCACAAAGGTTGACAGTTGGATGGTTGTGTTGGCAGTCTTGTTATAAGGTGGCACAAATCTTGACAGTTGGATGTTATCAGGTAGGCACAAAGGTTGACAGTTGGATGGTTGTGTCGGCAGTCTTGTTATAAGATGGCACAAATCTTGACAGTTGGATGTTATCAGGCAGGCACAAATGTTGACAGTTGGATGGTTGTGTCGTCAGTCTTGTTATAAGGTGGCACAAATCTTGACAGTTGGATGTTATCAGGCAGGCACAAATGTTGACAGTTGGATGGTTGTGTCGTCAGTCTTGTTATAAGGTGGCACAAATCTTGACAGTTGGATGTTATCAGGCAGGCACAAATGTTGACAGTTGGATGGTTGCAAACTTGTTATAAGGTAGGCACAAATCTTGACAGTTGGATGGTTGTGTCGGCAGTCTTGTTATAAGGTGGCACAAATCTTGACAGTTGGATGTTATCAGGTAGGCACAAAGGTTGACGGTTGGATGGTTGTGTCGTCAGTCTTGTTATAAGGTGGCACAAATCTTGACAGGTGGATGTTATCAGGCAGGCACAAATGTTGACAGTTGGATGGTTGTGTCGTCAGTCTTGTTATAAGGTGGCACAAATCTTGACAGTTGAATGTTATCAGGCAGGCACAAATGTTGACAGTTGGATGGTTGTGTCGGCAGTCTTGTTATAAGGTGGCACAAATCTTGACAGTTGGATGTTATCAGGCAGGCACAAATGTTGACAGTTGGATGGTTGTGTCGTCAGTCTTGTTATAAGGTGGCACAAATCTTGACAGTTGGATGTTATCAGGCAGGCACAAATGTTGACAGTTGGATGGTTGTGTCGTCAGTCTTGTTATATAAGGTGGCACAAATCTTGACAGTTGGATGTTATCAGGCAGGCACAAATGTTGACAGTTGGATGGTTGTGTCGGCAGTCTTGTTATAAGGTGGCACAAATCTTGACAGTTGGATGTTATCAGGCAGGCACAAATGTTGACAGTTGGATGGTTGTGTCGGCAGTCTTGTTATAAGGTGGCACAAATCTTGACAGTTGGATGTTATCAGGCAGGCACAAATGTTGACAGTTGGATGGTTGTGTCGGCAGTCTTGTTATAAGGTGGCACAAATCTTGACAGTTGGATGTTATCAGGCAGGCACAAATGTTGACAGTTGGATGGTTGTCTGCTGTCTTATTGTAAGGCAGGCATGAATCTTGACTGGTTGTTGTCTGTTGTCTTGTTGTAAGGCAGGCACAAATCTTGACTGATTGTTGTGTGCTGTCTTGTTGTAAGGCAGACACAAATCTTGACTGATTGTTGTCTGCTGTCTTATTGTAAGGCAGGCACAAATCTTGACTGATTGTTGTCTGCTGTCTTATTGTAAGGCAGACACAAATCTTGACTGATTGTTGTCTGCTGTCTTATTGTAAGGCAGGCACAAATCTTGACTGATTGTTGTCTGCTGTCTTATTGTAAGGCAGGCACAAATCTTGACTGATTGTTGTCTGCTGTCTTATTGTAAGGCAGGCACAAATCTTGACTGATTGTTGTCTGCTGTCTTATTGTAAGGTAGGCACAAATCTTGACTGGTTGTTGTCTGCTGTCTTATTGTACGGTAGGCACAAATCTTGATGGTGTGTTGTCTGCAGAGTTGTTGTAAAGTAAGCACAAATCTGGACAGTTGGATGGTTGTTCACAGACAACCTTCAGCTTACACAAGTTAAACAGCCTCATCATATCTAGGCTTCTGGTGTTATCAACGACTACATGATACCTGATAGGACTGATGTGGCAGTGGATAAAAAAAAATTTTTTAGGCACTGCATGTACATACATGCATTAAACACAGAATATACATTCCACTGTCAATTTATTATGCTTCTTATTCTTGTCAATGTAATAGAATGCCTGAGAAATGTTTATAGTATTAAAGTAAATCTGAGAGGAGAAAACAATCCTGTCCCTAATGGGGATTCGAACCGGGGACCTTCAGATCAGTAGGCTAACACTCAACCACGTCGCTAAAGGGTTAACCCAACAGCAAGGCTGTTGGAAGTGCCTATATGCACTACACTCCTCCCCTTTACTTTTTGGGCCCAAGCCCATCTCAGGACAGCCACATCAGGCTTCCGTTTACTTCTGACACCATTAAAGTAAATCTGAGAGGAGAAAATAATCCTGTCCCTAACGGGGATTCGAATCCGGGACCTTCAGATCAGTAAGCTGACACTCAATCACGTTGTTAAAGGGTTAACCCAGCAAGGCTGTTGGAAGTGCCTATATGCACTACAGTATTATTATACACCCTAAGGGTCCTATTGATATTGTTAGAGTTGTTTGCCTTGTCCATCAGCTAGCAGTTTTCTTGTGCTAAGTAACTCCTTTATTTTAATGCATCTGAATTTCTTCATTCGTTCATGGATGATTAACATTGGTGAGTAGTTTAACTTAAATGTGAGATCGTTCAGATTGCTTTGTTGATTTTAAAGCTATTTCTCTTTGTATTTTTTCTTGTGTGGACAATTCCTCCTTCGTTATTCATGGGATGTTCTTAATATTTGCATAAATGATTGATTTTATATGCTTGAGTGTATAAAGGTGACATAGCAAAATTAACTTTTTTCACTCTGGAGTTATTGCCTTTAATTATTTTTCTTAGCAGACTTTTTCTGAAGATAATTCCTCATTTATTTTTAAGCAGACTTTCTTTACAGAGGTATCATTAAAGGGCACATAGGGCTTGATATTTGAGTGTTAAAATGCTCTACCCTTCTGAGATCTGTATCTATATACAATCCAACAATTACCCTCAATACCATGGTTGAACATACTTTTCATGTCATCAAGATATTTACCTTACAGAAATATTAGGTAAACAATACCCATGTTTTATGGCATAATCGAATGTATTCGCCAGATTTATCCATTGGCTGAAATACTGTATCTGGTATTGTTGGGAAGGCACACAATCTGTAACTGTTCTGGTTGATTTCCCACAAGAGTCACTTATGAAATAAAGTTGCTCAAGAATCTTTTAATTGCAACATTAAAGCTTGTCTGGAGTCCTGTATTTTAATTTGCTTCTGTTTTTGATATGTTCTTCTTTGATACTTGACACTTCTTCCATACACTTTACAACTAGAAGAGAAATGCTGAATACAGCTATGAGGCAGTATATGGAGAATCCTGTTTATGATTAACTGCCCAACACTGCATTAAACGATATTATGTTATTACATTAAGTCTACCAGATCAGCTCACTGTGTGGGTTTCAGTTCTGGTCAGGATGAACGATGTATTGTGGAAAGATGTGCCAGTGGTTTTACATAAACATTTGTTTATGATCTTCCACCACTAAAATAGTTGTTTGACATACATTGCAGTGACCATTTATGATCATTATAGCATTGTCTAGCTTTGTGGTGGAGGTAGACCTCAGACACATGTCTGGGTAGAACCACCGGTGCACAGCAAGTCAAAGTCAGGTGGAAGACCTTTTCATATTAAGTCCTTCCCCCCAAATGGGACTTCAACCTATGCAATGAGAGGCTAAGCAGACAGAGGAGTTACAAATTGGCGACTCTACCACTACGCCATGGGCGTCCCTAAAATAGTTGTACCTCACTATAATGACCATAATTATATTGCTGGGATGTACTTAAAGAACAGAAACAAAATGAACTTAAAGGCTTCATCAAAGAAATGTAATAAGACTTTTTTCAAAATGATGCTAGTTCCCCAATTATGTGTTATAAAGTTGTAGAATGACATATTAAATTATGAGAAATAATTAAATAAAATTAGTTAGATTTTTATTTTACATATTTAGTTTGTAGATACTTCATTTCAATATGTATTAATCAGTTGAGATGTATTGCATTTGCCACAGTAGGGAGTGCATTGACATTTCACATGTATCAGTTAAGAAATGCAATTTATATTAGCTGTCTAATCCATTAAATCATTCACAAACAGATTAAACCATTTGCTCATCTAGTTGCAAACCTCTTCCTAAGTCATAAATAGCTGCACAATGAAATTGAATGAATAACTTAAAGTTGAAAGAATCAAGTAACAGATTGGAAAATAATTTCCTCCTGATGACATAAAACAAGTTTGAAAAAAAATAAAAGCAGGAATAATATTGTTATTTAACATCAACATGGCCTAAAAATCCTAAAAACTGCTCAAGCGCTGCAATTAACTTCAGGGCACTACAGAAAAACATTATTTATTCTGATCATATAATATATCAATAATTGGTCATTTTCCATCTATTTTTTCAATGTGTGCACAAGCAACCACAAACCTGGGGCTACTCAATATGACCTAGATCCACATTGTCCATTTATAGTTACATTTGTCATAATCTATGAAAAGATTATACATATAATTTGTACAACTAAAACAGAAATTTATAATTAATGGTTAAGTTCTAGAGCCATTAGCAATAGTTAGCTGAGAGTGACAGAAAAATTTCTAAATTCTTGTCAGTTTGTACTTAAAAGGTTAACTACTGTTACTAGAGTTAGACTTTGGCCACACACTTTAGTTAGGATGCAAATCATACTTGTTTTTGAAAATGCAATGTCTTGCCTGATACCAGATTATATTTTATTGTCCTTTAATGTGGTTATATAGACTCCAGTAATACTGTAATCAAGAAAGGGGGTATAATATTAGTTAGTAATTAAGATGTGATGGGATAAAGAGATTGTCATTTGGTTAGTTTAACAGAGATTTATGATATTTGATTCCAGATGGCTGTTATCCCCAAATCCTTGTTGGGGTCCTGATTTAAAAGTTTTGCAGGATTCTGAAATGACAAGCAATGAGACATCCTATTTGAAATATGCGTGTGGTGTCATTTCTGCAAGAGCAACCTCAATTAATTTAATAGTTTTAAGACTTCTGCCTTGTTTTACAGGACTGAATCACATTCTGTTTAGATATAAGATGCATTAACATTTGAAATATACCAGACAGTTTGAAAGATCAAAATCTAACACTTAAGCTGTAAAGTTAGATAGGAAACTTAGCAGGAAACCATTAGTTTATTTATTCATCCTTTGAGCACAGCACAATGTCACGTAAATGGTAGGATTAGCTTATTAAGACCAAATATAATTATGCTGATATCTCAAGGGGTGTATTTTTTTTTTATATATTTCAGCATTTGAGCTGACAATACATTTTGGAGAAATAAACTGATCTACAGTTAAAAAATCGCAGGATTTAATAATCAAAGCTCTGAAAATTGGTCTTCTTTCAGAGCTGTTTGAGCGTTGTACATGAAACCCTGTTAGCAATTAAAGGAATAATAAGCATCGGTGCAAACACCGATTTACGGAACAATCGGAACATGTTCCCTCGAGTCAAATCAAGCGATGCGGCGATGCAGGATTTGCTTAATGGAGGCCAGATGGTTTAGTGAATAAGGGATGCGTCTTGTCTTTGAGAATTTGCTTTTTTCCTTGATTCTAGACCTCGCAGAAGGGAGGCGTCTGTGTGCGTCTTATCAATAAAACTTTACGGTAATAATTAAAAGTCAGTCATATTTCTAGTCATTGAACCTTAAGTAGAATTTGTGAATTCCTGTGATATTTGTTGTTTAAATATTTTAGATTTTGTTTTTAGGTTGTTATGAATTTTTAAAGGGTTTGGGAACATTTTTATTTGATTGTTTATTGTAGTCCAAGTTTTGATTGTTAATTGTAGCCTTACCTGTGATAGTTATTTGTAACCTTTCCTTTGATTGATAATTGTAGCTCAAGCCTTCATTGTTAATGGTAGCCCAAGTTTTTAATGTTAATTGTAGCCCAAGCCTTGATTGTTAATTGTAGCCCAAGCCTTGATTGTTAATTGTAGCCTAAGTTTTGATTGTTAATTGTAGCCCAAGCTTTGATTGTTAATTGTAGCCCAAGCCTTGATTGTTAATTTTAGCCCAAGCCTTGATTGTTAATTGTAGCCTAAGTTTTGATTGTTAATTGTAGCCCAAGCTTTGATTGTTAATTGTAGCCCAAGCCTTGATTGTTAATTTTAGCCCAAGCCTTGATTGTTAATTGTAGCCCAAGCTTTGATTGTTAATAGCCCAAGCCTTGGTTGGTAATTGTAGCCCAAGCTTTGATTGTTAATTGTAGCCCAAGTTTTGAAAATGTAAATAGTTAGAGAGCTGCTTCGATCATTATTTTTTATCAATTTTTTTCATCCATATTGTGGACGCAGGTGCTTGGATGCTTTAACTGAGGTTTTGACTTCTTTTTTCCTACTTTCCATTTTTTAAATACAAGTTCAAGCGACATAACTTTTGACACTAGTTATATACACTTACTTTGTTTTATTTTGTTTAGCATTTTATAGTGCTGTGTTAATCAGATATGACTTGAAATATTATGTTCTTTCATTTCCACAGGCTGAGAATGATGGATTGCTCTATCTGGTTTACAAGGATACCAAATTATCCTAAAACATAATTACTTTCTGTAATATTGTCATTATTCAGTTTAACTTAATTAAAATTTCATTACATTGTTAAATTAATTGATATAATCTAAGATAATAAATCTTTTAAGTTAATCTTCTACTTCTTGTTAGGAAATTAAGGCTTCATGAAAAATTGTTTAAGTAGGTTCCTGTTTTCAACCCATATAGGATAAAACATGGCATATCTTTGTTTCCATTTCCTAGGCTGTTGTTCTTTACAATTAATACATTGATTAATGCATTTTTAGAAAGTTATTTTAAATTCTTAAGACACAAGTTAATTTTAGTAAATATAAGTTAAACCTGAATATACACTTGTCCTCAGTACAAGTGAGAAGGGTGGCCAAGGTCTTTGTCCTCAGTACAAGTGAGAAAGGTGGTCAAGGTCTTTGTCCTCAGTACAAGAGTGACCTGTGGCCAAGGTCTTTGTCCTCAGTACAAGAGTGAAGGATGGCCAAGGTCCTTGTCCTCAGTACAAGTAGGAAGAGTGGCAACAGTCCTTGTCCACAGTTCAAGTGAGAAGGGTGGCCAAGGTCATTGTCCTCAGTACAAGTGAGAAGGGTGGCCAAGGTCCTTGTCCTCAGTACAAGTGAGAAGGGTGGCCAAGGTCCTTGTCCTCAGTACAAGTGAGAAGGGTGGCCAAGGTCCTTGTCCTAAGTACAAGTAGGAAGAGTGGCAACAGTCCTTGTCCACAGTTCAAGTGAGAAGGGTGGCCAAGGTCATTGTCCTCAGTACAAGTGAGAAGGGTGGCCAAGGTCCTTGTCCTCAGTACAAGTGAGAAGGATGGCCAAGGTTCTTGTCCTCAGTACACGTTAGAAGGGTGGCCAAGGTCCTTGTCCTCAGTACAAGTGTGAAGGGTGGCCAAGGTCCTCAGTACAAGTGAGATAGGTGGCCAAGGTCCTTGTCCTCAGTACAAGTGAGAAGGGTGACCAAGGTCCTTGTCCTCAGTACAAGTTAGAAGGGTGGCCAAGATCCTTGCCCTCAGTACAAGTGAGAAGGGTGGCCAAAGTCCTTGTCCTCAGTACAAGTGAGAAGGGTGGCCAAAGTCCTTGTCCTCAGTACAAGTGAGAAGGGTGGCCAAGGTCCTTGTCCTAAGTACAAGTAGGAAGAGTGGCAACAGTCCTTGTCCACAGTTCAAGTGAGAAGGGTGGCCAAGGTCATTGTCCTCAGTACAAGTGAGAAGGGTGGCCAAGGTCCTTGTCCTCAGTACAAGTGAGAAGGATGGCCAAGGTTCTTGTCCTCAGTACAAGTTAGAAGGGTGGCCAAGGTCCTTGTCCTCAGTACAAGTGTGAAGGGTGGCCAAGGTCCTCAGTACAAGTGAGATAGGTGGCCAAGGTCCTTGTCCTCAGTACAAGTGAGAAGGGTGGCCAAGGTCCTTGTCCTCAGTACAAGTTAGAAGGGTGGACAAGATCCTTGTCCTCAGTACAAGTGAGAAGGGTGGCCAAGGTCCTTGTCCTCAGTACAAGTGAGAAGGGTGGCCAAGGTCCTTGACCTCAGTACAAGTGAGAAGGGAGGCCAAGGTCCTTGTCCTCAGTACAAGTGAGAAGGGTGGCCAAGGCCCTTGTCCTCAGTACAAGTGAGAAGGGTGGCCAAGGCCCTTGTCCTCAGTACAAGTGAGAAGGGTGGCCAAGGTCCTTGTCCTCAGTACAAGTGTGAAGGGTGGCCAAGATCCTTGTCCTCAGTACAAGTGTGAAGGGTGGCCAAGATCCTTGTCCTCAGTACAAGTAAGAAGGGTGGCCTAGGTCCTTGTCCTCAGTACAAGTAAGAAGGGTGGCCTAGGTCCTTGTCCTCAGTACAAGTGTGAAGGGTGGCCAAGGTCCTTGTCCTCAGTACAAGTGTGAAGGGTGGCCAAGGTCCTTGTCCTCAGTACAAGTGAGAAGGTTGGCCAAGGTCCTTGTCCTCAGTACAAGTGAGAAGGGTGGCCAAGGTCCTTGTCCTCAGTACAAGTGTGAAGGGTGGCCAAGGCCATTGTCCTCAGTACAAGTGAGAAGGGTGGCCAAGGTCCTTGTCCTCAGTACAAGTGAGAAGGGTGGCCTAGGTCCTTGTCCTCAGTACAAGTGTGAAGGGTGGCCAAGATCCTTGTCCTCAGTACAAGTGTGAAGGGTGGCCAAGATCCTTGTCCTCAGTACAAGTGAGAAGGATGGCCAAGGTCCTTGTCCTCAGTACAAGTGAGAAGGGTGGCCAAGGTCCTTGTCCTCAGTACAAGTGAGAAGGGTGGCCAAGGTCCTCAGTACAAGTGAGAAGGGTGGCCAAGGTCCTTGTCCTCAATACAAGTGAGAAGGGTGGCCAAGGTCCTCAGTACAAGTGAGAAGGGTGGCCAAGGTCCTCAGTACAAGTGAGAAGGGTGGCCAAGGTCCTCAGTACAAGTGAGAAGGGTGGCCAAGGTCCTTGTCCTCAGTACAAGTGAGAAGGGTGGCCAAGGCCATTGTCCTCAGTACAAGTGAGAAGGGTGGCCAAGGTCCTTGTCCTCAGTACAAGTGAGAAGGGTGGCCAAGGTCCTTGTCCTCAGTACAAGTGAGAAGGGTGGCCAAGGTCCTTGTCCTCAGTACAAGTGAGAAGGGTGGCCAAGGTCCTTGTCCTCAGTTCAAGTGAGAAGGGTGGCCAAGATCCTTGTCCTCAGTACAAGTGAGAAGGGTAGCCAAGGTCCTTGTCCTCAGTACAAGTAAGAAGGGTGGCCAAGGTCCTTGTCCTCAGTACAAGAGTGAAGGGTGGCCAAGGTCCTTGTCCTCAGTACAAGTGTGAAGGGTGGCCAAGGTCCTTGTCCTCAGTACAAGTGTGAAGGGTGGCCAAGGTTCTTGTCCTCAGTACAAGTGAGAAGGGTGGCCAAGATCCTTGTCCTCAGTACAAGTGAGAAGGGTGGCCAAGATCCTTGTCCTCAGTACAAGTGTGAAGGGTGGCCAAGGTCCTTGTCCTCAGTACAAGTGAGAAGGTTGGCCAAGGCCCTTGTCCTCAGTACAAGTGAGAAGGGTGGCCAAGGTCCTTGTCCTCAGTACAAGTGAGAAAGGTGGCCAAGGTCCTTGTCCTCAGTACAAGTGAGAAGGGTGGCCAAGGTCCTTGTCCTCAGTACAAGTGTGAAGGGTGGCCAAGGTCCTTGTCTTCAGTACAAGTGAGAAGGGTGGCCAAGGTCCTTGTCCTCAGTATAAGTTAGAAGGGTGGCCAAGGTCCTTGTCCTCAGTACAAGTGTGAAGGGTGGCCAAGGTCCTTGTCCTCAGTACAAGTGAGATAGGTGGCCAAGGTCCTTGTCCTCAGTACAAGTGTGAAGGGTGGCCAAGGTCCTTGTCCTCAGTACAAGTGCGAAGGGTGGCCAAGGTCCTTGTCCTCAGTACAAGTGTGAAGGGTGGCCAAGGTCCTTGTCCTCAGTACAAGTGTGAAGGGTGGCCAAGGTCCTCAGTACAAGTGAGATAGGTGGCCAAGGTCCTTGTCCTCAGTACAAGTGAGAAGGGTGGCCAAGATCCTTGTCCTCAGTACAAGTGTGAAGGGTGGCCAAGGTCCTTGTCCTCAGTACAAGTGAGAAGGGTGGCCAAGGCCCTTGTCCTCGGTACAAGTGAGAAGGGTGGCCAAGGTCCTTGTCCTCAGTACAAGTGAGAAGGGTGGCCAAGGTCATTGTCCTCAGTACAAGTGAGAAGGGTGGCCAAGGTCCTTGTCCTCAGTACAAGTGTGAAGGGTGGCCAAGGTCCTTGTCCTCAGTACAAGTGAGAAGGGTGGCCAAGGTCCTTGTCCTCAGTACAAGTGAGAAGGGTGGCCAAGGTCCTCAGTACAAGTGAGATAGGTGGCCAAGGTCCTTGTCCTCAGTACAAGTGTGAAGGGTGGCCAAGGTCCTTGTCCTCAGTACAAGTGAGAAGGGTGGCCAAGGTCCTTGTCCTCAGTACAAGTGTGAAGGGTGGCCAAGGTCCTTGTCCTCAGTACAAGTGTGAAGGGTGGCCAAGGTCCTTGTCCTCAGTACAAGTGTGAAGGGTGGCCAAGGTCCTCAGTACAAGTGAGATAGGTGGCCAAGGTCCTTGTCCTCAGTACAAGTGAGAAGGGTGGCCAAGGTCCTTGTCCTCAGTACAAGTGTGAAGGGTTGCCAAGGTCCTTGTCCTCAGTACAAGTGAGAAGGGTGGCCAAGGCCCTTGTCCTCAGTACAAGTGAGAAGGGTGGCCAAGGCCCTCAGTACAAGTGAGAAGGGTGGCCAAGGTCCTTGTCCTCAGTACAAGAGTGAAGGGTGGCCAAGGTCCTTGTCCTCAGTACAAGTGAGAAGGGCGGCCAAGGTCCTCAGTACAAGTGAGAAGGGTGGCCAAGGTCCTTGTCCTCAGTACAAGAGTGACCAGTGGCCAAGGTCCATGTCCTCAGTACAAGTGAGAAGGGTGGCCAAGGCCCTCAGTACAAGAGTGAAGGGTGGCCAAGGTCCTTGTCCTCAGTACAAGTCTGAAGGGTGGCCAAGGTCCTTGTCCACAGTTCAAGTGAGAAGGGTGGCCAAGGTCATTGTCCTCAGTACAAGTCTGAAGGGTGGCCATGGTCCTTGTCCTCAGTACAAGTGAAAAGGGTGGCCAAAGTCTTTGTCCTCAGTACAAGTGCGAAGGGTGGCCAAGGTCCTTGTCCTCAGTACAAGTTAGAAGGGTGGCCAAGATCCTTGTCCTCAGTACAAGTGAGAAGGGTGGCCAAGGTCCTCAGTACAAGTGAGAAGGGTGGCCAAGGCCCTCAGTACAAGTGTGAAGGGTGGCCAAGGCCCTTGTCCTCAGTACAAGTGAGAAGGGTGGCCAAGGTCCTTGTCCTCAGTACAAGTGAGAAGGGTGGCCAAGGTCCTTGTCCTCAGTACAAGTGTGAAGGGTGGCCAAGGCCGTTGTCCTCAGTACAAGTGAGAAGGGTGGCCAAGGTCCTTGTCCTCAGTACAAGTGAGAAGGGTGGCCAAGGCCCTTGTCCTCAGTACAAGTGAGAAGGGTGGCCAAGGTCCTTGTCCTCAGTACAAGTGAGAAGGGTGGCCAAGGCCCTCAGTACAAGAGTGAAGGGTGGCCAAGGTCCTTGTCCTCAGTACAAGTCTGAAGGGTGGCCAAGGTCCTTGTCCACAGTTCAAGTGAGAAGGGTGGCCAAGGTCATTGTCCTCAGTACAAGTCTGAAGGGTGGCCATGGTCCTTGTCCTCAGTACAAGTGAAAAGGGTGGCCAAAGTCTTTGTCCTCAGTACAAGTGCGAAGGGTGGCCAAGGTCCTTGTCCTCAGTACAAGTTAGAAGGGTGGCCAAGATCCTTGTCCTCAGTACAAGTGAGAAGGGTGGCCAAGGCCCTCAGTACAAGTGAGAAGGGTGGCCAAGGTCTTTGTTCTCAGTACAAGAGTGAAGGGTGGCCATGGTCCTTGTCCTCAGTACAAGTGAAAAGGGTGGCCAAGGCCCTTGTCCTCAGTACAAGTGGGAGGGTAACCAAGACCCTTGTCCTAAGCACAAGTGAGAAGGGTTGCCAAGACCCTTGTCTTCATTAAAAATGAGAAGGGTGGCCAAGACCCTTGTTCTCAGTACAAGAGTGACAGGTGGCCAAGGTCCTTGTCCTAAGAACAAGAGTGACGGGTGGCCAAGGTCCTTGTCCTCAGTACAAGTGAGAAGGGTGGCCAAGGTCATTGTCCTCAGTACAAGTGAAAAGGGTGGCCAAGGTCATTGTCCTCAGTACAAGTGAAAAGGGTGGCCAAGGTCATTGTCCTCGGTACAAGTGAGAAGGGTGGCCAAGGTCATTGTCCTCAGTACAAGTGAAAAGGGTGGCCAAGGTCATTGTCCTCAGTACAAGTGAGAAGGGTGGCCAAGGTCATTGTCCTCAGTACAAGTGAAAAGGGTGGCCAAGGTCATTGTCCTCAGTAGAAGTATGAAGGGTGGCCAGGGCCCTTGTCCTCAGTACAAGTCTGAAGGTTGGCAAAGGTCCTTTTCCTCAGCACAAGCGAGAAGGGTAACCAAGACCCTTGTCCTCAGCACAAGTGAGAAGGGTAGCCAAGACCCTTGTCTTCATTAAAAGTGAGAAGGGTAGCCAAGACCCTTGTCCTCAGTACACATGCTGTAGATGATAGCACTCATGTTGACTATTACTGTATGATCACTTTGAGTAGACCTCTGTAGGCCTAGTGTAATGAGAGACAACATGGTAATGGCTTCCTGGGATTGTGTCCTGGAAGGATGACCAGACAGGGAACACAGCTTAACACCTCCATTGTACTCAATCAATCATAAAACTGTTACTGAACAGGAATTTTTCAACCCATCTCTAACTTTAACCAATGGACTTAAAAAACTACATCAAATTTTTACAATTTTTATATGCCTGTTGAAGATGGGATTATAGGAACGCCCATGGTGGGGCAGGTGGGCAGCTGGTGGGCGGCAGGTGGGCTGGCAGCACCCACAGCGATGTCCACTTTCTTACTCAAACAGTTGTTGTCTGATCTTTATGAAACTTGAAGAAAATGTTTATGGGCAGATTATCTCAGCTTAATTCGATAACCAGCCAAATCACTTCAGAGTTATGGCCCATTATTTATACAAAAATGGCAAATTTGCCTTGTCTGCACTTTAACTCAAACAGTTGTTGTACAATCTTAATGAAACTTGGGGAAAATGTTTATGGACATAATATCTTGGCCAAGTTAGATAACCAGCCAAATCACCACAGACACGTCTGGGCACTGGTCAAAAAGCTGCAACATTCTTTGGTATTAAAATGGCAGGTTATCAAATTCTTTAGGGTTATAGGGATTCCTGCAACCTAATACATGCACACATCTTTCTGTCAAACTTTGCATCTATTTACCCAAATTTTCGATGGACATATTTTGTGGCACTTTGGCACTCTTGTTAAGGTGGTCATTTGTGTTTCTCAAATGTTATAAAGAAGTAGGCCGACAGTAAATCAATTCTGAGCTCATATTAAGTTGACTGGCCCCTTAAATTCGATATGGTCTGACTCATTACAACTGGACTGGCTGTTGTAATTACAGTGTGAATGCCACCATACTGACATGTGCTATTGTTCACCTTCATGGTCATATGGTGTGGATACAAACATACAGTATACAGAGAGTTTGTTTACTGTATTGTTGAATACATTTGAGTGACCGGCCGCAATAGCTCAGGTGGTAGAGCGTCGGCTTGCGGATCGGGAGGTCGTGGGTTCAAACCCCGGCCTGGTCAAACCAGAGACTTTAAAGTTGGTAGTAGTGGCTTCCCGCCTAACGCTTAGAGCTAAGGGGACAGCATTATGCTTGACTCGTCTGTGTCAGTATAATGGACCAACCGGGTTCAGTTCCAGGGCACCTCATTAGTGCCACTGTGCTATAATAAAAGAAATGTCGCTGCACAGTATCAGCAAAAAATGCTGGCAGATTCCACATTTGAGTGAAATAGACAGTATGCTTACAACATGTTTTCCCTTGCGAATGAATTGCATCATTTTCAATAAGGAGTTGTCTCTCAGTGTTGTTATAGAATATAGTTGAGATCAATTTATCTGTTAATTAATATTGATTAATCTCATATCTGACAATGTGTGGCAACTATAAATTTTTAGGTGAGATCTTATATAATAATCTATCGACGTTCTTATCATAAACTTCAGTTATAGTTCTATTTCTCCACAGTTTTATGGGGAAAAAAACCCTTTCATAGAATTTCTAAATTTTTGATGTATGAGTTAGAATGAAATGGCATTCAAAAATGAAAAAAAAACATATATACTGATGAGTATTTGTTGTTGTAAAATGGCCATTTCCATGGTAACCATATATGCCAAAACTGTCAAAACTACTATACTTTCTTAAAAAATTAAAATAGAACCAGAAATCTTAGTATACACAACAACCATAATTTTACAACTAAAATATATAATTTTTTGATGCTGTATGAAAGATATAGACTAATAATCTGAATATTTTTCTTAACAAAATGAGCTTTTTATATTTATTCACTCCGAAAAAATTGTGAGAAAAAAACACATATATTCTGCAAATAAATTGAGATATTTAGAGAAGGTCTTTCAAAGAAATACATGTTGTCAAACTAGTTTTCTTTTAAAATGAATGTTTCCATAGCAACCAAATAGGCCAAAACTGTTTAAATGACTACAATTTCTTAAAAAGTGATCAGATTGCACCCTAAGCAATATCATATAGACAACCATTGTCGGATACCCACGGTTGATTCTATTACATTACTCTCCATTCATCACCCGTGGGCAAATTGCTACTAATTTCGTCGCTTTGTTTACTATGAAACGACGCAATCCGATTGGTTCGCTGAGACCATCCAGCGAATCTGCCAACCAATCAAGTTTACGCTTTCATGCCACTTCGATAGCATTGTCGTAAGATTTTTTACGCACAAATTACAAGCAACGTCACTGTCTTCATGGGCAAGGATACCGATATCGTTTAAAACCGACGTGTATTTTTCAATACTTGCTGGAGTGCCCAAAGATCTGTAAGAACATTTGTCGCGGATCGTTGACAGACATATTTTACGCTTACAATGCGCTGTAACGGACGCCATGTTTACGTTCTCAGGTCACCGTATTGATCTTCCGATTGAAGAGTATTTAATTTTGTAACCTATTTTCTGATTGGATAATGTCTCTTCTGTTCTATTCAAACAGAACAACAAAATGAGTAGCAATTTGCCCACGGGTGATGAATGGAGAGTAACGTAATAGAACCAACTGTGGGTATCCAACGATGATAGACAACAACAACATGAATTACTCTTTCCTTTGAAAATATTTAAAATTTTACAAAACCAATTGCTCATGTATTCTCTTAACAATAAGTGTGAAAGAGCTGTATTTAGCCAAATAAATTGATTAAAGTAGAAAAATAATTTCTGGCTATTAGGAGTATTTCCTTTTAATTTAACATCCTATTAAATGCATAAACTTAACAATATTTAAAATATTTAGGTTAATGTTCTTCAATGAAAATATGAAATTTGTTAATAAAAATAATCAGTCTAAATATTTTTGTTTAATTTAGGTCATACAATTTCAACACTATGTCTTTTGTTAATAAACTAATCTTTTCTAAACACTAGCCAGTGGTAGTTGTACTACATGATGTCAATCAGTTACACAGTAAGATATATAATTAGTGCTGGGATGCCACCAAACATGTTATTTCTTGGATGATAAATTGCCGGATTGCATCCAAGTTTGGGTTTAAACAAACTTTCAATTATTTGTTTGCTGATTCTGGGTGGAGTTATGTGCTCAAATTATCAGTACCGTCATGTTCTAAAGAATTTGATTTCTGAGAAAGCCGATACTGTTTAAACCTGCATAGTATTCTTCTAGCCTTCTTTGACTCATTGTTTTTATCATGACTTTTCATATCCAAAATCATAACAACTTTTTGACAAGTTACTACCGGACCTAGTAGCACAATCGATAGAGCATCGGCTCCAGGAATGGGAGGCCCCGTGTCACGACATACCAAAGTCGTTAAAATTGGTAGTGGTATAGCTCCCTTGCTAATGCTCAAGCAAATTTAAGGGTAGTTCCACAACTGGTTGGCACGGTGTCAGGATAATGTGACTGGGTGTGGTATCATGCCAGGTGTTCACGGCATGCTATAGACAGTGAAGGCAGCACTATATCTGCTTCAAGTAAACACCATCTCCAGATAACTGAAATACTGTAGGTGGGACGATAAACCCAATAAACAAATAAACAAGTAACTATTGATGATTACCTCAAATGGAAATGCAGAAAAAGTGTGCGGAAATTACTGTTGAAAAACATCCTTAAGGTTGGAAGGTAAACAATGTAGTCTAGAGGAGATACAATGAGAGTCTATAAAGTTATTTCTTGATAATCCCGCTGGTATTGGAATGTTTGAGACTTGAGTATATCAGTATTATAATGTCTACATATAGTAAAGATAAGATCAGATTCTTCTCTTGTATTCAATAAAATGCACTCTTCTTATGCAACATCAAAATATGTGTGTTTTATTGACATCATTTTTAAATTCTCATTTTGTCTGTATTGCATAGAAGTATGTAATTTATTCTGCACATATGTTCCTTAATAATGGTGGTCTTAATTATTTTATGTGGATTTAGTTGTTTGCTCGTTACTGGCAGTTTTATAAATAACAAAGCTTTTTTCATAAAATGTAAAACTTTTGAAATGATAGCACTTTGCATTCCTTAATTTGGTATGATTCTATAATGAAATAAGTACATACATGTATAATCTATAAGCAGTACATATTGTGGCATGAAAGTTACAATAACATATATAACAATCTATGTGTGTATTTAATATCTTGTTAACTATGGAGAAGTTTTTTTTTTTTGAGGTTGATTGAAAAGTATTTTATCATAGGTAGTACCACACAAGTTATAGGCATTTTTCAGTGCACCGAGCCCAAATGAAATCCAAAATTGACTGCATGTGCGTAAGCTGATTTACTGCATAAATAAAAGATCTTACCAAGTTTCTTATTATCATTTTTCAGGTACTAAAGGTTTGCCATCATGCTGAGAAATGCCATAATCTTAAAACTCTTTCATAAATATATTAGTTTTAGCCATTGAATGTTTAAACTCTGAGTTATCTTTGAAGAAAATAAGGACTGAAAATCCTCAAGGAAATAGTGATTGTTTATTGATTAATTTGAATTTAACTGGTTTTACAATTCTCAGAAAATACCAGAACATGTTTTGACTTATGTGCATGAATTTATTGTAGCAACAGGTTCTGACGTTTGATTGTTGATTTATTGTCCCACCAACATAATTTCAGTTATTTGGAGATGGTGTCCACTTGAAGCAGTTAAAATGCTGCCCTCACTGAGTATTTTATACCCTGAACACCTGGCATGATACCACACCCAATGATATGATCCTGTCACCGGGACAACCAGTCATAGAACTATTTTACCTTTGCTGGAGCATTAGTAAAGGAGCTAAACCACTACCATTTTTAACTACTTTGGTATGTAGCAGAGGACGAAGTATCAACGTACTTGGTACTTCATGATCTGCTTGCTTTTAATGAGTTATGGCCCTTTATTATATCTATTAAATATGTCAACACTTTTATGAACCAACCATTTGTCAGATTTTTATTTATCTTAACAACTAACAATTATCACTAGCAATCTTTTATGTGTATATTGTAGGCATGTATTGAGTTATGGCCCTTGTCATATCTTACAAACAATGTGTCCAGTTTGAAATATACTTAAAGAAATTAAAGAGTTTTTATGACATTGTTATAATATCAGTGGCAAAACCGTCTTGGAAGTATTCCTTATTCTGAATTCCAGCAGAACTCTTGGATCCTAATATATTCATCTGATATTAGACAATGGACATGGCTTATTAGCAATTATTAAAATATTCCCATTATGAAGGACATAGGTAGAAAAGAAATGTTTTTGACTGAGATGGTTGGCCTTTGTTTTGCAAACCTCATGTTGAAATATCTGCAGTGCTCTACAGGTAGCCATCTGAATCAAATGTATGCTTATTGTATAAAAGTAATAATAAATACCTTTTTTCTGTTACGACTACTTAATTTGTTCTGACTTGTACAAGTTATTTGATTTTTTACTGCATTGATACTCAGCCCTCAAAAATAGTTTTTTCAGTTAAAATTGTGTCTTCCTAATTTACTGTTTTATGAAAACAACAAATGTCAAAGAGAGAAGGGAAGACAAATGCCACAGATAGAAGGGAAGACAAATGTCGCAGATAGAAGGGAAGACAAATGCCACAGATAGAAGGGAAGACAAATTCCACAGATAGAAGGAAGACAAATGCCACAGATAGAAGGGAAGACAAATGCCACAGATAGAAGGGAAGACAAATGCCACCAACCAAAGGGAAAACCAATGCCAGACTGAAGGAAAGGCAAAGTCAGTTGCTGTCTTGAAATGAGGAAGACTTTATAATAGTGACAATTGCTCCACTGGAAGCACACAACCTTGTGGTACACTAGTTACTGTTGCTTATATTACTTACAAGATGCTAGGCATCACCGCTTATATCCTGTTCAACAAGGAACATTTTTGCCTAACAACAAACTGACCAAGACATTGTTGTTATTAAAGGCAGTAACTGACAGTTTGCCATACAAAAACATTTAACAGTATAATGTCTGTTTGGGACATTGGATATTATTTACGTATAAACTCATACTGTAGTCTAAGTAGAAAGGATTTTGAACACTACCTCAATTGTAACAAATCATTAACAATTGTGCTAAATGCCCATTCTCTTGGCCTTGATAAATAACTACATTGGGAATAACTGCTAAAAATAAATGTTGACGTTACAGCAAATTATCAGAATGATGATATGTTGTGATCTCAAAAGAAAGTGTTCACATGATTTCTTAGTTTTAAAAAGTTAACTCTAGCATGGCTCAGATAAGAAATAGATATTTGCAATGACAAGTGGAGTGTTAGGCTTTACATTTCACTTTAGTTTAGGACAACAATAAGGAGCATTTTTCTGT